>LPNX010077664.1:424900-511385 GCA_001517045.1 Pseudotsuga menziesii | reverse complement strand
TAAAACTGCGTTGAAAATGTATTTAGAGGAGTTCTTTAAAAAAACACCCTCCAAAATTCATGAGAGTTAAACTTGTAGGTGAGGTTTTGGAACAAACTTCCCTAAAAGTCTAATTCTCATGAATTTTAGGGGCAATTCTCTAAAAAACACCTTCAAAAACACCTTTACAGGGGTGTTGGAAAGACCCCCCACCAAAAAGAAAATTCCAACATGACTTTCGGGGGTGGAAAGACTTTGAACCACTTTACCAATGAGAACCATTTCTTTGGGATCGTCGATGCTATTGAATATTGAGAGAATTTATTTTTTCTCAAGCAATGGAAGATGCATGAAAACTGTAAACCATAGCTCTAATGTTTGGATGACACATGTTCTTTCACAAGGGGTGAACACTTCTTCAGCATAAAGGTGTTTTACCAACCACAAGTTCATCCATTTGTTATAAACAACAAGGTGAAGATAAACCAGTTAAAGATCGTGTTTATATGCATTATAGCTTGCAATTGTTGTCCCATTATTGTGACAATTCAAATATATATAGGTCATGTATGAATTGGGGAAACAATTGAGAGGGAAATTTGGAGATGGAGCATTAGTTTTGGAACAATTGATGAATTCTCCTTTTGATGATGATGATTGTTGTGTGATGCCACCCCATCTAGTTTCCCTAACCAACACTCCGAAAGTAGGGCCTTCATGATCAATTACATATACATAATTAACTCCAACTTCACATGGAATTTTATGGGGAATCATGGTGGTGCAAAGAGGAAGGATAAGTATATAGACATTAGAATAATTCTTTCATGTTTTTCCCTAATCTATATGTCATGGAGTTTAGCTCAATTTAGTGTTTTGGGCCTTTCTCTCTCCCTAATAAAATTATCATTTTAGATCTTATGCAATCTCACTATTTTGAAAACATAACTCTTGGTCATGTTAATAGTTGACAAATAACCTATTTCATTCAATAATTAAATGGTATATTTCCTAATAAATAGTTTTAAAATTTGTAGGTTGGTAATGGTGGAATTGGATCTTTAAAGTTGGCTCACAAATCCAACCAATAGTTCAATGAAAGATATTCCTCTTATCATATATTGGTGTATTTGGATTGCTAGAGACAATTCAATATTTTAGGATAAACATACTTACCCATAAGTGATCTCCAGGAATAACATTGGAACCCTATCCTTCTATCCGCAAGTAAATGGGGCATCGAGTGCGAGAATTATCAAGGAGGAAACCATTAATAAGTCAATGTCGTGGGAATTATCTAGGAGGAATCCATGGGATAAACCAAATTTTATCTTACATCCATTTCAAACAAAGAGAACGCCTAACTTGCATACCGACACAAGATAAACCTTTTAAAGTTCTTGGCCACTTGCAGAATCCATGGGATAAACCAATTTAATCTTGCACCCATTGCTAAAGTGGATATTGTTTAAGAACAAATAAAGAGCATGTCTGACTTGCATACCGACATAAGACAAACCTTTTAAAATTTCTTGGCCACTTTATATTAACATTGAAACAATAAATTTGAATCCTCCACATTTTCATTAACTCGAACCAATATCTCCTATTCCTCTTGGATCATCAAGCCACAACACCCAACAACACTGCCATACTAAGTTGCACTGAAGCGGATACAAAAATGGATACGAGTTTGGCGGGGGGGGGGGGGGGGGGAAGTATGACACATTTTCAAAAAATGTTGGATATGATACGACAGGGAAACAACATGTGTGTGTGTGTGTGTGCATGTGAAAATTTGAAAACCATGAGATATAAAAACTTTCAATTTTTATATACCATTTATCATTGAAAAGCAAACACATTATTCAAGACAGTTGCAAAAATTAATCCTATTTCAATATCATTATTGTACGATACGCTTATTTAGTAAATTGTATTTGTAAAATCCTAAAAAAAGGACAAGTATATTAAATTTAGATCATGTTTAGAAAATATGAAAAAAGAGTGTGCAGCACTAATGAGTGACTTGTAGTTTTTGGTGCATTGATTGACTTGTACATCCTTAGAATTCAATCCTAATCATTGTTAAATTCATGAAGTAAAATTTGATCCATATTGACATTTGCTAATACATATTTGTTTCATTTGATCAATTTCTTTTTAAAATATATTCTCTTAGTTGAAAAACTAACTGGAAATTTCTTGTGAGGATGATATTAGGTCAAAATTATCTTATTAAAAACAAATCATATATCCTATATCACTTCATACCTAATTTTTTCCTCAATTAATAAACACCTTATTTATGAGAATGATCTTATCTAATATAACGTGTTACATGTCATTGCTTATAATCCAAAACAATATAGTAGCTGACAAACCACAAAGGGCTTCCAAATTGTGCATTTCTAGACAATCACCAAACATCAATTTAAAAAAATAATTAAAACTATTTGAAATTGTATAACCTCGTAAATTAAACAAAAAATTATCCATTGAGATCGAGCATATTTATCAACAATCAATGTGACAGTGTCCAATTCATTCACATTATAAAAAATATAAAATGTTGTAAACAAATCTAAGTCCAAACTATATTTTATTGAGAATGAGAAAAATTAAATTCCAAGTTGTTGCTAGAATATGAGTGGTTATATTTCCTTCCTAATATCATTACAATATGTCATGCTCTATCTAATAGTACATTGTACGCAGGACCTTAATGCTCAGGTCAACCAACAATTTGCTCCAAGTTGATCTCTATTGGAACCTTAACGTTCAAACTTGGCCGCTGCAGATTGCAAATATGGTCGCTGCAAACTGAAAACATGGAACTGTAGCTGATAAATTCATTTCAATGATTTATTGTATCCTTTTGAGATGGAACGTGGCAAATTTAGCAAGGCGGAGGGTTCAAATTACATGTTTAAAACGATTACTAATCCATTTTAAGAATTAAAATTCATCTGAAATTCCCCCCCTCCTTGAGATATGTATCACTATTTTACTGAAACTCATCAAAATTAAGCTGAAACACATTACTATGGAACTAGAATGTATCACATCATCTTGAAACGTATCCATACCATTTTGATACGTATTTTTGACGTTTCAGAGCCATATCCCCCGTGTTTCTGTATAAAAAACGAGGAATGGTATTTCACTGGGGCTAGTAGGACATTCCAGGTAACTTAGCTTCCATACAAAAAAAACCAGAGAACATAGAATAACCAAAAACCAAAAACAACATTGATAAAAATTATCCCAACTAAAAGAGGAATCTCCCAAATTTAAGGAAACAACAACATAACATGTGAAAGCTGTTGAGAACATAGCTACCTAATTTACAATCTGTCCAACACCATAAGCTTACCTAGCAAAACTAGACATTCTTAAGCCCCTTTTGTTTAGATTCATGGTCAGAGTACCTCATCAGCAACCTCAACCTTTAATGCTGAAAATTATACTGGTGGGAACAAAGGATCTCAATATACTCTAGTTAATTACTCATCAACAACCAGTTGTCCCCATAGTTGAGCACTTTCTTCATATGGTTCAACCTATCTTGGTTCTTGAGTTATGATATTTTCAATTTTGATGTTCAATTTTCCATCTTCCTTTCTCTTTCTTCCTTTATCTTTGGAGGTGTCCGGGGATATTTTATTTATGAAAGTTATTTAACCTTATCTTGTAGGACTTGGATAATTTTTGCTAGATTTGTGACTAAGTTTACTTTCTAAAGATCCATCTTCATCAGTTTGAGTTCCTGGAAGCATACCATACACTTCGTCCACTCCTTTATGTAGCTTTCGGGATTGTTGTTGTGTTTTTTTAGATTATCCTTGAACATATTAGTATTGGTGACTACTTTATCTACTTCCTACTTCAACTCTCATACTTTTTGTGTACTCTTTTCTTGTTGTGTGTTCGTTCTATAAAATTCTTCTTGTAGGACATACTTTTCATTCTGACTTTTGTACCATTCAATTGTAGTAACCTCATGTCTCCATCTGATTTTTTGTGTAATAAATGTATGTAGCACATATGTAGCTCATTCACAGAAAGGTACGATAGAATGAGATAAATGCAACTTAGCATTTTTGTATTTCTTGAGGAAGAGTAAAGGTTGAAAATGAAATCTTCATGCATTGATTCTATTCCATCTCTTTTGATTTTGAAGCTATATGTTTCTATGAGCTATCCAGATGTGCGTCTAAGTTTGTTTCTTTAGTAGTTTTTCTTCTCTTCCACGGTCTTTAGTATTAGCTATTTTATTTCTACAAATTTGTCTTCAATTTTCAACATGGTTTCCTCTTGCATTGATGCAAGTTCTTCAATTTCATTTGTTGTAGCCATGCTCTCTATGGCTTCTTCAACTTCATTCCTAGTCTTTGTTCCAATTTGTTCCACATCAGACATTGTCATTGTATATTTTTGTTTTCTTGTTTTCCTTTTCTTCTTTGAAGATCAAGTTTCATATGGGTTGCCTATTTTCTCTATTCAACTAGTGTATATCCTTCAAATCCTTTTGCAAAACAATTCTTTGTATTAGAAATTTCCTCTGATATGGTGTTGACTTGTTTGGTTGTCCCTATTGCATAGATTCTTCTTCTTTTGTTAATGGGATTTTCCATTATGGATCCCATTGTTAAACATATGTAGATAGTGTTTAATCTTCGGTTCTTAGGGTCTCTTTTGGCATGTATGTACCTATGATGCATTCTAATCTTGAATCACACAATGAATTTGAATTTGTGTACTATGTGGGGTTGTATGCATGGATTATTCTTTAAAATATGCCTAATTGAATCACCACACATAAAAATTGGTGTTGTTGTCTATATCCATTTGTGCAATTGTGGAAAACCACATGTTCGTATATTTGGATACTATGTAGGGTCTTCTATTTTTCTCAAAGAACTGACTCCATTCTAGTTCCTTCCAACCTACAAGAGAAATACAAATTAAAAACCATGTGTAGTGAAAATGGTTATCTTTTTCATGTGCTTCTATGCAATCATCAATAAACTCGTTCAATATAAAGGTTGACCAGTTCATTGTACTACCACAATGCACTTTTATGTAACAACAATGATTGTTGTTGATACTTGATCTAGACCACTCTTTCTAAATAACTCGCATTCCAGTATATGGGTTGTGAACCTTACTGCTTCATCCTTTATCTATGAAACTATGGATCCTCTACTAGCTTGCTTAGTTCTGTATTTCTTGGCCATCTTCTTTCCAAGTTATTTTTCTTAACTCTAGTCCATAAGAACATTTAATTATTTTCCAATGGTTGGTAGTGTAGTTATTATATCTATTAGTTTAACATTAATGGAAACCATACTCTCTATTTATAGATACCCTCTATGCACTTGTTATAACAACAATTTTGAACATACTTTTACTTATGGGGTTCTTCCAAAGAATGGAATTTCCAACAGGCTCAGTGTCCCTGTTGTTGACAACCCTTTTTCCCAGGTTTGGACTCCCATGATAATTGGTGCTTTGGGATCTAAATTAATTTTCTTTTCCATTTACTTATCCTTGTTAAATTATTTTTTGTTAAATTATTGTGCCATTCATCTTCAGGAAATGAGTGCAATTGAATTGTTATATTATTGTGCACTGTAATGGAATGAAAAATACAAACTGAACAAGACAAATTTCATAGAAAATGGATAAGAATTGCTCAGTATAATTAAAGTATAAAATTCATTAATCCCATCAGTATAGATGAATGTTACATAAAGGATAATTTGAATCATGTGGATAGGATTTGAATCTACCAACTCAAGATTGACTGACTCGCTAACTATAAGTGTCTAAATCACTATCAGAGCTCACTAGTCTAACTCCATATGTCTAAATCAGTCTTTCGATCAGTTAAACCAATTAAACTGATGTGATAGGTGAGAAGTATGTGAGAATAGGCACCTACCCACATGGATCCATGCAATACTGTCACTAATTGAATTGGAGGACATCTAACTGAATGAAACTAGAGCATAACCTAGCTTAACTAGTTACCAACTACAAAAAACTGACGGAGGTTGGTGGTGGCACTCTGAGTGGATCCTAAATTTTATGGATTGGTCTCAGAGGAACATAAAATGATGCATGAAGGCACAATCATTTGTATTTAACATCTATATGTGTTCCCCACACTCTAGTGACTGGTACTAGTGGCACCAATAGCCCAAGTGGATCATATGGTTCTAGTGGACCCCATGTTAATTAATGAATCCTAAGTTAAGAAAAAATAATCTAATAGACTAAGTATGGAAAAGGGAGGAATATAAATCCTAACACCCCCCCCCCCCCCCCCAATCATAAGTTGGACAACTATCAGCCTTGGAAACAAGGCCAAAATTCACCCATTGCAATATAAAAGAATTAAGAAATGTTTCTTAAGAAACTGAGGAAATAGGGGAAAAATTCATGGGAAACCCCCCCTTAGAATAAGCAAGAAGAGGAAATAAAACATATTCTTAGGATAAATACAACTTCATCTTTGGGAAATAACTTAAAAAACATTCTGCTGTAATTTGCAGCAACATGGTTCTTCTGTGCAGCAGCATCCTAAAGCTATGAATGTGAACCTCTAAATTTCCTTTTGAGCTGATGGATGTCATATGTGTTTATTCTTTCTGGAAGAGGAAAGCAATGATCAAATTTATTCTTCTATGGGCCAAGTGAGTGATCCTTCGCTCTAATTAGGTACCACTTTCCTATAACCTTATTACACCACTATGTAGGGAGTGAATCTACGAGAGAGAGAGAAACATGCTCATTCTGACAGTGGGACCTTGTTCTCCTTCTATCTTAGTCCTTTGGCTTAAGATGGATGTTGGATCGGGATGTAGAATCTCATGAGGTTCATCCTCAATAACAAGTTCATGTTGATCTTGTTCCTCCTCATCTGAATTTGAAACATGTAACAAATGATCATCATAAAAAGGTAGTGGAAGAGTGGTTATACGTTCTTATGCTTTGGGTGGTGGTGGATCAAACAACTGATCTTCTTCAAACTGAATACTGTGCTCAATGAAGCATTTCATAGTTGCAACCTCCATCAACTTGTATTTTTTTGCATCCTCTGCATATCCCAGTGATATGCATTCACTACTATGGGATTGGAAGGCCTTTCTCTTATTGATGGGTATTTTGGCCCATGATTTGGAACCATAAACTCTCAAGTGAGAGACATTGAGCTTATGCCCATGCAGTGCTTTGAATGGAGTGGCCCCAACCATTGATTTATGAGAGACTCTATTCTATATGTATGAAGCATAGTTTACAACTTCTTCCCAAAGAGAAGGAGGAATATCTTTGGTTTGAAGACATGTTTCCATCTCCTTCAATGATTTATGTTTCCTCTTATCTACACCATTTCACCGTGGTGTGTATCGAACTAAGTGTTTCGTTTGAATCCCCTCTTACTCACAATACTACTGGAAGTATATTTTAATGTATTCACCTCCATTATCTCATATCATGGACATGATATTTTTCCTGAAACTATTCTCAATCATATCTCTAAAAAATTAAAAAATTCTAAATACTTTTGATTTCTAATTCATGAAATATATTCAGTAGTACCTAGAACAATAATCAATAAAAGTAAGGAATAAACTGGAACCATTAATTGGTGTTGTAGTCATTAGTACTAAAACATATCTGTGTATCAAATCAAGTATAAAGGAAGCCCTATGTTCGTTGCCAACTCCATACCTCTTTTCTGGATGCTTACATACCAAGAAACCAAGACTTACTCCATCAGAATTTTGGATGAGAGGCAAGCATTCAACCATTTTATCACTGTGGAGTTGCTGGAGATTCCCAAATATCTCATTCCACATATTGCTAGTGTTTTTAGCATGAGTCAATAGAGTTGTAGGAGGTGAAATAGGAAGCAAATGTGAGAACTCATAAGTCTTAGTGGCATGATTGGAATTACCTTTCACTACGAGATTTCCAGTAGCTTTTCTATGATTTCAAATGAGTCAGAGTCGAATGTAACTCTCTTGGGAGATCCTGTATGGGTCATATGATAAACAGAAAACAATTTTGTTGCAAGAGAGGGCACATACAGAACATTATTGAACTTACCATGATGGATTTTAACTGAACCTCTCCCGACAACTGGGAGTGAGAAAGGAGAAGGATTCATTGGAGGAAATGATGTGGTTGGATTCTCCAAAATCAATAAAGTAATATGTCAACTGAGTATGGCTTGGCTTCAAGGAATGACATTTCTCATGATCTTCTGTCTATGGTCCAAAATCAAAATTCTTTGCTCCTTGTGGAAGGGAAATTGTTTTCTGTTCAAGGAGGGAGGACAACTGGTCATTCTTCTTCTTCATGCACTAGCTTTTAGGATGAAATCCCCTCACATAATAAGGACAATCAAGTATTTTCAAAAATTTTCCTGTTTTTGGAGCCCAAAGCTCCTTGGGAAGACATCTAACTCTATTTTGGCATTGAATCAGATGCTTTAGGATCCTTCCCCTTGTGCTTTCCCTTATCTTGTGCATTGGTTGAGTCCAACATTAGAAGAGCTTGGTTCTTGGAATTTTTGAGGACTCCCATTTGGACCAACTTATCCTACTCGTGTATTAAAGACTCGGGAAAGTTATCAACTGGAGGAATATTTCGATTGAGGATGGAAGATCTTATAGAATGGAAGGTAGAGACAAAGACATAATAATCAGAGCCAATTTTGTTGAGAACAGAGAGCACAAGCTGCTCATCCTTCCTCTATATTATCCATTGATTACAATGTAGTGTTAGAGACTTGAATTTAGTAAAAAATTGTTGGTTAGTCTCGAAACTTCTATGTTGCAATACTATTAGCTCATTTTCCAAGATGTGTCCCTGAAGCTCATCTTGTTTTCCAAACAAGAATTCGAGATTATCCCAAGCTTCTTTGGGAGTCTTCAATTTCTCAATATGAAAGAGGAGATCCCTGGAAATGTGAGCACAAAGGAAGCCAAAATATTCATCCAATTGATTCAATAACTTTTTTTTCTCAGTAGAATGATGAGGTTATTTCTCTATACCCATAGTCATCATGTACAAGCCAAGCTTGCATAAGGAAACCTACATATCTTCCCTCCAATAAACATAGTTGAAGGGTGTTAGGATCGCAGGTAAGAAAGTAGGAGAATTCATCAATTATTCCTTCTGAATAATCAATTTCATCAATTAAGCTACATAGCACCTGTAAGAAAACACTGAAAAAAATTTAAAATTGCACTATGTCAGAATCAATACTTCCATCTTGACATGTACACTTTCCTATTGTCTTTCCTACCCATAGAGACTTCTCTGAACGAATCTAGAGTAAGCAATCCACATTTTGAGGGAATTATGTGGAAACCCACCTGCTTCTGGTGTACAATGGATATTTGACATACTTGCTTCTTTCTTGAGTAGGATATAATACCATGTTAAATTATTGTTCCATTAATCTTTAGTCAATGAGTTGAATTGTTTTTTGTATTATTATGCAGTCTAATGAAAAGAAGAATACAAACTGAACAAGACAAATATCACATAAAATGGATAAAAATTGCTCTGTATAATTACAGTATAAAATTCATTAACCCCAGTAGTATACATGAATGTTACATAAAGGATAATTTGAATAATGTGGATAGGATTCAATTATACCAAATCAAGACTAGTTGGTTGGCTAACTAGAAGTGTCTAAATCACTATTGGAGCTCACTAGTCTAACTCCATATGTATAATTCAGTCTTGCGATCATTTAAACCAGTTAAAGGGATGTGGTAGGTGAGAAGTATCTGATAATAGGTGCCTACCCATGTGCATCCATGAAATGCTGGCTCTAATTGAACTAGAGGACATCTAACTGAATGTAACTGGAGCATAACTTAGCTTAACTAGTTACCAACTACCAACAACTGAAGGAGGTTGGTCGTGGCACTCCTAGTGGCTCCTAAATTAGAGGGATTGGTCTCATAGGAACATAAATTGATGCATGAAGGTGAATTAAGTTGCGTTTAACCTCTATATGTGTTCCCTACACTCTAGTGGCTGGTAATAGTGGCACCAATAGCCCAAGTGGACCTGATGGTTCTAGTGGACCCAATATTAATTAATGACTCCTACACTAGGAAAATATAATCTAATAGACTAAGTATGGACAAGGGAGGATTATAAATCATAAAAATCCTTATCTGGAAAAGGAAATATCTCAGATTCGGTAGGACCATAATCTACAAATGCAAACTTGTACATGTGTCCTTACATCCCTTCTTTAACTATTACCCGTTCAGAGGCCTTTCATGCTAGAAATTTCGAGTCTTCAACATTTGGAATATTCACTTGTGGTGCATCCATTTTTTTTGAAGGAATGTAGTCATAAGGAAAATGAGTGGTCTTTGATGAAGATGCACTAGGAGTTATTACAGGTTCTTCCAGTAAATCTCTTAATGTATTCTTTCATCTGCATTGTCTCTTAGGTTCCATGGATTCCAATATTCAACGTATTAACCACATATGATTTTTCATACCAAATAAATTCATGCCTTTTAAAGATCTCCTTTCCTTCTCACATCTTTAATGCACTTTGTGCTTTGTGGATTTTACCTAGATTTTGTCCCTCTTTGAAAATTGGAATGTTTCAATTTTCTAAGATTTGGTTGATCTGGTCAGATTCCTTTGATCATCTGTCATTATTTAATGTTGATGTCACCCAGTAATTAATTACAACTACGAACACTACTTTACTAACTTGTAACTTTTCCGTTCCTTTCACAGTACGTTTTTGTGGAAATATTTTTCTACAACTTCATATGTTTAGAAATTAGTATGGTGATGAAGTGCAGATAGATTGATTGTACAAAATTCCCATTCTTTTTTCCATTTGAAGAGAATTATCCATTTCTAGGATACCATTCTTCCTCCTATGTTATATAGTGAAATGGCACTTCTTCGTCTGAGTAATGCCATACAATATGTCGTTGCACAAAACGAAACTGTATTGAAGTATGCATAAAATTATAGATGACTAGGATCCTTAATACACCTTGATCATTCCATCATTTACCATTTTTTCTCTTAATCAACATCATGTATTTGCGACTTCTCTTCGAGAAACTTGTGTGTTATTAACGGGCCTGCCATGCACAACCCACGTATTATCAATATTCATGAGTTTCCTTAGGGAAAACTATGAGTCACTCATGAGATGATCCATATGAACCCGCAAATACCATTAGGAATAGTTAAAAAATAAAAAATATGATTAACTCAAGGAAGTTTCCAAACCAAGCCCAACTTTCCCAAGTTAATCATATTTTTATTTTTTAACTATTATTAATGGCATTAGCGGGTTCATATGGAGCATCTCATGAGTGACTCACAGGTTTACCTAAGGAAACTCATGAATATTGATAATACGCGGGTTGTGCATGGAAGACCCGCAAATACCATGTGAGTTTCTCAAACAAAAATCGTGAATATATGATGGGATTAAGAGAAAAAATGGTTAATGTTGGAGTGATCAGGATGTATTAAGGATTCAAGTCATATATAAGGTTATGGATACTTCAATAAGTTACACCTAAATTTCGTATTCATCATGTTATGATATAGGTATTCCCTTATCTACTCCAATCCCTTAGAGTTTGTCCTAGAAAAATGAAAAGAAGAAAATTGTTCCCTTGTATTTTCCTTGTTTTGATCCAATAACACACCTTTCACATGTGAAAAGGGACATGTTTTCACTCTTTTTCTTCACGAAAATTGCATTACCCCATTAACATTGCTTTTTCCCTTCCTTGAAAGTGTGGTGCTCGATTTTTAAAGGAAAAAGAGGAAGCTTTGAGAGGCTTCGCTAATATTTTGTCCATGTAGCCTCATCCCTATGGTTTAGGACCACCTGGAGCTCGATATCCTTCATTTTAGGATCTTCTCTCCACCTCACCCATGTGATCCTCAACCATTCCTATCCTCCCATGCATTTAAATATTGGTTCATCCCCCATGGGAAAGAGGATGAATAATTGTGTTGAACACACAAACTCTTTCAAAATAATTCTTCAGCTATTGGAGGTAAGATGAATTTAGATGCAAGGAGCCATTGGAAGGAACTCTTAACGCCAAGGCATAAAGTTTGTAGACTCTCAATCATTTCTGATAAAAAATGTCCTTTCTTTCCCATATTTACTGTATCATTTTTATATATTGCTTGATTCCTTATCCACAAGCATAGATCTGGTTTATTATCTTGTATTCTATCATCCTTCTCTTGTTGTCTTCAATCTTTTATGGGTTTTTTTGCAGTAGTAGAGGCGAGAGTTTCAAGAATAGCGATGAAAACCTTTAAGGGAAGTGTTGTGGCATTGTATTCAAGCAATTGACTAGATCTAGGGAAAGTTTAAAATAGTTTGGGTTTGTGTTTTGTTCTAGACCTATATCATTCTGAACTAGGGAAACCACTCCTATTCACAAGAGGTGAGAATTTCTAGCAACACAATCCATTGTGTCCTTTTGTGCAACAACATATTGGATGTCATTACTTGGATGGGGAAGTTCCATTTCACTCTGTAAAATCCTCCAAATCATACATTCCTTCCCTTTTTGATATTTTAAACAATTTATTTTATAAGAAACAAGATGGAAATCCTCAGTTGTTTTCCTTTTCCAAAATTTATGAGATATAATATTTTCAGATTTGTGGCAATTTTTATTATAATCGTAACAGATTATAATTTTAGAAGTCTTTCCATTATGTCCAATCCTTTCACATTTCCATCATAGAGCAACTTTGAGAAATTCCATTTTTTCTAAGTGTGTACTTCTTTCTTGTCGATTTCATCCTTATATCCTACACCGAAACTATCAGGGGATGAACGTTTCTTGCTTAGGATTTCGTTTAAAACTTTTGTACTTTTAGAAAACTTGTCATTTGTTCTATGTTTAGTGTGCAATATTTCAATTTCTTGCTCTTTTTCCACAAACACTTATTCTTTTCATCAAGAAATTGCTTGTACTTAGAATTGTTTATTTGAGAATGATGATCTCAAATTATTCAACACGAAATTCATTTTTATGTTCATTGACTACTCAATAGGATTCATAACTTTGCTTGTAAATTTTTTGGACTTGGTATTTGAACGTCTTGATCTTTTCATTTGATCTAGCAACATCTTTCTTCTTCTCTTGCTCAATGTCTTCCAATTTCTTCCTCAGAAGTGTGATTTATTTGGACAATTTTTTATTTTCTATTTCTTCTTGTTCAAGTTTTCCTTCCAGAGCATCAATCTTAAGTTTCAATGATTTGCAATTTTTATCTATCTCCTATAACTGGTTGGTAAAATATGATGTTGGTTCCTTTGATAATTCTTCTTTTCTTTTTAATTTCTGCATAGCATTAGTCACAACCCTTTCAAAATTTTCATTGGTTTTTCTTTGAGTTTGAATGATATCACTTTCTTATGCGATCGAAGGATTTTTTGCATTGTCATTTTAGTGTAACCATGATGCTTCCTTTTCATCCATAACTATGTCATATCTATCTTTCAAATGTTAATCTTTCATTGAAGACACCCTTTGAAATAACAGTTGTTGGATTTATCTTATACTAAGAGGGGGGGGGTAAATCAGTATAAATAACTAATATCAAATTATTTCACATTTAAACAATTTTCACCACTTAACTGTTTTCAAGTAAAGTAAACAGAACTGCACACAAAAAATGAAGAATAATTATATGTATATCTATATATAAATTTAATTATTACATCAGTGGTAGAGTGCAAACTCAAAAAACGATCACCAACACATTTCATAAATCAAACTGATTCACAAGTAACAATCTATTGGCTACAAGTAGTGACCTACAAAAACTTCGATATGCGCAAGGACCAACTCAAAAACTTCATGCACTAACCTGAATATATACCTGTATTATTGTGAAAAATGCAACTTGTAGCAAACAAGAACCAACCTATTGATAACTGCAACCTCCAATTACTTCTTAAACTTTGACTAAATGGAAGCACCCACTCTCCAATTATATTTTCCATATCCAACCCCCAAATTATATTTACCAGCTCCAAATTGAAGGAGGCTCTAGCCCCCTATTTATATTTACCGTCTCCAACTTAAAGGATGCTCCAAATCTCCAATTATATTTACCAGCTCCAACTGGAAGGAGGATCCAACCCCCTAATTATATTTACCAACTCCAACTGGAAGGAGGCTCCAACCCCCTGAAATATTTAATTAGTTGTGAGTAGAAGTTGTAACTCATTGTTCCTTGCCCCTCCCTACCTTCCAGATAATTTTTACCAACACCTACTGGAAGGAGCCTCTGAATCCCTTATCCTTTCCTCTTGCCTCCTCCTTAAAATATAAATTAGTCTGTATTTAAAAGAACTGTAATATGAAAATTACCTTGTATGAAAAACAACATGTTGTTACTCTAAATACTGTCTCTAAATATTTTCGTTAAGATAGTTAGTTTCCATAACCGCAACGTATGACAAATACTATGATATATTCACTAAGTAATGACTTTGTACATATTCAATAAGGGTATCCTTCTATATAGCGCTCTTATTTTTGTTCATCATTTGCTAATCTATGCAATTTATTTTTCTACATAAAAACTCTTGCTGCAATCAATGATCCATTGATACCCCAAGAAATCGAAGATTTTCCAAACCATATTATCTTCAAGCCTTCATTATACAAGCTTACATCAACACATCCATCTCTTTATTATTTATAACATTCCTTGCTCATGATATGTGTCCACTTGTTGAAGGTATTTATCCTTGAATAACGTCCCTAGTTGTTTATATCTTGATCAAGTTATGATCTGCATCGGTGTGCCACTTATTGCAATTTATCTTTGCGGTGTTTGGCACACATACGCCAACTTCTTCATGGGAGTTTTGCACACAAGTTCATATCTCATATTTTTCTTCATAAATCCTGTACCAAAGAACTATTTGCGCATATATACTATTTCATATTCTTCTTTCTAGATTGTCATATGCACAAATATGACCCATGTTGTAAATTCTTTACATAATTTCACTCATACATATTACTTCAATTTGCATACTTACACATATACAATTATTGTATTTTATTAAACACACATGAATCATACACACATGAGTATGGCATTGTTAATTAGTGCAAAATTTATCATTAATTTTGATTATGCCATGTGACAGCATGAGTTTGACATCAATTGTAATCCTATTGTTCAACATTTTCTATAGAGTTTTATAGAGTAATTGGGAAATAAGTAGGAGAATAGTAGGTCATGCAGTGAAAGCTAGAGTCACATTCATATTGCAAATAACTTAGCCTTCCATTTGAATAGTAAACATAGACATCTCAAGTACCATTTCATACATTCTATTGTAAGATGGATAATTGAAGTAACCAAGGAGGGACTAAGTTACAAGTCTCTCTAGTATGTACAGTCCTTGCACATTTCCAGGGCCTGACATATTGGAAATGCTTTTAGCAATTCCTTTTGTTTATTAGTGCATACATCTTTCTTATCAATTCCATCCTTATGTCCTACATTGAACCTATTAAGGGCTGAATGTTTTTTTCTTAGGATTCCGTTTAACACTTCTATAATTTTAGCAAACATATCATTTTCCTTAAGTTGAGTTTTCAATATTTCAATTTCTTTCTCCTTTTCTCACAAACTCTTATTCAATTCATAAAGAAATTTTTTGTACTAGGATTTTTTTTCTTTGAGAATAAAAATCTCAAGTTGTTCATCTCAAAATTGGTTTTTATGTGCATTGACTACTTTGCAGGATTCATCACTTTGCCTATGAATGTTTTGGAGCTGGTCTTTTAACGACCAGATCTATTCATTTGATCTAGAAGCTTCTTTTTTTCTTCTTTTGCTGAGTGTCTTCGCATTTCTTCCATAGAAGTGTGATTTATATAGATAGTTTCTGATTTTCTATTGCTTCTTGTTCAAGTTTTCCTTCCAGAGAATCAATGTTACGTTTCACTTATTTTCAGTTTTTATCCATCTCCTGTAACTAGATGGTAAAATATGTTGTTGATGCATTTTATTATTCTTCTTTTATTTTTAATGTCTGCATAACATTCGTCACAACCCTTTTGACATTTTCTATGTTGTTTCTTGAGTGAGAATGATATCGCTTTCTTATGTGATCGAAGGATTTTCTGTATTTTCATTTTCTTGTTACCATGACGCTTCCTTTTTATCAACACCTATGTTAGATCTATCTTTCAGATTTTAATATGTCACTAAAGAAACCCTCTCCTATTAGATTTGATGAAGCATATAATCATCAATTCTTCATGAATTCAATGAGAAAATGTTATAGCATCATACCACCTATTACCATGGTCACATACCACCTAGGACACACTTCCATCTATTTTCCACTTATGTTATATTGTCTAAACCTCGGTTATGTTGGTATAGCAAGGTATTTGGTGGTTTTCAACTCATTAGTGCACCTAAGATCCCACAGTTGATCATTTCAGAGACTCATCTTCCCTGATTAATGACATTTCAGTCTTTAGGGCACTCCCACTCCTTTAAAAAAGGATCTGGTTTGACCATAGGTCCCCATTCATTATATTTGAGTGTTTTTGTCTCTCTGGACAATTTATTGCTTCCTAGAGCCACTCCCACAGACCCATTCACTCCATAACGACTAAAATACCCTTATTTATTTCATATCACACTGCACGTACATTCACATGGCCATTCGTGACCACTTGAGTTGGTTTGTGAGCTCATTGGTCCATGTAGGGGGATTTGAGGTCCAATCTAAGATTTCCACATGTATGCCTCCAATTTTACTCCAAATGCACTATTTTAACCTACTATATTATAATCATATTCCATACATATTGACATGTTGGATAGTAATAAAAACTTCAGTTATTGGCACCATCTCTATGTGTTATATCCTTTTCACTTTTTTCTGCATAATTTTTGAAACTCTTGAGTTGTGAGGATTATCCTAGCTCCTATATCTTGCTGTGAATATTGATTTCACATAAAATAAGGTTGTAGAAGAGAGAGAATGACTTAGTAGAGACTAATAAAGTACTCATGGAAAAACTACACACACATGTATACAAAATTGGAATAATATGATTGCATTCATTAATCAGTAAATAATATGTAATACAATGGTTATACATATAAGGTAATTTGAATGCCTAAGATATGATTTGAATCTACCATAATGGAATGATTATGGAGCTAAATTAGTGTCAAAAACCACCACTAGAGCTCACTAATGCATCTGTGAAACACTAAAAATGTTCACAACCAGATAACTGATGTAGGTGATAAAATGTTCCCTACTTCTCTTGAATCATACAAATTGGTTCTAGTATTAGTGAGAGTTATCTAACTCATGGTAATAGAAGAATAAATAAATATAGCTGAATACCTACTAGGGTCAACTACTGGAGACTGATGGTGGCACTCAGAATGGGTTCCTAAACTATAGGGATTTGTCCTTAGAGCACCTAAACTCATGCAGAAAAATGCAACGAGTGGTAGGATGTCCCTAGGGGTGTCCGCCATCCACTAATGAAGAGGGAAAGACCTTCTAAGCTAATAAAATGGAAAATAGACTATGCACTCAAAGGGAGGATTAATTTATCATCCGAACACCCCCCCTGAATCATAAGTTGGACAACTTGGGCCCTCGCAACTAACACCAAAGGTCACCCATACAATCGAAATGCAAAAAATGAATCCTTAACAAAACCAAAGAAATGGGAAAAAACTCATTGGAACACTCCCACCCTCCCTCCCTCAAAATAAACAGGAAAACTGGAAACAAGCTTTCATACTGAGAGAAAAAAATTACTCTTGAGTAAAAACTTGTGAAAATATTTATGCAATCTACATCTCTAATGGAGAAATAGTGTAGTGTGATGGTTATTACATGCACTAGTTTCCTAGGACTATGTATGTGAACCTATCCATCTTCTTGCAATTTGATGATAAATAGGAGAAGGAATGTTGCATTTTTCTGTTCTTTCTAGAGGAAGAGTGACATGATCCAATTTGTTCTTCAGTGAGCATAATTGTTGATTAGACCTTACCATCATGTAGCATCTCTCTGGGAGCTTGCATCACCTCTTTGGAAGAAGTGAATTTGGTTTACATGGCGCAAGGATCTATTTTTGAAACTGGGATCTTGTTCTCTTCATGTCAAATGACTATCCAGTCATGTTCCCAGCTTCCACAATAACCTTTTGTTCCCACTTAGGGCTATGATTGAGAGTAGTGACTGTATCTAGATCTAGATCACTTTTAATTTCATCTTCAATTTCATAAACTAATTAACTTTGTCCTTCAAATTCTAAATATGCTACATTAAAGGAAACATTATCATATTGAAAAAGGTTTAAGTAGAATGGATTTACCTTCCCTTTCAAATGACAGTTGAGATTGAGCTAGATCTGACTATGGTAGAAAATGTGAGCATTCATATGTCTTGGAGGCATGGTTTGCAACACCTTTCACTATAATCTTCCCAATTGAGATATCTGAGATATCCACTCTCTCAAGACCAAATACAGCTCACTTTGGTGAGCCTGTATGATTCATTTGGTATATAGACAACAAATTTGCAACTAAGGAGGGAACATAGAGTACATGTTTTAACACTCCATGCTCTACCTTGATTGAGAAATTTCCTTCAGCTTGAATTTGAGTGTCATAACCCATCTAAATACTCAGACCATCAGTAATTTGTAGTGAAGAGAATGATCCTCTTGATGCAATCATCTGATTGGCAGATCCTAAATCAATGAGGAAGCGTGTGTTTTTAAAAAACTAGCCTCCAGTGCATGGAATATCTCATGATGATCTTCAGTCTTCTATCTAGAGTTATCCATCCTTGTGACTTTGGGAAAGTCATTATTTTTATTCTTAAGGAGTTTTTTCATCAGATCTATGGTCTTCTTCATACAAAATTTCTCTGTATGGTTTCCTTTCTTATAGTAAGATAACTTTCCCTTGTCAAACCTGTGATTTTTTTCCTTCCTAGAGCATAAGGATTCATATAATGGATCAAACTCTTCCTTAGGTTTGAATTTAGTGTTCATTTTCTCTTTGCCTTTCTTCTTCCTCCTTGCTTGCACATTCTTTTTCTTAGCAGCCAAGAGATATTGATTTGGAGAGGATCTGAGAACTCCCAGCTATATCATCATGTCTTGTTCTTGAATCAGATACTACGTGAAGGATTCAAGGGATGAAATTCTCTGATTAGTAGTAGTTAGTATCCCAAAGTGAAAGGTAGATACAAACAGTGACAATTTTGGGCCAAATTTTCTCATAATAGAGAGCAGCAATTGCTCATCCTTCTTTTCAATCCTGTACTTCTTACATTACATGACTAATGATTTGAATTTTAAGACAAAATGCTGTATAGTTTCAAATTTGCTATGTTGTAGTTCTATCATCTCATGCTATAGGTAATGGTGCATCATCTTATCATATTTTCTAAAAAGAGGTTCGAGATTATTTCATACTTCTTTCAGTGTTCTCAATCCCTTAAGGTGAAATACTAACTCTTTGGAGATGTGGATGCTCATGAAGCCAAATGCTTCATCAAGATTATTCAGATACTTTGATTTTTCAATATATTTATGGGGTTTGACCTCTCTTCCCATGGTCACCCTGTACAGACACTTCTTGTAAAAGACAATCTGCATGTCATCCCTCCAATCAAGATAATTGAAGGGTGTTAGGATTTTGGGAGTTAGAGTTGCTGAATTCTCCATCTTACATATTCAAGAAACAACCAATTCTTCATAAAATATTCAATTTATCTACAAAAAAATTAAATTCGAATTAAACCAATTTAAACCCTCTCCACTTCGACATGTGCACTTTCTTTGGGTGCATCACACCTTGCTAGAATTATTTGGACTGAATCTAGAGGGAGAAAAGAAAGAATATCAGAAATGATGTGGAACGCAATTGTTTTTGGTGCATCAATGGAAGCTTCTGAGGTTTGTTGTTGGCATGGATATGATACCATGTTAAATTTAATGAAGCATACTTGATATTCACTACTACATGAATTCAATGACAAAAGGACATTGTAGAAGAGATATAAGAATTTAATGGAGACTAATCAATTACTCATCGAAAAATTGCACACACATGGAGACAAAATTGGAATAATATGATTACATTCATTAATAAGTAAACACTATGTAATACAATGGTTATATATATAGGATAATTTGAATGTCTAACATAGACTTCGAATCTACCAACCTGGAATGACTTCGGAGCTAACACATTGTGGGAAAATCACCACTAGAGCTCACTAATGCAACTCTTGATCACTAAAACCATTCACAACCTGTTAACTGATGTAGGTAGGTGAGAAAATGCATCCTACTTCCCTTGAATCATGCAAACTAGCACTAGGATGACTAAGAGTGATCTAACTGATGGTAATCAAAGCATAGCTGAACATAACTAAATGCCTACTACAATAAACTACTAAAGACTATTGGTGGCAGTCAGAGTGGGTTCCTAAATTATACAGATTGGTCTGTGGAGCACGTAAACTCATACAGATAGATGTAGTGAGTGGTTGGTGGCCCCTAGGTGTGTCCCTGATGCACTAATGATGTGGTGAATACCTGCTAAGCTAGGGAAAGGACAAATAGGCTATATGGTAAAAGAGATGATTAATTAATAATCCTAACAACTCTAATACCAATTGTTGGATTTACATTATACTGAGAGTGGGGATGAATCAGTATAAAGTGTAGATAGAAAATTTATTCCCGATTAAACAATTTTCATGCCACTTAACACCTTTTAGCTAAATTAAACATAAATTCACACAAAAAACCGAAGAATGATAATATGTATATCTATAGCTAAAATGAATTATTGGATCAATGGGAGAGCGCAATATCCAAACATGAGCACCAACTCATTTTAGGAATCAACTTGAATCACAAGTAAAATTCTACTCATTATAGGAAGTGACCTATATCAAATTCGATATGCGAGAAGACCAAATTGCAAGCTTCAGGCACCAACCTGAACACATGTTTGTCTTATTGTGCAAAATGCAACTCGTAGAAACCAAGAACCAACCCATGGATAACTACAAGCTCCAATTGCTTCTTCAGCTTCGACTAAATGGAAGCACCAACTCTCAAATTATAGTTTCCTTCTCTAAGTGGAAGGAGGCTCCAACCCCCTAATTATATTTACCAACTCCAATGAGGATAATCCAAATGCCTAATTGTATTTATTAGCTCCAACTAGAAGGAGGATCCAACCCCCTAATTATATTTACTAGCTAAAACTAGAAGGAGGCTTCAACCCCCTGAAGTTTTTTTACCAACTACAACTGGAAGGAAGATGCAACTCCCTATTCCTTTCTTCTTCCTATCTTCGTGATAATTTTTAGCAACACCTACTTGAAAGAACCTTTGAGTCCCTTATTCTTTCCCCTGACTGCCTTGCTTAAATATAAATAAGTATGTATATAAAAGAACTTTAATATGCAAATTATCTTGTATGAAAAACTGCAATTGTTGTTACTATGTGTCTTGCCTCTAAATATTTGCTTCAATACAGTTAATTTTCGTAATTGCAAAGTGTGATAAATTCTACAACATACTCAATCTTTCTATATCAGACAATTTGCGAACATTGACCAATATGTGTTGATAAGTGTTCAAAATGTAATCACTTATGTGGCTCTGCAGTCTGCATTTTTCATTGAGTAATGACTTTGTACATCCCAAATACGAGTATCCTTATATATATTGCTCTTCTGTTGTTCATAATCTACAGATCTATGGAATTTTTTTTGCCACATAAAAACTCTTTCTATGATCAATGAAACATTGATACCCCAAGAAATTGAAGCTTGTCCAAAATAGATTATCTTCAATTCTTCATTCTACAAGATTACTTCAACATACACATCTCTTACTTATTTATACTATTCGTTTCTCAAGATATGTGTCCACTTGTTGAAGGTGCTTATCCTTGAATAACATCTCCATTTTTTTGTGTCTTGGTCAAGTTATGATTTGCATCAATATGCTACATATCACAATTTAGCTTTGTGGGGTTTGGTGCACATATGTAACTTCTTCATGGGACTTTTACACACAACTTCATGTCTCAGATACTTCTTCATAAATCCTGTACCAAAGCACTTTTTTCGCACATCTACCATATTTCATATTCTTCTTTATAGATTGTTATATGTGCACATATGATCCATGTCGTAAATTCTTTACATACTTTTACTCATACATACTACTTCAATTTTCCTACTTGTACATCGAGCATAGGCATTTTATATATCCTTTGCAACTTGATTCCGTATTTTACCAGGAGGGGACTTTCCCCCAAGTGTTGCTATCCTACACATGTATCCTTGCATTGAGCATAGGTATGTATCCACTGCTTGGAGCTTGTTTGAATTATGTTACAGAGAGAAATTCCTATGGCTTGGGGTACCACAACAAATAGCTTAACTCCAGAAATCAATCCTTTCCTATATGCAAGAGAAATCAAACAACTAACACTAAAGGATCTCGATTCATACCTTATTCCGAACGGTTGATGTAGATCCCTGTTGAGCTTTACAACTCCTGCTTGAATTGATAAATTGATTCCTCAATATTCAATAAACAAGACAAGCATGCTATATATAATTGTGTTAGCTCTACTCTAGCTTATATAATCAATAAAATATAAGCATTTGAAATCATCCATGGATAAAATATTTATTCAAACACACATTTTAAGACAGGAAAAGATATTTCTATTAATACAAAATCAGAGATTACAATGGATACAACGTCTGTCGGCACGTCTGCGAATCGGAGAAACCGAGTCCCCCACTTGGGCCTCCACCAGTTCAATCCTCCATCTATCAATAGCAAGCTCACAAGGAAAATGAAAGCTTGGGAAGAACAAAATAGTTTCCCAAGGGGCAAATGGGATGCAGAATCAAGCACAAGTTTCGGCAACAATGGACTATAGTTTTCTTGCTCTCAATTCCTCATATGACTTCAATGTATCCAAAGGGTTCCTTATATTGCTCTTCAATGGGGTGATGAAAGGTCGAATCCATGCAATCTCAAGGCATATGGAAGGCCAGTAGACCAGTGACTTGGATCCACATCAAGGAAAACTCCAAAAGAATTTGGCCTTTTGCACAAATCCCGATGTATAGGGTTTTAGAGGTCAAACCAGCGTATATACACGATAAAGGGTTTAAAAGTCATGTATAGAAAATTAAGCATGTTTTTAGGGATGATATAGGAAACATCAAAGGAACAAAAATGGTCCATGGGGTCTAAGGAGTCTGCATATTGATAGGGATGGCCATAAAAGTGTGATTCACCATGTGGGGTAAAATAAGCTATAATAGATGCCCCCTAATGTGTGAGGTCAGAGGGGTCATATGATGGACGAAATACATTATAAGTTCATCCTAGAAATGAAGTGATGAAGAACCCAGTGGAAGAACCAACCATCCAATCAGCACTATACAATGATACAACTCTGCATATAACTACAAATACATATAGCAGTCCCGAATACATAAGTGTACAATGGCCATGAATAGGCATGATACAATATAACATGTGTGGTCATAGCCACGTACAATATACATAGATCAGAATCTGCATAATGAAGATATACAAAGGATCATGATCTCCATAATGGATAGAAATGTCTGACATATACTGGAATCAAGTCATGAGAGCTGAAATCTCATGAACACTGGCACAATCAAGGATGTAGCATATATGAGATGCCACCAATCTGGAAGGTCTTCTACACAAACCGCTAAAAGTACATGTCCTACTATGTGAATAGAGGTGTCAAGGTCAAACATAGTAGTCCATTGTCTGATTACCAGTCATTGATGTATACCGTTAACAAACGCAAGATCACCCACCGATAATGAAAATGGGAATCAAGTTACTAGAGTGCAAACTAACAAGTGTGAATAAATGTGTTGAGGTCTAACACTTGAGAGAATCCATTGATTAGGGTAAATTGATGTATTCGCAAAGAACTATCGATGGCGAGAGAACCTGCCACTGATGAGTGCAAGTCTCAAGGAACTCAAAAATGACTGTAGATTCCTATCGTATAATAAATGACCTGAAGTCGGTGGGATGAAATCCGCTAGAAGGAGGGAATTAAGGCATCCCCCATCATCCAACATGAGGTACTCAACAAGGTTGTATAATTTGGAAGGACTTGATCATAAGGTGCACGAACCAGTAACTGTACCAGGAATGGACGACATGCAAAGTCAAGATAACTGAGGAATGGTCGACTCAGATTTCAACTTCCTTTGAACAAGAGCATAACGATGAATGCTGACTGAATGTAGGCAGAATAGACTCGCTATGCAAAATCGGGACATCTCTGCGACACAGGAGGCATCGACAGAGGCTCCATAGGGACTGGAAGCTTAACCAATCAGTGGAGATAAACTTATATAAACAAGTACAGATCCTAAAGTCAAACTATTAAACCAACCAATGGATGTGATATATAGTGCTTTGTTCGAAGGCGACATGACTTGACTGCTTCCAAAGATAACATCTTTCCTTGTCTGGATTTTTGGTTTTTTTATTTTTTTGGACTTTTTCAAATATTTGAAAAGATTGAAAAAGAATCAAATTTCTTTATAGTTACAGACTAGGAGGAGACGAGTGTCAAATAGGCAAACAAACTAGTTCAAAGCAGTGGAACATACCTATGCTCGATGCAAGGATACATGTGTAGGATAGCGACACTCGGGGGAAATTCCACTCCCAGTAAAATAGGGAATCAAGCTGCAAAGGATATATAAAATGGCTCTGTGTGGCTAGACATGAGACAAGCTTAGGCTATATGGCTGATACTCAAAGTTAGGGAAGCTGGCATAAGGCTCAATAAGGCAGGCAAAGCTCATGTTAATGCAATTACAACTTGACATAAGGGAGTCTGGGGGAAATAGGCCAGCAAAAGATCAAGAGGATTATAAGGCTCTTACTCAAAGTCATGGTGGTACTATACAAAGGACTCCCGGACCTAAGAGAGGACTCACAGCATGGGTACCAAATGCAAAAGGGAGATAACTAGGACACTCATGTATAGGAAAGCTCTACTATTCACATAATATCACTTCTAACAGCAGCATGAAGGTTCTGTGATACCATTGAATGGGTTCGTAACTAAGGTTAAGATGGAATGGTCATAAGGCAATGCATAAATGCAAGCGGATGTGAAATCCTAACCTATATGCCAGTTCAGACATAATACCTGTGGTAGGAATGAACAGGTCGAAACCTGAGAGAAAGTGTACCAANAACCATATTAGTCCAAAACAACCCAAAATAGTCAATAAAGAATCCAAACTATAGGATATAGGGAGGAATGATCATGACAACTGCACCCAAAGGAAACAATTCGATGAACACTGGGACAAAAAGGGAAAGTAAGGTTTAGACCCAACGTTCACGCATCCACTACCACCCTCGTGATCGTGGCCACTGGTGTAAATACCGAGAGAATGGAATCAACATCCTCCACAAATGGAGTAGAGGGCGAAATGTGATCACTCCCAAATATATGAGCATGGTAAGGGGTTGTGATTCCCCCAAGTCTGACACCAGGGTCTGTACTAGGACTAAGGATGGGTGATAGGATATCAGGCATGCCAAATATATCCATCCTCATAAACAGTACATAAATATCTGCATGTTAGCAGTACATAAATCACCCATAGCACTACACCTTCCACTTCCAGTACGTGGAACCCCTAAACCCCATGTGCAATGGCTATATGATAAAGTGGTTTTGTCAGTTGATTCCATTGAAAATATTTTGCATAATTCAATTCCCTTACCTTGATTTTGATCTCATTCATTGTTGAAATTATGAAGCTACGGACTATAAAGGATATAAATATTCCGGGCTATTCAATGGGTCTACAGTAGGTATGCTAATGTTAATGGTTGGATCTTAAGTAGTTTTAATCCAAGGGTTAGCATGTCCAAATTATTAGAGCTATCCATTATAAGGACAATAAATACTCATCCTCTTGCAAAGCATTCAATGTCCTTGCAGCAGGCATGTTAACTGTTAGATATTAAACAGTTTTAATCCAAGGGTTACATTGAATGCTCTCCAACAAGCTTAGTATTTATCACTTACTATAACAATTCAATGCCCTTGCACCAGGCATGTTAACTGTTAGATCTTGAACAGTTTTAATCCAAGGGTTACATTGAATGCTCTCCAGTAAGTTGAGTATTTATCACTGACCAGTGACTATAACATAACATTCTGTGTGTACACATTTTTTATCATCAGCGGATGATGGATAATACTGATAACCTAATTATGTAGTGGACGTACTGGTAACCTAATTCTGTAGTTGAAGTACTTGTAATCTAATTCTGTAGTGGAAGTACTGGTAATCAAATTTTGTAGTAGAAGTACTACCAATAGTATCCCGTGTTTAAAAAAATTTGAACACCTGTGAAAGATGGCTAATCTAAGTACTGGTAATCTAATTCTATAATGGAAGTACCACCACAAATTTACAATCTCATCCTATTTTTACACATTTTTTATCAGCTGCGTATGATGGATAATCTAATTCTCCAGTGGAAGTACTGGTAATCTAATGTTGTAGAGGAAGTACATCCACAAATTTATGATATCATCTCCATTTTATATATTTTGGATCAACCGTGGATGATGGATAACCTAATTCCGCACTTGAATTAGATGTAATCTAATTGTGTAGTAAAATGACAGTTTTTTTGGGTCAACTGTGGATGATGGATAACCTAATTCTGCACTTGAAGTAGATGTAATCTAATTGTGTAGTAAAATGACAGTTTTTTTAAAGTGAAAGTATAATCATAGATTTAGGTCTAAAATTTCATTAATATAGTCATAAGTAATATAGTTCCTAGAACCACAACCAACTTGTTAAAGAAAGGCTAAAATATATAATTTTATATCCATTATTCATACTATATAGTTAGAGTTAAGATAAGCATAAAACAAAAAATGATAGGAAAAAATAAAAACAAATAATTATTGGTTTAACCACTTTTTAAATGAAGTTTATTTAAATCTTAGTCAAGAAACATTTAATCCTAACAAGATACCACGACCATGAAATGATTCCATGTTGTACACTTGTTACACTTGGGTTAATCTTATTGGTCACTTAAAAAAAATCCAAAATGTGACATAATATTTCAATGCCTATGGACATAATTCTAGTAGTTCCTTGAAATGTTGCTCCAATATTTTGTGAATTATGAAAGACTCAATTTCTTAAAAAACAAAAAATAAATTTTACACAAATAATACAATGGAAAGGGTCAATAGGAAATGAAACCACCAAGGATATCATTTAGAAATAGGAAATGGAACCACAAGGATTTATTTTAGATGGTAAAATTTAATGGGATAAGCTAATTTTGTAGGGTAATGTAATGTCTCTTGTTGGGATTTTGGAGAATATTACATCTTGAGTAAATTCAAGCTTAACTAGTCATGACTCTAGAGGGTTCCAACTTTAAGTAAAATGGCCTCAAGTCTGAAATGCAATGCTATGGTGAGTCTTAAAACATCCCAATCTCATTTATGGACACTTTTTATGTGACTTTATACCTCTACAACATTGGTTTGGGTTGAGGAGAAACAATACAAATTTACTAGGAAAATGTGGTCAACGAGTCCTTCTTCATTTGGTTCCAAACACCACAGAACCTTTCCAAAATTATTATGGAGGGATCATATGGGACTTAAAACATACCAACAAACCTCAGACACTCAATCGTCAAATTAGAAATCATTTTGACATGTTACTCAAGTTTGTACAACTTTGGCCAATTTCTAGCTTTAGACTAGTGAAACCCATGTTGACCCAAATGCACCCAAATTACTTCAAATTATGTATGGAAGATCTTGATGGGTATTAGTACATCCTAACGAATAATATGAATTCTCATACAATTTCCTATTTGCTAATTTTTTAATGGTTATACAAGATCTAATAATATTTAGCATCATAACATCATAACCATATACAAAATTATCACTAAAAGAAAGACACGCATAACCACACAAAGGAACACAAATATGTATCCTCGGAAACCCAAATTGGGACGAAAACCCAAATTGGGACGAAAACCAAGAAAAATTTACTCTACATAGATGTATCAATGTATAACGAAAAAAACCCAAACATGTTGTCCTTCTCCTTGTAGATATCTCTCTCTCTCTCTCTCTCTTACGTGTTATACTCAAGTGAGTGTGTGTGTTCAAATGAGGAACACATCTCCTCTATTTATACCCTTTCTCACACACGATGTTTTTCCTAACAAGTCTAACCCAACAAACTTATTGGGACGACTTTCACCTAGGAAGTCACAAAAAAATTATTATATTATATTCTAGAGGGTTCTATTGACCCGATTTACAAAGAGGTTTTACCTCATGATTCTATGATGACCAAATACAATAGTAACATCCCCACAAAGGAATAAAATATCTCCCATAGGCTACATCAGTAAAATACATTTAGAATATTCTTTGAAGTTAAAATATTTCAACACTCCCCCTTAATGAGAATAGTATTGTACAAACAACATCATCAACTATAGAAGCAAGAAGAGAGAGAACATCTGCAACAACATGAAGTTGATACATATATACAACGTCAAAAGTTTTCAACAATCATCCACAACTCGAATAGTTATTGAACATCTTCAACATTTTGAGCACTCAAACAACATCTTTGACATCACTGAGTCTTCATCTTTGATCTTCATCTTTTGCAACACTCGATCACTCAATCCTTTGCAACATTAGATCAATCGGTCCTCTATAGCACTCGACCACTCGATCCTTTATAGCACTCAATCAGTCAATCATTTATAGCACTTGATTGCTAGATCCTTTGCAGCACTCGATCGCTTGATCTTGGGGGCGCTGCCCCCAAACCCCCTTTTTCAAGGTGCTTCCCCAAACCCCAAGGCAGGGGTAATGAGTGTACAGTACACTTGGGGTACAAACACAACTGAACAATATCTCTAGATCTGGAAAATCAGGCTCCAAAACCAACACGTATCACTTTAGGACATAAGTCCAAGGACAATGTGATCCTACCACTTTCTCAGAGACAAAAGTCCATGGATTTAATTACGGGATGATCATTCACTATTACTTTAGGACATAAGTCCAAGGACGATGTATCCTCTCACAAAATGGAGACAAAGGTCTATGGATCACTTTAGGACTAATGTCCAGGGATGATACATTCCCATTACAACATCATTAACCTACTCCCCCATTTCAAGGAGGGTCCACATCATCAACCTTCTCCCCCTTTTTGAGGAGGGTCCATATCAACCCGCATCCCCTTTTCGACAAGGTTCCATATCATCAACCTGCTACCCCTTTCCAAGAAGGGTCCATATCATCAAAAGTATGTAACATCATCATCAATGTTCCTCCCTATTAGGAAAGTCTTTAGTATCATTATCACTGTTCCTCCTTACAAGGAATTTCTTTTCATACTACATGAAGCTTGTCTCAGAATTATTCAAACTTTACTCAAGACAGAGTCTTGGTCAACACATCAGCAACTTCCTCATCAATACTCACATACTAGATATGTATACCTCCCTTCTGTATAATATCCCATATATAAAAATATTGTATTTCTATGTGCTTCGACTTATCATGGGACACTCAGTTCTACGTCTTCTTTATACAACTCTGGTTGTCACATAGAATCACTGTGGTATCTAGCTCCAGATCAAATAGACATGAAATCAATTTCCAAAGCTATATGGCTTCACAACTAGCCAAACAAGTTTCTATATACTGTTATTCAGCTCTTCTTAGAGTAACACTAGATTGCTTCATGAGGTCATGGTGGATCCTAGACAATAACATCCATCTGAGGTGCTCTTCTTATCTTAGGTAGTTCTATCCCAATCTGCATCTATATAACCAAACAATTTGTAGTCATGATATCCATCATATTATAGACCAAAGTCTATCATATTTTTTAGGTACCTCATCACATGATATACAGCTATCAAGTGAACACGTCTAGGTTTAACTTGACACTGACTCAGGGTGTTCATAGCAAATGATATATCTGGCTTGGTATTCATGAGATACATCAATGACCCAATAATTGGTTTGTATTGAGTCACATCTACTAACTCTTATGATTCATCACATAACAAATTCAGGTTGGTATCCATTGGTGTTGTCATGGCTTTACAATCCAACAGATCAAATCCTTTTAATATTTCCACATCAGAGTTTCTCTAGAAATAGTTTCATCTCTTAGTTTTCATAAATGTTTCATGAATATTTTCATAAATATTTGGAGGGTCATCCCATATTTTAATAAGAATTTCACTCACCAATTACGATCATGTGATTGTATGAATAATCATATAATCATTAACATCATCGTAATTTCCATCCTCATCACCATGATGATGATGATGATGATGGTGACGATGACAATGATGATGATGATAGTGATGGCAATGATGATGATGAAAATGATGACAATGATAATGATAATGATGTTATAAGTGTGAAATAATGAGGAGAATACCAATCTAAGTGTGAAAAGGGAATGTTCCAAGTCACCGTAGGATTCAATATTTCAATATTTGAGCCTAAAATCGAATATCGAAGATCCACCATAGTGTCAAAATCCTATGAACAAAAACTACAAACCTCCATGAGAAGCGAGAATAATGGAAACCTAAAAAAAAATTATATCCAAGAGCATGTGAGAGATATTTTACAAGAGAATAGTGTAATTCTAATAGATATCAAAGAGGTTTCAAAGAGAGAAAATTAAGTCCATATGATTTTTTTATACACATGTATTTAACTTTCATGAAGGAGTCCATCATTGGTACACTAATATAAGTTTGATAATTAGGAGGAATTCATTCATTATCACCTTTCTATGAATATAAAAAATATGTTCAACTTATAAAAAATGATATCTCCATCAATAAGAGAGGTATATGTCACTTGATCATATTTCAATCATTTTTCCTCTATTTTTTCAAGAGGTAATTCTACTTCTTCTAAATTCCATTATTTGCAAAGGTCATGAACAAATGCACTATATATAAGTGTTAATATTTGGCTCACAACATTGACACACCATTTCATCAAGTACTCTAAATGCATGATCTACTACACCTACATTACAAAATGCATAAAATGAGGCTATGCAACAAAACATAGAAGTAACTAATCACTCCTCTAATAGGTTTTAAAATAGTTTTTGTTCCTGTGATACCTGATTTTCCTTGCAATATCCATTCATTAAAGCATTGTAAGTATGATTTTTTAGTTCAAAACCATATTCCTTCATCATCCCCATTAGTGCAAGAGAAATGGAATATTTGAATACTTTGCAATGTCCATCAATCAAGGTAGTATATGTTACTTCATTTTGGGTCAAGCTTTTCATTTAGGGGTGACGATCAATATCTTTATTAATGGTTAATATATTTAGTAACAATAAGTTATTTCCATTAGGTCAAGATATTTGGTGATGGTTTTTTATCATTTCCATTATTTTAAGGAGTTTTTGGTGATGGGAATTGGGGGTTTGTCTCCAAATTCAGTTACAAAAATAGCAAACCGCAATGGCCTTGGAAAGGGAGTCATTAATTTATCTATCGAAACATTAACTAATGATAGTTTTAAAAGGAACATTGTTGTTTTAGTCACGAAATACACTTATGGAGATAGTCCTTTAATTATCATTTCCAAAGCTACTTATGTTGACAACCTTTTGCTAGGTGTCACCATGAGTGGATTTGGTGATGATTATTAAAATCTCGTCATAGTCTTGTGCATTAGCAAAGGACTTTTTTTTGTAGTAGTGATTGTTATCGCCATCTTCATCATAAATATGATGATGAAAAGGGAACCCTAAAAACTGACATTAATTTTGTATAGGATATTTGGCATCTTGCCATGATGGCTCTTCAATACCAATTATCATCATCGTCATCATCATCATCATCATAATTATCATCATTGTGTTTATCATCAGTGATGTCATAGTCATATACATTGACATTATTATCATTATCATCATCATTACCGACATCACATATATCAATATAGTCATTTTCATCATCATCGTCATCATTGTGATGATTAAAAGGGAATCTAACTACCTAATTAATACATGAATCTACTAACGGATATTTATCCTTTGAGTAGGAACGAATGCACCATTATCATGTTCTAGGAACTATGGATGGGTCTTAATTATCAATTTTCCTCATCATTGCCATCATCATTGATGTTCTCATTATAGCATTCGTTTTAATATTATAATCATCATCATCCCACTACAACAAAATACCCTTTTGGGGTAGTTTTGCTAACCCCCCCCCCCCAAAAAAAAAGGTCTTTGGGGGAAGTTTTTGATAAAAGCCCCCTCAAAAGTCCTAAAAATTGTACTTTTCAGGGCAGTTTCTAAACCCCCCCACCCTCGAAAAAAAACAAATTCCAATTCTCAGGACGTTTTGGGTCAGTTTTTAAATCCCCCCCAAATTCTAATACTAAAGGCTTTTGGGGGAGGGGGTTTAGAAGACCCCCTAAAGGTGTTTTTGAAGGCAGTTTTTAGAAACCCCCCATAAAAGTAACTAGAATTAGACTTTTGGGGGGAACTTTGGCTTGTGGCAGTTTTGTTAACGGCCCACGCCCCCCCAAAAAAAGTTAGGTCTTTGGGGCGGTCCTTAAAAACCCCCCTCAAAAGTCGTGAGAATTTGACTTTTGGGGGTGGTTTTTAAGCCTGCCCCCAAATTCCAATTCTCGGGAATTTCCAACCCCCCCCCCCCCCCCCTCCTCAAAATTCCAACACTATTTTTAAGAGGGGCTCTCTAAAAACCGCTTTCAAATGCACCTTTAGGGGGGGGTCTTTCCAAAACCCTCCTCCCCCTGCCCCAAAGTCCAATAGGACTTTTTTGTGGGGGCATTAAATACCACCCCCAAAAGTCCCGAGAATTGGACTTTTGGGGGGGGGTTTAAAAAACCGCCCCAAAAATTTCAATTCTCATGACTTTTCGGGGGGAGTTTTAAGAACCGCCCCCAATGGCCTAAAAAATATTTTTTTTGTGCAAGGGGCGGGAGGGGAGCAAACCCACCACCAGGTAAAATTTCCTTGAAAATGTCTTTAGGGGAGGTCTTTAAAAAAAACCCTCCAAAATTCATGAGAGTTAAACTTGTGGGTGCGGTTTTGGAATAAACGACCCAAAAATTCTAATTCTCATGACTTTTAGGGGCAGTTCTCTAAAAACCTCCTTCAAAAACACCTTTAGGGGGGTGTTGGAAAGAACCCCACCCCCAAAAAAATTCCAACATGACTTTGGCAGGGTGGAAAGACTTTGAACCACTTTACCTATGAGAACCATTTCTTTGGGATCATCCATGCTATTGAATACTGAGAGATTTTTTGTTGCTCAAGCAGGGGAACATGCATGGAAACTTTAACCCATAGCTCTAATGTTTGGATGACACATGTTCTTTCACAAGGGGTGAACACTTCTTCAGCATAAAGGTGTTTTAGCAACCACAAGTTCATCCATAGTGTAAGAAAAAACAAGGTGAAGATAAACCAATTAAAGATCTTGTTTATGTGCATTATACCTTACAATTGTTGTCTCATTATTGTTACAAGTAAAATATATATAACTCATGTACGAATTGGGGCAGAAATTGAGAGGAGGGAATTTGGAGATGGAGCACTAGTTTTGGAACAATTGATGAATGCTCCTTTTGATGATGATTATTGTGGTGTGATGCCACCCCATCTAGTTTCCCTGACAAACACTCCAAAAGTAGGGACTTCATGATCAATTACATATACATAATTAACTCCAACTTCACCTCCAACTTCGTTATCACATGGAATTTTATGGGGAAATCATGGTGGTGTAAAGAGGAAGGAAAAGTAGATAGACATTAGAACAATTCTTTCATGTTTTTCCCTAATTTATGTCATGGAATTTAGCTCAATTTAGTGTTTTGGGTCTTTCTCTCTTCCTAATAAAATTATCATTTTAGATCTTATGCAATCTGACTATTTTGAAAACATAACTCTTGGTCATGTTAATAGTTCAAAAATAACCTATTTCATTCAATAATTAAATGGTATATTTCCTAATAAATAGTTTAAAATTTTGTAGGTTGGTAATGGTGGAATTGGATCTTTAAAGTTGGCTCACAAATCCAACCAATAGTTTAATCAAAGATATTCCTCTTATCATATATTGGGGTATTTGGAGTTCTAGAGACAATTCAATCTTTTAGGATAAACATACTCGCCCATAAGTGATCTCCAGGAATAACATTGGAACCCTGTCCTTCTATCCACAAGTAAATGGGGCATCGAGTGTGAGAATTATCAAGGAGGAAACCATTAATAACTCAATGTCCTGGGAATTATCTAGGATGAATCCATGGGATCAACCAAATTTAATCTTACATCCATTTCCAACAAAGAGCACATCTAACTTACATACTGACACAAGACAAACCTTTTAAAGTTCTTGGCCACTTGCAGAATCCATGGGATAAACCGATTTAATCTTGCACCTATTAATCTTGTCTATTGATCTAGGAACAAAGAATCAATCTCATCAAGAATTAATCAACAAATAACTCATGAAATGGTGTAATCGGTCTACAGGAATAGTAGCTGCTCTGTATATTCAATAAACAATGAATAGTTACAATAAAAATGTCAAGCAATAGCTTGAATCAATCAGGAATTCAAATACCTAAGGAGGTCATTCGAATTCATTGAGTGAGTCTAGCTTAACTGACTATAAGCCATTGATTCACACTTAGTTAACCACTTGACCAAAACCCTAATTGAGTCATCAAAACCTAACTAAAGTTGGAGAGCAATAAATTACTAAATCTCAACTGAAAGAGATCAAACACATCTCATAGTAACCCAACCATCAAGTGCTAGTGCTTCAATGACTTCAATGAACCCCCGATGAGGTTAACTGAAGCTGAACTGATCATTAGAAGTTGGTGGAGGTGCCCCTGTTGACTCCAGATCATTAAATAATAATAAATAATCATTAAATAATATATTTAATGAGAGGAGGTGACTTAATTGACTGATTGAACTGATTGTAACCACCAGTTAGTAATTAGGTGCATTAATATTACTCAGATCACCCCCGGAGTGCTCCAGTTAGCCTCCTTGACTATAGGTAGGTGTGGGTGTGACTAGATGATGTCAATTAATGTCAATTATACTTAGGATAGTGGTTTAACTAGGCCAATTTGACCAAAAATAGTGTGTATGGTGGTAAATGTCCCCAACACCCCCCCTTAAGCTATAGTAAGGAGGAGCTCGAAAAAAAAAAAGCATAAAAATGCTAGGGCCCCGGCAACTAAGGCCATAGGTCACCCTATACAATGCTTAAACTGAAACAATGCTCAAAACAAACTAAGTGAGGAAAAGAGGGAAAACCCCCCTTCAAGTTGAACACTGAAAGTAGTCTGAATCACCCTGATGAATTCACCCCCAACAATGAATGGAGGTAAGTGAACTTCTTTTCTGAAAATATTTGGGTGAAGATGTCTGCAATCTGCTCATCAGTGGGGCAGTATTGCAGAATGATGGTCCTGTCATGCACTAGCTCCCTGATGTAGTGCATGTGAATCTCTACATGCTTGGTCCTCTACCTGGTAACTGGATCCATTTATCTCTTAATAGCACTCTGGTTGTCACAAAATAGGACAGTGGACAAAGTACTACCAAGATCAAACTCTGAAAGAATTCCTTGCAACCAAACTGTTTGGATGCAAGCATTCACTGCTCCTCGATACTCGGCCTCTACTGAAGATAATGCTATGGCAACCTGCTTTTTGCTTGAATAGAAAATGGGGCCACCACCAAACATGAATACATATCTGAAAGTTTACTTCTGATCAATAGAATCACTTGCCCAATCGAAATCTGTGTATCCAACCAGCTCTAGCTCAGAGTCTGCAGCATAGTGAATGTTGTAAGTCCTGTTTCCCTGAATATACTGGAGGATCCTCTTGGCTTCCTTCCAATGATAATAATGAGGCTTCTGCATGTATCTTGATACAACATTCATGGCATAACAAATATCAGGCCTAGAATGTGTCAAGTACAACAAGCTACCAATCAGTTGTCGATAGATAGTGCAGTCCATGGGAGGTGTGTGTTTTCCTTCTTCAAGGCTGATCCCTGAAAGGAAAGGGAATGGTGTAGGCCTACATTCAGCCATGTTAAACTTGACTAATAGGTATGAATTTTATTTGTACTGAGTGACCATAATCCCAACAGAATTTTGCTCAATTTTGAGCCCTAAAAATTGTTTTAGAAGCCCCAAATCACTCATTTCAAAGGCATTGTGGAGAGCAGTTTTGATGGCTGAAATGGAGGCAACTATGCTACCTATGATCAGTAATTCATAAAAGTATAAAAAAATGATAATTATATGACCATCATTCTATAAATGCACATTTGGATCTGATCTACATCTCTGAAATTTTTGCGAGAGAAGAAAGGCATCCATCTTGGAATACCACTCTCTTGGGGCTTGTTTTAACTCGTATAGTGACTTCTTTAGCTTGCAAACCAAATATGGATCAGTGATGTAGCCCTCATGATGCTTCATGTATATCTCCTCATGAATATCTCCATGCAGAAAGGCTGACTTAACATCCATGTGATGCACCTCCTAGTGCTTGGATGATGAAATTGCCAAAACAAGGTGAATCGAGTCCATTTTTGCAACCGGTGCAAAGGTCTCATGGTAGTCCACTCCTTGGAATTGAGAGAAACCTTTCTATACTAGCCTTGCCTTATATTTGCAGGTGCTTTCATCAATAGCAACTTTTTTCCCAAACATCCACTTGCATTGAACCAATTTCCTTCCCAGAGAAAGAGAAACTAGCTCCCAAGTACTGTTTTTCTAAAGAGAATTCATCTCTTCATCCATGGAAACATGCCATCTCAGATAATTCCGAGCATGGTAGTAGCATTTTGGATATGAACTAATGATCAAATAGAAAGTTTCATACAGCAAATTATCAAAACAAGAGAGTGCAATACCTGCTCTTTGGAAATCAGACTGGGTTCTCCTTGGATCATCTGAATTTCCAATGTTGTCTCCTGCAGAGGAGAGTGTCTGTTGGGCCCATGTAGGAAGATGATTTTGCACTTCAGGTTTTGATTCAGAATCTGATGATTCCTGCACACTGATATCATAAATCATAGGATCCAAATCGGGGTCATCATCCCCAATTTCATCATCCAAATATTCAGTAGAACTGGAAGGAAATTCAACAGTTTTCTCCTTCACTAGTTCCATCTCCTGAAGAGGCTCATTGAACTTGATAGGCATTGGACTGATAATATCAGAATGTATCAGCCCCAATATGCTTGTAGCTCGGTTTTCCTTCCCTCGATCGAACTTGTGCTCAGGGTGTTTTCCAATCACAAAGCCCTTGCAAATTCTCGTGGTTGCCTTGATGACTGAGAGGCCTTCAACCATGGAGTTTTTCTGTAATTTCTGCAAATATTTGAAATTAAGATGGCCAAACCTCTCATGCCACAACCTACTAACCTCATTTCCATGAGTTAGTAGAGCAGTGGGCTTTGCATCCGCAACAAAGTGAGAGAACTCATAGGCTTTTGCATGATGATTTGCAAGGCCTTTTGCAATGAGTTTTGCAGATGCAATTTCTATTATCTCAACATCATTTGGGCTGAAAGAGACTCTCTTAGGCATTCCTGTATGTGTCATCTAATAGACAGTAAGGATATTTGCTGCTAGAGATGGTACATACAAAACATTAGAGAAAAACCATTTTCAAGATCTACAATACCTTTTCCTTCGGAAATGATGGTGGAGTGATCGCCCATGTGGATGGGGATGGATTTGCCGGTCTCCAAGGATGAAGAGGAGTCTTTTCAGCCATCATGTGATTCGAAGCTCTAGAGTCAATCAGCAATGCTTTGGACTTCGAAGTACTTGCCATGAGGGCATGACCTTTCTCATGCTGTGGTTCCCGATCTTGGTGATCTCCCCTCCAAAATCTCTACGGAAGATTGATGTGATTCCTCTCAAGGAGAGAGGTTGCTTCATCAATATTTTTCTTCATGCAGGCATGTTTAGGGTGAAAACCCTTCATGCAGTAATAACACTTGACTTTTTCTTTCCCATTGTGCCATTTTCCTTTGTTCTTCCTTGAGCCGAAAGATTCATCATGCTGCTGGTTTTCAACTCTAGGCTTGGGAGCATCAAATTTAGTTTTCTAATTTTTTCGCTGCTTTCCTTTACCCTTCATATCTTTGGGCCCCGAGACATGGAGGTCTTGATCATGGGAAGATCGGATGATCCCCATTTGGACAAGCTTGTGATGCTCATTTGTTAGGGACTCAATGAAGGCATTGAGTGTAGGCATCTTCCATCCAGGGGTTGTGAGCTTCCCTGCACAAAATGTAGAAACAAAAAATGAATAATCAGCCCCGAGTTTGGAGAGTATGGAAAGGATGAGCTGATCATCCTCCTTCTCCATGTTGCATTGCTTCAAGAGTAAAACAATATGCTTGAACTTTGTAAAGAAATCATTTAGAGTCTCGAAATTGGAAGGTTGGAGAGACATGAGTTCATTTTCGAGCTGGTAAACCCTAAAGTCATCATGCCTTCCATATAGAGATTCCAATTTGTCCCATATTTCTTTTGGTGTCTTCAAATACGTAAGATGGAAGAGAAGGTCTCGAGAAATAGAGAGGCACAAGAAACTGAAGGCTTCATCCTTCTTGTTCAAGAATATTGATTTTTCTATGGCGGATCCAGGCTCAACTTCAGTGTCCATGGTGACTCTAAAAATTCCTTTGGAGCACAGTTGAATCTCCATATCACATTTCCATGAATGGAAATTGTATGGAGTCAAGAGATCTACTGAGGAGGCCATATGGATGTGCTGGAGAGAATGCTTCACCTGTAGAAACCTAAAAATCAAAACAGAAAGGGAAAAATAAGGTTGAACAGCCTGCACATTGTAGGCTTTCATCACACCCAACATAGTCAATCAAGCAAGCTTAATCAACAAGTTCTTTACTTGGGGTATTGACTGGTAAGCCTTGGCTTCTGGTGCAGTGCTGGATTTTTGAGCTATTTCTCACTTTTCATGGAGAAATCTATCAAAAATCTTGTTTTTGAGAGATATATCTTCGTCCCACCATAAGATCTGATACCATATTAATATTGTCTATTGATCTAGGAACAAATAATTAATCAACAAATAACTCATGAAATGGTGTAATCGGTCTACAGGAATAGTAGCCGCTTTGTATATTCAGTAAATAATGAATAGTTACAATAACAATGTCAAACAATAGCTTGAATCAATGAGGAATTTGAATACCTAAGGAGATCATTCGAATTCAATGAGTGATCTAGATTAACTGATTGTAAGCCATTGGTTCACACTCAGTTAACCACTTGACCAAAACCCTAACTGAAGTCGAAGTGCGATAAATGACTGAAACTCAACTGAAAGAGATCAAACACATGTCATAGTAAGCCAACCATCAAGTGCTAGTGCTTCAATGACTTCAATGAACCCCAATGAGGTTAATTGAAGCTAAAATGATCATCATAAGTTGTTGGAGGCGCCCTTGTTGACTCCAGATCATTAAATAATAATAAACAATCATTAAATAATATATTTAATTAGAGGAGGCATCTTAACTGACTGGTTGAACTGATTGTAACCACCAGTTAGCAATTAGGTGCATTAATATCACTCAGATCATCCCCGGAGTGCTCCAGTTAGCCTCCTTGACTGTAGGAGAAGGCTAAGTTAGCTTCCTTGACTGTAGGTAGGTGTGGGTGTGACTGGAGGATGTCAATTAATGCGCCATTGATGTCAATTAATGTCAATTATACTTAGTATAGTGGTTTAACTAGGATAATTTAACCAAAAAGAGTGTGTATGGTGGTAAATGTCTCCAACAGCACCCATTGCTAAAGTGGATATTGTTTAAGAAGAAATAAAGAGTATGTCTGACTTGCATATCGACATAAGACAAACCTTTTAAAATTACTTGGCCACTTTATATTAACAATAAAACAATAAATTTGAATCCTACACATTTTCATTAATTTGAACTGATATCTCCTATTCCTCTTGGATCCTCAAGCCACAACACCCAACAATAATGCCATACTAAGTTGCACTGAAGCAGATACAAAAATGGTTACAGATATGGGGGGAAACAAATTCGACAAATTTGAAAAAATGTTGGATATGATACGTCAGGGAAACAACATGTGTGTGTGTGTGTGTGTGTGCATGTGAAAATTTGAAAACCACGAGATATACAAATTTCAATTTTTATATACCATTTATCATTGAAAAGCAAATACATTATTCACGACACTTGCAAAAGTAATCCTATTTCAATATCATTATTGTAAGATAAGATTATTTAGTAAATTGTATTTTCAAAATCCTAAAAAAAGGACAAGTAGATTAAATTTAGATCATGTTTAGAAAATATGAAAAAAAGAGCATGTGGCACTAATGAGTGACTTGTAGTTTAGGTGCAGTGATCGACTTGTACATCCTTAGCATTCAATCCTAATCATTGTTAAATTCATGAAGTAAAATGTGATCCTATATTGACATTTGCTAATATATATTTATTTCATTTGATAAATTTATTTTTAAAATGTATTCTCTTAGTTGAAAAACTAACTTGAATTTATTTGTAAGGATGATATTAGGTCAAAATGATCTTATTAAAAAAAAATCATATATCCTATATCACTACATACCTACTTTTTCCCTCAATTAATAAACACCTTCTTTATGAGAATAATCTTATCTAATATAACATGTTACATGTCATGGTTTATAATCCAAAACAAAACGGCAAATGGCAAACCACAAAGGGCTTCCAAATTGTGCATTTTCAGACAATCACCAAACATCAATTTAAAAAAATAATTAAAAATATTTAAAATTGTATAACCTTGTAACTTAAACAAAAAATTATCCATTGAGATCGAGCATATTTATCAACAATCAATGTGACAGTGTCCAATTCACTCGCATTATAAAACATCTAAAATGTTGTAAACAAATCTAAGTCCAAACTATATTTTATTGAGAATGAGAAAAATTAAATTCCAAGTTGTTGCTTGAATATGAGTGGTTATATTGCCTACCTACTATCATTACAATATTTCATGCTCTGTCTAATAGTACATTGTCCGTAGGACCTTAATGCTTAGGTGAACCAATGATTTGCTCCAAGTTGATCTCTATTGGAACCTTAATGTTCAAACTTGGCCGCTGCATATTGCAAACATGGTCGATGCAAACTAAAAACATGGAACTGTAGCTGGTAAATTTGTTTCAATTATTTATTGTATCCTTTTGAGATGGAACATGGCATATTTAGCTAGGTGGAGGGTTCATATTATGTGTTTAAAACAATTACTAATACATTTTAAGAATTAAAGTTTGTCTGAAATGTTCCCTCCTCCTTGAGATATGTATCACTATTTTACTGAAACTTATCAAAATTAAGCTGAAACACATTACTACGGAACTGGAATGTATCATGTCATCCTGAAACACAGCTGTACCAGTATGATACATATTTTTGGAGTTTCAGAGCCATATCCCATGGGTTTCTTTATCCAAAATGAGGAATGGTATTTCACTGGGGCTAGTAGGACATTTCAGGTAGCTTAGCTTCCATAAAAAAAAATAGAGAACATAGGAAACCCCAAACCCAAAACAACATTGATAAAAATTATCCCAACTAAAAGAGGCATATCCAAAATTTAAGGAAACAACAGCATAACATATGAAAGCTGTCAAGAACATAGCTACCGAATTTACAATATGTCCAATACCATAAGCTTACCTAGAAGAACTATACATTCTTAAACCCCTTCTGCTTAGATTCAAGGTCAGAGCACATCATCAACAACCTCAACCTTTAACAATGAAAATTATACTAGTGGGAACAAAGGAACTTAATATACTCGGTTAATTACTCATCAACAACCAGCTGTCCCCATAGTTGAGCACTTTCTTCATATGGCTCAACATATCTTGGTTCTTGAGTTATGATATTTTCAATTATGATGTTCAATTTTTCGATCTCCCTTTCTCTTTCTTCCTTCATCTTTGGAGGTGTCCAGGGGTTTTTTATTTACGAAAGTTCTTTAACCTTATCTTGTAGAACTTGGATAACATTTTCTACCTTTGTTACTAAGTTTCCTTTCTAGAGATCCATCTTCATTAGTTTGAGTTCTAGGAAGCATACCTTACACTTCGTCCACTCTTTTATGTAGCTTTCGAGATTATTGTTGTATTTTTTTAGATTATCCTTCAACATATTAGTATTGGTGATTGCTTTATCTACTTCCCACTTCAACTCTCATATTTTTTGAACTCTTTTCTTTTTCTATGTTCAGTATATAAAATTATTCTTGTAGGACATACTTTTCATTATGACTATTGTACCATTCAGTTGTAGTAACCTCATGTCTCCATCTGATCTTTTGTGCAATAGATGTATGTTTCAGACATGTAGCTCGTTCATAGAACGGTGTGATAGAATGAGATAAATGTGACTTACCATCCTTTTTATTTCTTTAGGAAGAGTCAAAGATGAAAATGAAGTCTTCATGCATTGATCTTATTCTATCTCTTATGACTATGAAGCTATATGTTTCTATGAGCTACTCGGATGTGCCTCTAAGTTTGTTTCCTTAGTATTTTTTCTTCTCTTCCACCTTATTTACTATTAGATATTTAATTTCTACAAATTTGTCTTAAATTTTCAACATAGTTTCCTTTTGCATTGATGCAAGTTCTTCAATTTCAATTTTTTGTAGCCACTCTCTCTATGGATTCTTCAACTTCTTTCCTAGTCTCTACCCCAATTTGTTCCACATCATACATTGTCATTGTATATCTTTTTTTTATTGTTTTCCTTTTCTTCTTTGAATATCCTTTCGGATGGGTTTCTTATTTTCTCCGTTCAACTGGCGTATATCCTTCAGATCCTTTTTCAAAAGAATTCTTCGTATTAGCAATTTCCTCTTATATGGGTGTTGACTTGTTTAGTTGTCCCTATTGCGTAGATTCTTCTTCTTTTGTTAATGGAATTTTCCATTATGGATCCCATTGTTAAACATATGTAAGTAGTGTTTAATCATCAGTTCTTAGGGTGTCTTTTGGCATGTATGTACCTATGATGCATTCGAATCTTGAATCACACAATGAATTTGAATCTATGTACTATGTGGGGTTGTATGTGTGGATTATTCTTTAAAATATTCCTAATTTATTCACCATACAAATAAAAATTGGTGTTGTTGTCTATATCCCTTTGTCCAATTTTGGAAAACCACATGTTCGTATATTTGGATACTATGTAGGGTATTCTATTTTTGTCAAAGAACTGACTCCATTCTAGTTCCTTCCAACCTACAAGAGAAATAGAAATTAACAACCATGTGTAGTGAAAATGGTTATCTTTTTCATGTGCTTCTATGTAATCATCAATAAACTCATTCAATATAAAGGTTGACCAGTTCATTGTACTACCACAATGCACTCTTCTGTAACAACAATGATTGTTGTTGATACTTGATCTAGACCACTCTTTCTAAATAACTTGCATTCTAGTATATGGGTTGTGAACCTTACTGATTCATCCTTTATCTATGAAACTATGGATCCTCTACTAGTTCTCTTAGTTCTGTATTTCTCGGCCATCTTCTTTCCAAGTGATTTTTCTTAACTCTAGTGCATAAGAAGATTCAATTATTCCCCAATGGTTGGTAGTGTAGTGGTTATATCTATTAGTTTGACATTAATGGAAACCATCCTCTCTATTTATAGATACCCTCTATGCACTTGTTATAACAACAATTTTGATCATACTTTTACTTGTGGGGTTCTTCCAAAGAATGGAATTTCCAACATGCTCAGTGTCCCTATTATTGACAACCCTTTTTCCCAAGTTTGGGATCCCATTATAATTGGTGCTTTAGGATCAAAATTAATTTTATTTTCCATGTACTTATCCTTGTTAAATTATTATGCCATTGATCTTCAGGAAATCAGTGCAATTGAATTGTTATATTATTGTGCGGTGTAATGGAATGAAAAATACACACTAAACAAGAAAAATTTCATAGAAAATGGATAAGAATTTCTTAGTATAATTACAGTATAAACTTCATTAATCCCATAAGTATCGATGAATGTTAAATAAAGGAGAATTTGAATCATGTGGATAGGATTTGAATCTACCAACTCAATATTGATTAACTGGCTAACTAGAAGTGTCTAAATCATGGTCATAGCTCACTTGTCTAACTCCAGCTGTCTAAATCAGTCTCTCGATCATTTAAACCAATTAAACTGATGTGATAGGTGAGAAGTATGTGAGAGTAGGTGCCTACCCACATGGATCCATGCAATAGTGTCACTAACTGAACTATAGGACATCTAACTGAATGAAACTAGAGCATAACCTAGCTTAACTAGTTACCAACTACCAAAAACGGATGGAGGTTGGTAGTGGCACTCCCAATGGATCCTAAATTGTATGGATTGGTCTCAGAGGAACATAAACCGATGTGGTAGGTGATGAGTAGGTGATAATAGGTGCCTACCCACGTGTAGCCATGAAATAATGGTTGTAACTGAACTAGAGCACACATAATTGAATGTAACTGGAGCATAACTTAGCTTAACTAGTTAGCAACCACCAACAACTGAAGGAGGTTGGTGGTGGCACTCCTAGTGGCTCCTAAGTTCTAGGTATTGGTCTCATAGGAACATAAACTGATGCATGAAAATGCATTCAGTTGCAGTTAACCTCTATATATGTTCCCTGCACTCTAGTGAATGTTAATAGTGACACCAATAGCCCAAGTGGACCTGATGGTGCTAGTGGATACATTATCAATTAATGACTCGTACATTAGGAAAATATAATATAATAGACTAAGTATGGACAAGGGAGGATTATAAAGGATAAAAATCCTTATCCGAAAAAGGAAACATCTCAGAGTCGGTAGGACCATAATCTGCAAATGCAAACTTGTACACGTGTCCATACATTCCTTCTTTAACTATTACCCCTTCAGAGGCCTTTCATTATGGAAATTTTGAGTCTTTGACATTTGGAATATTTACTTGTGGTGAATCCATTTTTTTGGAAGGAATGTAGTCATAAGGAAAATCGATGGTCTTTGATGAAGATGCACTGGGAGTTATTACAGGTTTTTCTAGTAAATTTATTGATGAATTCTTTCATATGCATTGTCTCTTAGGTTCCATGGAATCCAATATTCAACATATTCCTTACACAAGATGATTGTAGTAATATTTAGTAACCACATATGAGTTTTCATAACAAAGAAATGCATGCCTTATAAATATATCCTTTCCTTCTCACATCATTAATGCACTCTGTGCTTTGTAGATTTTACCTAGATTTGGTCCCTCTTTGAAAATTGGAATGTTTCAATTTTCTCAAGATTTGGTTGATTTGGTCAGATTCATTTGATCATATGTTGTTCTTTAATGTTGATGTCTCCTAGTAATTAATTACCACTATGAACACTACTTTACTAACTTGTAACTTTTCCATTTCTTTCGCAGTATTTTTTTGTGCAAATATTTTACTACAACCGATGCATTTGTTTAGAAATTAGTATGGTGATGAAGTGCAGATAGATTGACCATACAAACTTCCCATTCTTTTTTCCATTTGAAGAGAATTATCCATTTCTAGGATACCATTCTTCCTCCTATGTTATACAGTGAAATGGCACTTCTTCATCCGAGTAATGCCATCCAATATGTCGTTGCACAAAATGAAACTATGGATTGAAGTATGCATAAAATTATATATGACTAGGATCGTTAATACACCTTGATCACTCCATCATTTACCTTTTTTTCTTTTAATATTATCATGTATTTGCGACTTATCTTTGAGAAACATGTGTGTTATTAACAAGTCTTCCATGGACAACCCGCATATTATCAATATTTGTGAGTTTCCTTAGGGAAAACCATGAGTCACTCGTGAGATGATCCATATGAACCTGTAAATACCATTAGGAATAGTTAAAAAATAAAATATGATTAACTTGGGGAAGTTTCCAAACTGAGCCCAACTTCCCCAAGTTAATCATATTTTTATTTTTTAACGATTATTAATGGCATTAGCAGGTTCATATGGAGCATATCATGAGTGACTCACAGGTTTCCCTAAGGAAACTCACGAATATTGATAATACGCGGGTTGTGCATGGAAGACCCGCAAATAACATGTGAGTTGCTCAAACGAAAATCGTGAATAAATGATGACCTTAAGACAAAAAATGGATAATGTTGGAGTGATCAGGATGTATTAAGGATCCAATTCATCTATAAGGTTATGGATACTTCAATTTTTTACACCTAAATCTTGTCAACATCATGATATGATATAGGTATTCCCTTATATGCTCCAATCCCTCAGTGTTTGTCCTATAGAAATGAAAGGAAGAAAATTGTTCCGTTCTATTTTCCTTGTTTTGATCCAATAACGCACCTTTCACATGTTGAAAGGGATGTGTTGTCGCTCTTTTCCTTCATTAAAATGGTGTTACCCCATTAACATTTCTTTTTCCCTTCATTTAAAGTGTGATGCTCGATTTTTAAAAGCAAAAAAGGAAGCTTTGAGAGGCTTTTCGAATCTTTCCTTCGTCTAGCCTCATCCCTATGGTTTAGGACCACCTCGAGCTCAATATCCTTCATTTTAGGATCTTCTCTCCACCTAACCCATGTGATCCTCAACCATCCTATCCTCCCATGCCTTTAAATATTGGTTCATCCCCCATGGGAAAGAGGAGGAATAATTGTGTTGAACACCCAAACTCTATCAAAATAATTCTTGAGCTATTAGAGGCAAGATGAAGTTACATGCAAGGAGCCATTGGAAGGAACTCTCAACACCAAGGCATAAAGTTTGTAGAATCTCCAATTATTTCCAATAAAAATGTCTTTTATTTCTCATATTTCTTGTATCATTTGTATATATTGCTTGATTTCTTATCCACAAGCATGGATCTTGTTTATTATCTTGTATTCTATAATCCTTCTCTTATTGTCTTCAATCTTTTGCGGGTTCTTCTACAGTAGTAAAGGCGAGAGTTTCAAGAATAGTGATGATAGCCTTTAAGGGAAGTGTTGTGGCATTTTATTCAAGCAATTGACCAGGTCTAGGGAAAGTTTAACATTTTTGGTTTTTGTTTTGTTCTAGACCTATATCATTCATATCTAGGGAAATAACTCCTATTCACAGGAGGTGATAATTTCCAGCAACACAATCCATAGTGTCCTTTTGTGCAATGGCATATTGTATGTCATTACTCGGATGGAGAAGTGCCATTTAAATATATAAAATCCTCCAAATCATACATTCCTTCCCTTTTTGATCTTTTAAAAGAATTATTTTATAAGGAACAAGATGGCAATCCTCAGTTGTTTTCCTTTTCCAAAATTTATGAGATTTAAATTTTTTAGATTTGTGGCAATTTTTATTATACTCGTAACAAATTATCATTTTACAAGTCTTTCCATTATGTCCAATCCTTGCACATTTCCATCATAGAGAAACTTTGGGAAATTCCATTTTTTCTAAGTGCGTACTTCTCTCTTGTCGATGTCATCTCTATATCCTACACCGAACCTATCAGGGGGTGAATGTTGCTTGCTTAGGATTTCGTTTAAAACTTTTGTACTTTTAGAAAACTTGCCATTTGTCTTAAGTTGAGTTTGCAATATTTCAATTTATTTCTCTTTTTCCATAAATACTTATTCTTTTCATTAAGAAATTTCTTGTACTCAAAATTGTTTATTTGAGAATGATGATCTAAATTTATTCAACTCGAAATTAATTTTTATGTTCATTGACTACTCAATAGGATTCATAAATTTGCTTGTAAAGTTTTTGGACTTGGTATTTTAATGTCATGATCTCTTCATTTGATCTAGCAATATCTTGCTTCTTCTCTTTCTCAGTGTCTTCAAATTTCTTCCTCAGAAGTGTGATTTATTCGGACAATTTTTTATTTTCTATTTCTTCTTGTTCAAGTTTTCCTTCGAGAGCATCAATCTTAAGTTTCTATGATTTTCAATTTTTATCCATCTACTATAACTGGCTGGTAAAATATGATGTTGATTCCTTTGGTTATTCTTCTTTTGTTTTTAATTTCTGCATATCATTAGTCACAACCCTTTGGAAATTTTCATTGGTTTTTCTTTGAGTGTGAATGATAGATCATTTTCTTATGCGATCAAAGGATTTTTTGCATTGTCATTTTCATGTAACCATGATTCTTCCTTTTTATCCATAACTATGTGATATCTATCCTCCAAATGATAATATTTCACTAAAGACACCCTCTCAAATAAAAATTGTTAGATTTCTCTTAAACTAAAAGGGGGGATGAATTAGTATAAATAACTAATATCAAATTATTTCACATTTAAACAAATTTCAACTAAAGTAAACACAACTGCACACAAAAAATGAAGAATAATTATATGTATATCTATATATAAATTTAATTATTACATCAGTAGTAGAGCGCAAACTCAAAAAATGATCACCAACACATTTCATAAATCAACCTGATTCACAAGTAACAATCTGTTGGCTACAAGTAGTTACCTACAACAAATTCGATATGTGTAAGGACCAACTCAAAAAATTCATGCACTAACCTGAATACATACCTGTATTATTGTGCAAAATGCAACTCGTAGCAACCAAGCACCAACCTATTGATAACTGCAACCTCCAATTACTTGTTAAACTTTGATTAAATGGAAGCACCCACTCTCAAATTATATTTTCCATATCGCACTGGAAGGAGTATCCAACCTCCTAATTATATTTATCGGCTCCAACTTGAAGGAGGCTCTAGCCCCCTAATTATATTTACCATCTCCAACTGAAAGGAGGCTCCAAACCTCCAATTATAATTACTAGCTCCGACTGGAAGGAGGATTCAACCCCCTAATTATATTTACCAAGTCCAACTAGAAGGAGGCTCCAACCCCCTAAATTTGTTTTATTAGTTGCGAGTAGAAGTTGTAATTTTTTGTTCCTTTCCCCTCCCTGTTACCACCTAAGTTGTACTTAGTGGCTTTTATCAAGTGAGCCTAGTGAAACGGACAGGGTTAACTTGTTCGGACTTCAAAAAGACCTTTGGAAGTACTTCTGGGAAGTGCTTGTTATACTATATCACATGTTCATACCCCATGAGGGAATTGTAATAAATGTTCTAGCATGATAGTGTCTGTAAAAGACTCGGTCTCTTAGACTTTATTTGTCAATCCGATCAGCCCAGGGTGTTTTTTCCCTTGGTTATTATTGGTTGTTGAACAAACGACTGATAATTTCTGAGTTTTTCACTCCATACCTCCAAAGTTGGGGTGGTCGGCTTGGCATTTAGGCATATTGAGGTTATTAGAGTCTATGTGTCAATGTATAAACATGCTAGACATCATTTTTGAGTCATATGAACATGTCTAAGTCCCACTACGTGTTTTTCAATTTTTCAATTTTTTAGTTTTTTCAGTGTTTTTTATAAAAATTTAATTTTTCCAAAACTTAGGTTATTTTTTAATAGTTTAATTGGAAAAATTGATTTTGTAATAAAAGTGGGCCAAATAATCAGTTTCAGTCATGTAGGTGCTCATTTTCAAGCTAAGAGCACCATGTAAACCCATGGACCCGCTTTTTCCTAGTTTTGAGTGATTTTCCATCACTCAGGTCAAAAAGCCCCAAAAATCAATTATTGATTATTTTAATTAATAAATTGATGAATCATAGAGCAAATCCAAAAAAAATAAATTAGTGGATTCTCAGCCGATTTGATTGAAATCAGTCAGATCTGAAGCAGATTGACTAGATCTGACAAATCCTTAACTGAAGGAGGTGATCAAATCAAATCCAGAGTTGATCTTGAGCATCCTTTATGGGGAATTTCGCCCTCCCTCTCTCCTCAACACGTTTTGGCTCATCTGGATGAGTTTTGGGCCGATGTGTCAGTGTATTGGTTGATGTGTCAGCCAGATCAGGCCCCCGGTTGACAAGTAGGCTCAGTCCAGCGTTAGTTGTGCACTGATTAACTCTCCATCAGTTGATTTCACTTGATTCCATGAGGAATTTCACCCCCCCTGGGCTAGATGGCCTACAAATTGTATATATCCTGCTGGAGGCTCCCTCTTCCAAGCTAGTAAGAGCTGGACTGAAGGGATTGCCATTGTAACTCTGTATTTGACCATTATTTGTGAATAAAGAAGCTTTGGAGGATATACTGTGTAGTTCTTTTGATTGTGTGGATGCTCAGTGTTATGCTGCTGATGTGGTAGCTACAACTTCTTGCCAAATTCTGTGTTGTTTCTGTGTTCTGGCTTCAAGGATTCGGCTGAATCTAGTAAGGGTATAAACTAAGAAAGATAGATTGTTTATTCTTGTTTATCCATATGATGTATGCTCAAAAATATTAGTTATATGCTTAAATAAGGTTATTTCTACATAATCTCTCATTTTTGTTGCTTTATACATCCATATCCAGATCTCACGAGGTTTGTGCAGGCTTGTGTTATTTAGTTGCAAGTTCCTGTTTGGATGAGGTTATGGATATAGATTGACTCCTTCCCTATCCAATAAGCTCAAGACTCTATCCCTCATCACTCCATGAAAGGGCCTCCTTCCAGCTTGCTCTATTCAAGCAACGATCTGACCTTCTCTCCTCTTCTTCTCATTTCTACAAAAAATCAACACTTTACCTGGTTACCTTTTCAGTTCATAGCTGTGATTTCATTTGGATCTGTTTCATCAAATTAAAATATACATAGATCTAATATTTCATAGCTCATATCCTATATCTTCCACTTAAAAAAGTATCATAAGCATCCCAGATCTAGTTGTAGGGAAATCGTCCTTTTTGCATGAATTTGAAAGAAAACTTGTAGATCACGTGCATTAGATTTATTCTCACTGCTATAAATTTTAATATTCTGCAATATCAGTGCAATTTAATTTTCTGCACAAACAGCAAGCCAATATCCCAAGGAAAGATTGCTTTCCTTGGTTCCTTTTTCGTCGGTTTAGCTAGTTTAATTTCATTATTTTTTGAGATAAAGTAGGCTGACCCAAAGGTACTCTTAAAGTTATTTTGGGAATTTTTTATTCTAACATTCTCTATGTACTTTATCATTTCCAACAGAGAATAAAGGAAGGTGCTGTCCAAAGTGGCTTTTGGGAGCGCTCAAATCCCCCCAGGGGTCTCCCTTTTGTCACAAAATTCTTAAAATTTTTGTATAACTGTAAGATATTGGTTTCATCCTATATAAGGACCAAGAAAGTTCTGATTTATTAGTGCTTTGATATTGTAACCACTGTAATAAAATCATTCTTTGAATAGGCTCTTTCGAGCCCATTCCCCATCCCCCCTATGGCGATTCGCGTCGGTGCCATTTTCGTCATTTTCTGCTTATTTCTTTTTCAATAGAATTGATCTAATTTACAGGGTAGTATACTTAATCTTTTTTTTAATTCCATACTCCATATCTTACGTGTCAAAGTAATCATAATACTTACCCCACAATTTCTCGAGTGACCTGCAAGAGGAAAGAGATTCGTGGTAGGATTAATCAGAAAACTAGATTGTGTAGTTGTTTTATTTTTTCATCATTTGTTTATCAGCAACTTTAAAATTAACCCCTCCTCGATTCCCCGACTGAGATCCACTTGGATCGAAAGAGGTTCTTGGAGGCTTTTATTTTAAACAAGAACACACAGCTTAAAACTTATTAAAATTTACAAGACTCCAATGTGTATGCTCTGTGCTTGGCTATGGTTCGTATGATCAGTCAAGCTGTATCAAAATCACTTGGGTGACTAGAATAATTAGAACTCACCTTCCCCAATTAACAAACCATCAGGTGAAAATCCAACACCTCGATCAAACCTTCACGGTGGCAAAATACCCAAAGGAAGCGGGAACTTCTGAAAAGTGACCTCGGGGCGCCAATCTCTGTCACACCCTAATGGGTGCGTTATGAACAATAGCCCTAGAGACTCCATTTCAGCTCACATATTCCTTGCGGGTAGCCGTGAAGGCTTTGTTTTGGACATACTCCAAGTACTCTCGGGTATATCTGGAGTCCCCCCTTAGCCTAATTTAATCAATTCATACTTCAATTTTAACTTAAAACATACCAAGATGCAATCGCAAAACATTCACTCTGAGCACATGCAAGCACATTGATCATTTTGATTTGACTCCATTCTAAGGCACTGGTCATTTTTGCTTTATATATATATATTGTGTATTAGCTTTGTGCTTTCGTGTGTTTATCTTCATATATTGTCATCTTTAATTGTTTATAGTTAAAATATTCAAACTCCTAAATAACTAATTTAGTTTAACATCACTACACTAGGAAATCATCCTTAGTAACTTAATAGGGTCTATCCCCCTTGGCTTTGTTAGGAGTTGAGCCTAAACGGAGGAGTCAAGAACAAGGTGACATCCTTGACTCGAGACTTGCCCCCAAGGACACACTAAGTGGCTTGAAGATTTCTGCCACGTGACCCAGGTGTGTGAAAAGGTGGCAACACTTTTTGGCGCCGCTGCCGGGGATAAATCTTTTTATTCCCGATTATGACTTAGCTTAAGTTTTTTCTAAACAACTAAAAAGATAAAAAAAAACTTTTGATTGATCTAGTCTTTAAAAAACATAAAAATTAAAACTCGGTCCATCTGGCGAATCTAGTGTCTAACATCCCTTCAAGAATTTCTACCCGAAGAAACTGCCAATAATTATTCAATCATCTCCCTGATCCCGAAAGGTTTATTAGGGAAAGATTGAATAGGCAGACTTCTCGTAGAAACCTTGAAGATTTAGGAGACCAATCCCTTGCAGATATCCATAACATATTTGTAGAGATTCATGTTCACCAATCTCAAGAAATAACAGAATTATTCAAACCCCTTGACTTTTCTCAGATAGTAGGTGCTCCCCATGCCATTCTGAAAGATGCTATTAAGAAGCTCCCCAAGTTCGAGGGAAACAATGCCACCATTGCCAAGACTCATCTCCGAAAATTTGAAAGGCACCTAGTCAGTTATTGTGATGATGTTGCCTCTAACCATGAAGATATCAAAATGAAGCTCTTTGCTTTATCCTTAGAGGATGATGCTGCGGAGTGGTATGAAAACCTTGGTGATGATTCGTATAAAAATCTTAGTGATTTCCTAGAGGGTTTTAAGAAGAAATAAGGGGAAAAGAAAGAACCAAGACATCTGCTTGCCGCCCTCCATAACATAAAGAAGATGGAGAATGAAACCATTGATGAATTTAATACTAAGTTTAGGCGTGTGGTTGCGGACTTCCCTAGAGAAATCAAGCCAAGGGATGCCCCCATCCTCATATATTACATCGAAGCTTTCACTGGTGATTTGAGGTACCGGTTAAGGGACAAAGAGCCAGCCGATCTAAAAACTACTCAGGAATTGGCTGAGAAAATAGAAAAGAATATGCAATCTTCAGGAAAATCCAACATTCTAGGTTACACTAGGGGAAACACTTCATACAACGAACAAAAGGGAAAAGCCTTTGAATCAAAAGAAAAGTGAACCTTTAAAGACCCCATGGAAAAGATAGCTAGCATGTTGGAAAAAGTGATGACTAGTCAGGACCAATTCATGACAAAAATCCAAAACAAAATAGTCACAATGGAGAGAAATAGTGGACCTAGGAATTTTCAGCCAAAACAGAATCAAGTGTATCAAAGGAAGTTTCCTCAGCAAGAGCCTAGGATTCCAAACCAGTTAGACTCAACTAACATGGTAGATGAAGTAATTCCTTGGTGTAGACCTTGTGAGCAATTTCACCCAGAAAACACTTGCTACATAGCAAATCAGATTATAGAACATGGGATGGCGGAGGTCAATAATCAGGAAACAACATCAGGTGAGTCTGATCATATATACATGGTAGGCTAGGCCTACCCTTTGTCACCATATAAGCAGTACAAGCCTGAGGATGAAACCATTATAGAATCTTATAGTGAAACTTATGATGAAAACTATGATATACATGATGGGACTCCTATGTGTTCTCCATATAATGATGATAGCCTGGAAGGTGTACTACCTTGTGACCTTTTCTCTGAAGAAGATGAGTATGAAAATGAGGACAAGTATAGCTTAGAGAATGATACAAGTGACGAAGACTCCCTTATCCCTGAAAATGATGTTAATGAGGAGTCCTGGACATTCATGAAAAATCCAGTCTATGACATGAATAAAGAGGAAAATAATGAACCAGAAACTTTTGATGGTTTTGTTGATGGCATATCTAAAGAAGAGAGCATGGACCATGTGGCCTTGGGAAACTTTGATATGAAAAAGGAGCATGTAGTTTATCCACATGATCAGTCTCAGACATATATCGATATCAGTAGTGAAGACAAAGAGAACTCGATATAGGAACCCGATATCAACAATGGGGAATCCATCACATTTAACATAGATGATGGTGATGACTATTGGGATTTTTGTGGATATCTTATTAAGAATCCTATCTATGCTAAATCTAGCAAGGGGAGTGTCTGTTTAGAGATTTGTGGAAGTCCAATCTACTATACTTCCATAGAGGGAAGCATGAATCTGGAGACCTTGGAAAATCCTAGTATGGAAAAGCAGCATTCAAAACTCTTATATGATCATTCAGAGTCATATCATGCAGAGCCGCACAAGAGTATCTGTAATGAAGACATGGAGAAGCAGTTTTGTGAAAAGACAGATGTGATGCAGTTATTAGAATATCAATCTCGACTATCATCTTCACATATAGAGTTTCCTCATTACTTGGAGCTGCTTGGGGCTTATACAGTGAATTATCATCCGATAAGCCTTGATGATCAGTATGATGGTGTAGTCAATCTGCCTCATCATTCCAATTTGTACATCAACCCTATCCAGTCATGGATAGAAGCATCCTGCAAATGCACTTACCAGTTTGGGGGGAAGTTTCACGACATTATTCATGCCTATGATTTCCCATCCATCCCGCCCATTCTGAATCATCACGCAGGTTTGCATTTTCTGAATAAAGTATCCTTACTTTGGCTGCTAACCAAAGAGAAGGAATTTTTTTTTATGTCAATAAAATGCTTAGGTGGTTACATTGGATTTCTGATTACACTTAACCCTTTTTATATCATGCTTAGAGTAGGAAAATAAGCTCTTTGAAAGAGAGCATTTACTTTCTGCATTTCTATTTTTAGCTATAATAAAACTTTTCTTCTTTTAGTTAGTTACATCTATTTTGTTTAAATAAATCAGCTTAATGGTTCATTTGGTTTTTCATAAAACTTGTGCTACTGAGGTTTTTCTTGTCAAGTTGAGATGTTTTTGCAGGGTATATAAACTAGAGATTCTGGTGTTCTCATATCCTCTCCTTGCCTTAAAGACCAGATCGAGCACATGTCCCACAGTTGGAGCCAGAATGTTACCACCTAAGTTGTACTTAGTTGTTTTTATCAAGTGATCTCGGTGAACTGGGCAGGGCTAACTTGTTCGGACTTCAAAATGACCTTTGGAAGTACTTCTGGGAAGTGCTTGTTGTACTATATCACATGTTCATACCCCATGAGGGAATTGTAATAAATGTTCTAGCATGATAGTGTCTGTAAAAGACTCGGTCTCTTAGACTTTATTTGTCAATCCGATCAGCCCAGGGTGTTTTTTCCCTTGGTTATTATTGGTTGTTGAACAAACGACTGATAATTTCTGAGTTTTTCACTCCATACCTCCAAAGTTGGGGTGGTCGGCTTGGCATTTAGGCCTATTGAGGTTATTAGAGTATATGTGTCAATGTATAAACATGCTAGACATCATTTTTGAGTCATATGAACATGTCTAAGTCCCACTACATGTTTTTCAATTTTTCAATTTTTTAGTTTTTTCAGTGTTTTTTATAAAAATTTAATTTTTCCAAAACTTAGGCTATTTTTTAATAGTTTAATTGGAAAAATTGATTTTGTAATAAAAGTGGGCCAAATAATTAGTTTCATTCATGTAGGTGCTCATTTTCAAGCTAAGAGCACCATGTAAACCCATGGACCCGCTTTTTCCTAGTTTTGAGTGATTTTCCATCACTCAGGTCAGAAAGCCCCAAAAATCAATTATTGATTATTTTAATTAATAAATTAATGAATAATGGAGCAAATCCAAAAACAATAAATCAGTGGATTCTCAGCAGATTTGATTGAATCGATTTGATTGAAATCAGTCAGATCTGAAGCAGATTGACTGAATCTGACAAATCCTTGACTGAAGGAGGTGATCAAATCAGATCCAGAGTTGATCTTGAGCATCCTTTATGGGGAATTTCACCCTCCTTCTCTCCTCAACACGTTTTGGCTCATCTGGATGAGTTTTGGGCCGATGTGTCAGTGTATGGGTTGATGTGTCAGCCAGATCAGGCCCCCGGTTGACAAGTAGGCTCAATCCAGCTTCAGTTGTGCATTGATGAACTCTCCATCAGTTGATTTCACTTGATTCCATGAGGAATTTCTCCCCCCCTGGGCTAGATGGCCTGCAAATTGTATATATCCTGCTGGAGGCTCCCTCTTCCAAGCTAGTTAGAGCTAGACTGAAGGGATTGCCATTGTAACTATGTATTTGATCATTATTTGTGAATAAAGAAGATTTGGAGGCTATATTGTGTAGTGCTTTTGATTGTGTGGATGCTCAGTGTTATGCTGCTAATGTGGTAGCTGCAACTTCTTGCCAAATTCTGTGCTGTTTCTATGTTCTGGCTTCAAGGATTCGGCTGAATCTAGTAAGGGTATAAACTAAGAAAGCTAGATTGTTTATTCTTTTTTATCCATATGATGTATGCTCAAAAATCTTAGTTATATGCTTAAATAAGGTTATTTCTGCATAATCTCTCATTTTTGTTGCTTTATACATCCATATCCAGATCTCACGAGGTTTGTGCAGGCTTGTGTTATTTAGTTGCAGGTTCCTGTTTGGATGAGGTTATGGATCTAGATTGACTCCTTTCCTATCCAATAAGCTCAAGACTCTATCCCTCATCACTCCACGAAAGGGCCTCCTCCCAGCTTTCTCTATTCAAGCAACGATCCGACCTTCTCTCCTCTTCTTCTCATTTCTACAAAAAATCAACACTTTACCCGGTTACCTTTTCAGTTCATAGTTGTGATTTCATTTGGATCTGTTTCATCAAAGTAAAATATACATAGATCTAATATTTCATAGCTCATATCCTATATCTTGCACTTAAAAAAGTATCATAAGCATCCCAGATCTAGTTGTAGGGAAATCGTCCTTTTTGCATGAATTTGAAAGAAAACTTGTAGATCAACTTAGGCTATAGTGGACGATAAACTTAGGCTATTTTTTAATAGTTTAAGTATCTTGCTGTTTATTTTTGCTGCTATAAATTTTAATATTATGAAATATCAGTGCAATTTAATTGGCTGCACAAACAGCAAGCCAAGATCCCAAGGAAAGCTTGCTTTCCTTGGTTCCTTTTTCGTCGGTTTAGCTAGTTTAATTTCATTATTTTTTGAGATAAAGTAGGCTGACCCAAAGGTACTCTTAAAGTTCTTTGGGAATTTTTTATTCTAACATTCTCTTTGTCCTTTAGCAGGTATAACAGAGAAGAAAGAAAGCTTCTGTCCAAAGTGGCTTTTGGGAGCGCTCAAATCCCCCCAGGGGTCTCCCTTTTGTCACAAAATTCTTAAAATTTTTGTATAACTGTAAGATCTTGGTTTCAGCCTGTATAAGGACCAATAAAGTTATAATTTATCAGTGATTTGATACTATAACCACTGTAATAAAATCATTCTTTGAATAGGCTCTTTCGAGCCCATTCCCCATCCCCCGTGGGGGGATTCGCGTCAGTGCCATTTTTGTCATTTTCTGCTGATTTATTTTTCAATAGAATTGATCTGATTTGCAGGGTAGTATACTTAATCTTGTTTTTAATTCCATAATCCATATCTTACATTTCAAAGTAATCATAATACTTACCCCACGATTTCTCGAGTGACCCGCAAGAGGAAAGAGATTCGTGGTAGGATTAATCAGAAAACGAGATTGTGTATTTGTTTTTATTTTTTCATCATTTGTTTATCAGAAACTTTAAAATTAACCCCTCCTTGATTCCCCGATTGAGATCCACTTGGATCGAAAGAGGTTCTTGGAGGCTTTTCTTTTAAATAAGAACACACAGCTTAAAACTTATTAAAATTTACAAGACTCCAGTGTGTATGCTCTGCACTTGGCTGCGGTTCGTCTGATCAGTCAAGCTATATCAAAATCACTTGGGTGACTAGCATAATTAGAACTCACCTTCCCCAATTAACAAACCATCAGGTGAAAATCCAACACCTCAATCAAACCTTCACTGTGGCAAAATACCCAAAGGAAGCAGTAACTTCTGAAAAGTGACCTCGGGGTGCCGATCTCTGTCACACCCTAATGGGTGCATTATGAACAATAGCCCCAGAGACTCCATTTCAGCCCACATATTCCTTGCGGGTAGCCGTGAAGGCTTTGTTTTGGACATACTCCAAGTACTCTTGGGTATATCTGGAGTCCCCCCTTAGCCTAATTTAATCAATTCACACTTCAATTTTAACTTAAAACATACCAAGATGCAATCGCAAAACATTCACTCCGAGCACATGCAAGCACATTGATCATTTGATTTGGCTCCATTCTAAGGCACCGGTCATTTTTGCTTTATATATATATATATATATTGTGTATCAGCTTTGTGCTTTCATGTGTTTATCTTCATATCTTGTCATCTTTAATTGTTTATAGTTAAAATATTCAAACTCCTAAATAACTGATTCAGTTTAACATCACCACACTAAGAAATCATCCTTAGTAACTTAATAGGGTCTACCCCCCTTGGCTTCGTTAGGAGTTGAGCCTAAACGGAGGAGTCAAGAACAAGGTGACAGCCTTGACTCGAGACTTGCCCCCAAGGACACACCGAGTGGCTTGAATATTTCTACCACGTGACCCAGGTGTGTGAAAAGGTGGCAACACTCCCTACCTTCCAGATAATTTTTACCAACACCTACTCGAAGGAGCCTTTGACTTCCTTATCCTTTCCCCTTGCCACCTCCTTTAAACATAAATTAGTCTGTATTTAAATGAGTTGTAATATGAAAATTACCTTGTTGAAAAACTACATGTTGTTACTCTACATATTGGCTCTAAATATTTGTGTCAAGATAGTTAGTTTCTATAACTGCAACGTACAACAAATACTACGATATATTCAATCTTTATATATCATAAATTTTATGAACATTGAGTTATCTGTGTTGATCAATGATCAAAACTTAGTCACGTGTGTTGCTCTGCGGTCTACATGTTTCACTAAGTAATGTCTTTGTACATCTTCAATATGGGTATCCTTCTATATAGATCTCTTATTTTTGTTCATCATTTTCTAATCTATCCAATTTAGTTTTCTACATAAAAACTCTTTCTACAATCAATGATCCATTGATACCCCAAGACATTGAAGATTTTCCAAACCATATTATCTTCAAGCCTTCATTCTACAAGCTTAAGTCAACACATTCATATCTTTATTATTTATAATATTCCTTGATCACGATATGTTTCCACTTGTTGAAGGTATTTATCCTTGAATAACGTCCCCACTTGTTTGTGTCTCGATCAAGTTATGATCTGCATCAGCATGCCACTTGTTTCAATTTATCTTTGTGGTGTTTGGCGCACATATGAAATTTCTTCATGGGAGTTTTTCACACAAGTTCATATCTCATATTTTTCTTCATAAATCCTGTACCATAGAACTATTTGTGCATATCTACTATTTTTCATATTCTTCTTTCTAGATTTTCATATGCACAAATATGACCCATGTTGTAAATTCTTTACATAATTTCACTCATACATATTACTTCAATTTGCATACTTACACATATACATATTTATTGTATTTTATCAAACACACATGAATCATACACACATGAGTATGGCATTGTTAATTACTGCAACTTATCATTAATTTTGATTATGCCATGTGACAGCATGAGTTTGAAATCAATGGCAATCCTGTTGTTCAAAATTTTCTATAGAGTTTTATAGAGTAATTAGGAAATAAGTAGGAGAATCATTAGGTCATACACTAACAACTAGAGTCGCATTCATATTGAAAAGAACTTAACCTTCCATTTGAATAGTAAACATAGACATCTCAAGTACCATTTCATACATTCTATTGTAAGATGGATAATTGAAGTAACCAAGGAGGGACTAAGTTACAAGTCTCTCTAGTGTGTGCAGTCTTTGCACATTTCTAGGACTGGACATACTGGAAATCCTTTGAGCAATTCCTTTTGTTTCTGAATGCATACTTCTTTCTTATCAATGCCATCCTTATTTCCTACATTGAACCTATCAAAGGGTGAATGTTTCTTTCTTAGGATTTCATTCAACACTTCTATAATTTTAGCAAACATATCATTTTTATTAAGTTGAGTTTGCAATATTTCAATTTCTTGCTCATTTTCTCACAAACGCTTCTTCTGTTCTTCAAGAAATTTCTTATACTAGGAATTTTTTTCTTTGAGAATGAAAATCTCAAGTTGCTCAACTCGAAATTGGTTTTGATATGCATTGACTACTCTACAGGATTCATCGCTTTGCCTATGAATGTTTTGGAGCTGGTCTTTTAATGACTAGATCTCTTCATTTGATCTAGACGATTCTTTCTTCTTCTTTTGCTCAGTGTCTTCACATTTATTCCATAGAAGTGTGATTTCTACAGATAGTTTCTGATTTTCTTTGCTTCTTGTTCAAGTTTTACTTCTAGAGCATCAATTTTAAGTTTCTCATATTTTCAATTTTTATCCATGTCCTGTAACTAGCTAGTAAAATATGTTGTTGATGCATTTTATTATTCTTCTTTTCTTTTAATGTCTGCATAACATTGGTCGGAACCCTTTTGAAATTTTCTATGGTGTTTCTTGAGTGAGAATGATATCTCTTTCTTGTGTGATCGAAGGATTTTCTGCATTTTCATTTTCTTGTTACCATGATGCTTCCTTTTTATCAACAACTGTGTTAGGTCTATCTTTCACATTTTAATCTGTCACTAAAGACACCCTCTCCTGTTAAATTTAATGAAGCTATTGTACCAAAATATAGTCACTCTCATGTTATGAGATAGGTATTCCCTTGTTTTCTCCAATCCCTTAGATTTTCCCTAGAGAAATGAAGGAATAAATTAACCCCTTGCAAATTTTCCCTCTTTTGAGCTGGTAACGCTCTTTCCCCATTGAAAAAAAGCATTACCCAAGAAGAAAAGATCCAGCATCGCTCCTAATACATGAGCAAAGAGTGGTGCCACTGCCTCTAGCCCTATTGCAGGAAGTGGTGCCCCCTTATCACTGCATGTTTTCTTGATTGAAAGAGTGGTGCCCGAGTTTTGAAGGAAAAAAAGAGAAGCTTCGAGAGGATTCTCGAAGCTGGCCTCCATGGAGCCTCATCCCTATGGTTTAGGACCAGCTCAAGCTCTAGATCCTCCCTTTTAGGATCTAATATCTACCTCACCCATGAGATCGTCAACCATACCTATCCTCCCATGCCTTTAAATACTAGCTCATCCCCCATGGGAAAGTGAAGGAAGAATTGTGTTTGATACCCAAACTCTGTCAAAATCATTCTTGACTCTTTGGAGGCAAGGTGAAGTTAGAGGCAAGGAGCCATTGGAAGGAACTCCCAACACCAAGGCATGAAGGTTGTAGTCTCTCCAATCATTTATTAATAAATAATGTCTTTTTTCCCCATATATGTTGTTTCATATGTTTATATTGCTTGATTCCTTGGTCACAAGCATAGATCTAGTTGATTATATTGTATGCTATCATGTTTCTCTTGTCATTTTCCATCTTTTATAGGTTCTTGTATGGGGATAGGGAGGACAACCTTTGAGAGAAGTATCATGGCATCTCATTCAAGTGATTAACCAGATCTACGGAGAGTCTAGCATTCTGTGTTTGTGTTTTGTTCTAGATTTGAACCATTGAGAGTAGGGAGCTAACTCTTGTCCACAAGAGGTGTGTATTTCTAGCTAACAAAATTGGTGACTTCACTGGGGATCTAATTTGAATTCTGTATCATTGGTAAGTTGAAACCTCCACCTTCATTTTCAATTTCTAGATCTACTTTTCCATTCATAGATTTGTAGATATGCTTTGAATTTGATTGTTTTGCCTCTGTCTCCCTTTGGATCTTCATATTTTTGGTTCACTAGGTTTTTTGGTGATTGTTTGGGTTCATTTTTCAGTATGTAACTTCCTTTTCTGTTGTTTTTTTATTTTTCAAATCGCCATATCGGGCACCTCTCTTGAGCTATGTTATAAGTGTGGTTCTAGAGCTATTACCAATCTTCCTCTGTGTTAAAGAAGCGGTGCCACCACCCTTTCTCTATGTCCAAGAAGCGGTGCTAGACCTTGTAAATCCTTGGTGTGAATGTACAAGAAGTGATGCCACCTCTCTTTTGATGTCGACATCATAATGGAGCTAAGATGCTAGCTTTTATGAAATGGGGACAACCTACCAACCTCTGGATGTCATGTTGGGTAGGAGCAGGTTCGTGAGCATTGTAATTTTTCTGTGTCAAGCTCTTTAAAAAATGAAACAGACCTTGTGAGCATAGTTCTTATTCCATTTCAAGCTCGTTAAAAAATGAAATAGGTTTGTGAGCATGGTTCTTTTTCTGTGTCAAGCTCATTAAAAAATGAAATATATGCTAATGAGCCAAGTTCCCATTCTATGTCAAGCTTGTTAAAAAATGAAATAGATCTCCTCAAGCATAGTTACCTTCTATTTAAATCTTGCATAAAAATGAAACCATTCCTGAGCATAGTTAATTTTCTATTTCAAGCTCATTAAAAAATGAAGTAGGTTTCCTTAAGCATATTTTACCTTTTGGTTTCAATCTTGCATAAAAATGAAACCATGTTCCAAGCATAGTTACCTTTTGTTTCAAGCTTGTGTAAAAATGAAACAGATCCCCTTCCCTTAAGTCAAGTCTTCCCTTTAGTGTTAGAACTTGAACCCTCTTTTCACTTGCCTGATTCTCATTCTTCCTACCCCCCTAGTGAACATTTTCACATTAGTAACACGGTTTTTAGGTTGGGTATGGAAGAAGAATCATCAGACGAAACAAATCTTGGGGGGCATGTCGAACCTGTAGCAACCATGCTATGGGTAAACTTCGCGAGCAATTATGTTGGGGGAAAGTTTCCAACCTTTGTATATCATGTTAATGGGATTTTTGAATCATAGTTTACCCATTGGTTTCAAGCTTGTGTAAAAATGAAATCAATCTTCGAGCATTCTTTCAACTGATCTTCGAGCTCGCTAAAAATAGTAAGATGGTGTTGAGCTTACTTTTCATTTTTGGTTCTCTAGTTAAAACATGAAAAGTGGTTTGAGCTTAGTTTATTACTCTTTCATTCTCTGGATTCAAACATGAAAAATTCTAATAGAGTCCTCTTTAAGCTCTTTTCGGACTCCCTACATATGAAAAGATAGTCGATTACTTGTCTTCTTCATACTCATAAAAGTATATGAAGAGTCGTCTCTCCGACGGTAGGTTATCTCTTTTTCGGTTCGGATGGACTATTTACGAAAAAGGAATACTCCAACCAATCATGTCTAGAAGAGTTCTCTCGGGTATTATTTTACACTTTTTGGGCCCTAGAGACTAAATCATACGAAAAAGGACCCTTTGGAGTTTTGTTTAGTTTGTTCATACTTTTTAAACATGAACTACTCTGAGTTTTCTTTCATTGGACTTGTTAAATTAAACACTAAAAGACCCTTTTTTGGGAACGAACCCATCATTTCTTAGGTTTTTAAAGCATATGAGTTTGGAATTTTCCGAAGGACAAGCTAAACCGAGTGTTTATTACCCTCTTTGAGCTCTTAAAAATGAAAAGAGGCACTCATCAATCATGATGGGGAAATTAACGGAAAGGGAAAATATTTTGCAATGATGGCAATTGTTAGTCACCTCTGAACATGGCACTTATCCACATTTCATTCAGTCAATTGGGTATTCAACTTGTTTCTAAGTCGAGCCACTTTCATGAGTCATGCCACTTCTTTGAGTTTTTCAAATATTTCATTGTCTGTTGTCGCATTGTGTTTCGCCTCATCGAGTCAATGTTTCCAAGTCTTTGGTCATGCCACCTTATGTTCAAAAGGGAAACTATTTTGAGAGTTTACACCTGTAGTCAAAAACAATGTTTTTGAGTCAGTTACTTTTGAGCCAGTCCTATGGCTACATCATAATCAAAATTCCAGAACTTTGTTCCAAGTTTCATGTCGTCGATGTGGGATTCATCATGGCCCTCCTTAGATGAGACTATTCATATTGACATTAGCTCATCATCCAAGAATTAGTCTTAGAAAAAAAATTTAGTACCTTGAGGTCTGTACGCCTTAATGATAGATTCTCTCATTTTTGACATAGGTTCACATCATTGACCTTCAATCGAAAGATTCAACTAAGTGTTCGACATCAAAACATCTATTCACACTTAGGATATTGTACTAGGGTACCTTGGGAATCATTGCCATCAATGGTGATCTCCCTTACACTTGTTAATGGTTCACATCATTGGCTGATAATCAAGTGGTTTCTACCATGTTCGACTTCATAACATTGTAATCACATCGATAGAATCGTATTTTGTGGAAGACAAGACGAAGACCATGGGTGTCTGTTGAAAAGCATTCATAGCTTTCTCCCCAGGTTGCAATGGAGTATATTGTATGGAGTCCTAGCATGGATCCACATTTGTATGTTCGTGGTTGTGCTCAAATTTGCATTTGTATGACATAGATCTACATTGCATGTCTCGTAGCTATGCCCAAATTTGAGACTTATTCACATGAATCTACATTGTATTTTTGTAGCCATGGATTTTTTGTATCTCACATGGATTTGCATTGTATTGGTCAAAATCCATGTTGTGATTCATTTGGGACATGTTTCAAAATGTGTTGCAGAAATTTCGTGATGTTTGAGAAGTTCTGACCTTTGGACCTTTTCCTTAACACTATACATTTTTCTTTCAAAGTATATTTCCTGTCATTTCCCTCTATCCATTATACTTTGGGGGGAATATTTGTTATACCGAAATATCATCACCCTCATGTTATGAGATAGGTATTCCCTTGTTTTCTCCAATCCCTCATAGTTTCCCTAGAGAAATGAAGGAATAAATTAACCCCTTGCAATTTTTCCCTCTTTTGAGTTGGTAACGCTCTTTCCACATTGAAAAAAAGCGTTACCCAAGAAGAAAAGAGTGGTGCCACCACTTCTAGCCCTACTGCAAGAAGTGGTGCCCCCTTATCACCGTCTTTTTGCTACATTTGAAGAGCGGTGCTCAAGTTTTGAAGGCAAAAAAGAGAAGCTTCGAGAGGATTCTCGAAGCTGACCTCTGTGGAGCCTCATCCCTATGGTTTAGGACCAGCTCGAGCTGGAGATATTCCCTTTTCAGATCTAATCTCCACCTCACCCATGAGATCCTAAACCATACCTATCCTCCCATGCCTTTAAATACTGGCTCATCCCCCATGGGAAAGAGAAGGAAGAATTGTGTTTGATACCCAAACTCTGTCAAAATCATTTTTGACTCTTTGGAGGCAAGGTGAAGTTAGAGGCAAGGAGCCATTGGAAGGAACTCTCAACACCAAGCCATGAAGCTTGTAGTCTCACCAATCATTTATTAACAAAGAATGTCTTTTCTTTCCCATATATGTTGTTTCATATGTTTATATTGCTTGATTCCTTGATCACGAGCATACGTCTAGTTGATTATATTGTATGCTATCATGTTTCTCTTGTTGTTTTCCATGTTTTACAGGTTCTTATGTGGGGATAGCGAGGACAACCTTTGAGAGAAGTATGATGGCATCTCGTTCAAGTGATTAACCAGATCTAGGGAGAGTCTAGCATTCTATGTTTGTGTTTTGTTCTAGATTTGAACCACTCAGACTAGGGAGCCAACTCTTATCCATAGGAGGTGTGTATTTCTGGCTAACAAAAGCATATAATCTTCAATCCTACATGAATTCAATGAGAAAATGTTATAGCATCATACCACCTAGTACCATGGTCACATACCACGTAAGACACACTTTCATTTATTTTCCACTTATGTTATATTGTCCAAAACTCAGTTATGTTGGTCTAGCAAGGCATTTGGTGGTTTTCAACTCATTAGTGCACCTAAGATCCCACATTTGATCATTCAAGAGAGTCATCTTCCCTGATTAATGACATTTCAGTCCTTGTGGGACTCCCAATCCTTAAAAAAATGATATGGTTTGACCATAGGTTCCCATTCATTATATTTGAGTGTTTTTGTCTCTGTGGACAATTTATTGCTTCTTAGAGCCACTCCCACACACCCATTCAATCCATAATGACTAAAATACCCTTATCTATGTCATATCATGCTCCACATACATTCACATGGCCATTCGTGACGATTTGAGTTGGTTTGCCAGCTCATTGGTCCACGTATGGGAGTTTGAGGTCCAATCTAAGATCGCCACATGTATGCCTCCAATTTTCCTCCAAATACAATATTTTAACTTACTATATTATAATCATGTTCCATACATATTTACATGTTGGATAGTAATAGAAACTTTAGTTATTGGCACCATCTCTATGTGTTAATATTTATCCTTTTCACTTTTTTCTGCATAATTTTTTAAACTCTTGAGTTGTGAGGATTCTCTTGGATCCTAGATTTTGTTGTGAATATTGTTTTCACATAAAATAAGGTTGTAGAAGAGAGAGAATAATTTGGTAGAGACTGATCAATTACTCGTGGAAAAACTACACACACATGTATACAAAATTACAATAATATGATTACATTCATTAATGAGTAATTAAAATGTAATACAATGGTTATACATATATGATAATTTGAATGCCTAAGATATGATTTGAATCTACCATCATGGAATGATTCTGGAGCTAACTCAGTGTGGAGAATCACCACTAGAGGTCATTAATGCATCTCTGAAACACTAAAAAAGTTCACAACCAGTTAACTGATGTAGGTGAGAAAATGTTCCCTACTTCTCTTGAATCATACAAATTGGTTCTAGTATTAATGACAGTGATCTAAATCATGGTAATCGAAGAGTAAGTAAATATAACTAAATACCTACTAGGGTCAACTGTTGGAGACTGATGGTGGCACTCATAATGGGTTCCTAAACTATAGGGATTAGTCCTTGGAGAACCTAAACTCATGCAGATAGATGAAACGAGTGGTAGGATGCCCCTAGGTGTGTTTTCCATCCACTAATGAAGAGGGAAAGACCTTCTAAGCTAAGGAAATGGAAAGTAGACTATGCTCTCAAAGGGAGGATTAATTTATCATCCTAACAACCCCCCCTTAATCCTAACTTGGACAACTTGGGCCCTCACAACTAACACCAAAGGTCACCCAAACAATCTAAATGAAAAAAATGAATCGTTAAAAAACCCAAATAAATGAGAAAAACCTCATGGGAAACCCCCCCCCCCCCCTCCCTCAAAATGAATAGGAAAACCAGAAACAAGCTTTCATACTGAGTGAAAAAATTTACTCTTGAGTAAAAACTTGTGAAAACATTTCTGCAATCTACATCTCTGTAGAGAAATAATACAGTGTGATGGTTCTTACATGCACTAGTTCCCTGGGACTATGTATGTGAAACTCTCCATATTCTTCCAATCCGATGATAAATAGGAGAACGCATGTTGCATTTTTCTATTCTTTCTGGAGGAAGAGTGACATGATCCAATTTTTTCTTCAGTGAGCATAATTGTTCATTAGACCTTACCATCATGTAGCATCTCTCTGGGAGCTTTCATCACCTATTTGGAAGAAGTACATTTGGTTGACATAGCACAAGGATCTATTTTTGAAACTTAGACCTTGTTCTCTTCATGTAAAATGACTATTGAGTCATGTTCCTAGCTTCCTCAATAACCTTTTAACACATATTTCATTAAATTTGGAATTAAACAGTGGATCTAGAATTCCAAAATAACCAAAAAAATCAATTCTGGCATTGTTCTTGTAATAAAATATTTCCAAATTTATTGAAATATGTGTTTTTTGATCCCACTTATGCCTAGGATTGAGAGTAGTGACTAGATCTAGATCTAGATTACTTTTAATTTCATCTTCATTTTCATAAACTAATTTAACTTTGTCCTTTACTTCAAATTCTAAATATGAAACATTAATGGAACCATTATCATATGAAAAAGGTTTAGGTAGAATGGAGTTACCTTCCCTTTCAAATGGTAGTTGAGATTGAACTGGATCAAATTATGGTATAAAATGTGAGCATTCATATGTCTTGGAGGCATGGTTTGCAACGCCTTTTGCTATAAGCTTCCCAATTGAGATATCTGAGATCTCCATTGTCTCGACACCAAATACCGCTCGCTTTGGTGAGCTTGTATGAGCCATTTGGGATATAGACAACAAATTTGCAACTAAGGAGGGAACATAGAGTAAATTTTTTAACACTCCATGCTCTAGCTTGATCGAACCCTTTCCTTCATCTTGAATTTGAGTGGCACCACCCATATGAATAATCGGACCATGAGTAATTTGTAGTGAAGAGGATGATTCTTTTGATGTAATCATTTGATTGGAGGCTCCTAAATCAATGAGGAAAGCATGTGTTTTTAAAAAGACACCCTTTGGTGCATGGCATCATCTCTCATGATGATCTTCAATCTTGTCTCCAGATTTAGCCATCCTTATGCCTTTAGGTAGGTCATTATTTTTCTTCTCAAGGAGTTTATAGTAAGAGAAATTTCCCTTATCAAACCTATGATGTTTTTCCTTCCTAGAGCCTAAGTATTCATCTCATGGATCAAACTCTTCCTTAGGTTTGAATTTAGTGTTCCTTTTCTCTTTTCCTTTCTTCTTCCTCCTTGCTTGCACATTCTATCTCTCACCAGCCAAGAGATATTGTTTTGGAGAGGCTCTGAGAACTCCTACCTATATCATCATGTCTTGTTCTTGAATTAGATACTATGTGAAGGAATCAAGGGATGGAATTCTCTGATTATTAGTAGTTAGTATCCCAAAGTGAAAGGTAGATATGAACAGTGATAATTCTGGGCCAAATTTTCTTAGAATAGAGAGCATAAATCGCTCATCCTTCTTTTCAATCCTGTACTTTACATTACATGACTAATGATTTGAATTTTAAGAAAAAATGTTGTATAGTTTCAAAGTTGCTAGGTTGTAGTTCTATCAGCTCATTCTATAGGTAATGGCCCCTCATCTTATCATGTTTTCTAAAAATAGGTTCGAGATTAGTTCATAGTTCTTTCAGTGTTATCAATCCCTTAAGGTGAATTACTAACTCTTTGGAGAGGTGGATACTCATGAAGCCAAATGATTCATCAAGCTTGTTCATGTACTTTGATTTTTCAATATATTTATGGTATTTGACCTCTCTTACCATGGTCACCATGTACAAACACTTGTTGCACGAGACAATCTACATGTCATCCCTCCAATCAAGATAATTGAAGGGCGTTAGGATTCTGGGAGTTAGAGTTGGTGAATTATCCATCTTACATATTCAATAAACAACTAATTCTTCATAAAATATTCAATTTACCTACAAAAAGATTCAATTTGAATTAAACCAATTGAAACCCTCTCCACTTCGACATGTGCATTTTCTATGGGTGCATCACACCTTGCTAGAATTATTTGGACAGAATCTAGAGGGAGAAAGGAAAGAATACCAGCAATTATGTGGAACCTAATTGTTTTTGGTGCATCAATGGAAGCTTCTGAGGTTTATTGTTGGCATGGATACCATCTCTGATACCATATTACATTTAATCAAACATACTTGATATTCATGACTACATGAATTCAATGACAAAAGAAGGCTACAAAGAGATAGAAGAATTTAATGGAGACTAATCAATTACTCATGGAAAAATTGCACACACATGGAAGAAAAATTGGAATAATATGATTACATTCATTAAAAAGTAAATAATATCTAATACAATGGTTATATATATATGAGAATTTTAATTCCTAATATAGACTTCGAATCTACCAACCTGGAGTGACTAAGAGTGATCTAACTAATGGTAATCAGAGCATAACTAAACATAACTGAATTCCTACTACGGTAAACTACTACAGACTATTGGTGGCACTCAGAGTGGGTTCCTAAATTATAGGAATTGGTCTGTGGAACACCTAAACTGATATAGATAGACGTAGTGAGTGGTTGGTGGCCCCTGGGTGTGTCCCCCATGCACTAATGATGCGGTAAAGACCTCCTAAGCTAGGGAAAGTAAAATTAGGCTATGTGGTGAAAGAGAGGAGTAATTAATAATCCTGGCAACTCTAATACCATATGTTGGATTTACATTATACTCAGAGGGGGCCTGAATTAGTATAAATCCTAGATAGCAAATTTATTCCCAATTAAACAATTTTCATGCCACTTAACGCTTTGTAGCTAAATTAAACATATTTTCAAACAAAAGAGGAAGAATGATTATATCTATAGCTATAGCTAAAATGAATTATTGGATCAATGGGAGAGCGCAATATCCAAACATGAGCACCAACTCATTTTAGGAATCAACTTGACTCACAAGTAAAATTCTACTCATTATAGGAAGTGACCTATATCAAATTCGATATGCAAGAACACCAAATCACAAGATTTAGGCACCGACCTGAACACATGTTTGTCTTATTGTGCAAAATGCAACTCATAGAAACCAAGCACCAACCTATGGATAACTACAACCTCCAATTGCTTCTTCAGCTTCGACTGAATGGAAGCACCCACTCTCAAATTATTTTTTCCTTGTCTAAGTAGAAGGAGGCTCTAAACCCCTAATTATATTTACCAACTCCAACGAGAAGGAGAATTGAAACCCCTAATTATATTTATCAGCTCCAACTAGAAGGAGAATCCAACCCCCTAATTATATTTACCATCTCAAACTAGAAGGATCCTTCAACCCCCTGAATTATTTTTACCAACTACAACTGGAAGGAAGATGCAACTGCCTATTCCTTTCTTATTCCTACCTTCATGATAAGTTTTAGCAACACCTACTTGAAGGAAGCTTCAACTCCCTTATTATTTCCCCTTACTACCTCACTTAAATATAAATAAGCCTGTATATAAAAGAACTTTAATATGAAAATTACCTTGTATGAAAAACTACAATTGTTGTTACTATGTGTCTTGCCTCCAAATATCTTCTTCAATAAAGTCAGTTTTCGAAACTGCAAAGTGTGATAAAGTCTACAATATACATAGTCTTTCTATATTAGACAATTTGTGAACATTGACTAATATGTGTTGATCAGTGTTCAAAACTTAGTCACTTATGTGGCTCTATAGTCTGCATTTTTCATTGAGTAATGACTTTGTACATCCCAAATACGGGTATCCTTATTTATATACTGCTCTTCTTGTTGTTCATAATATACAAATCTATGGAATTTTGTTTGCTACATAAAAACTCTTTCTATGATCAATGAGACATTAATACCCCAACTTAATTGAAGGTTGTCAAAAATAGATTTTCTTCAATTCTTCATTCTACAAGCTTACTTCAACATGCACATATCTTACTTATTTATACTATTCATTGCTCAATATATGTGTCCGCTTGTTGAAGTATCCTTGAAAAAAATATCCATTTGTTTGTGTCTTGGTCAAGTTATGATTTGCATTAGCATGATACATATCACAATTTAGCTTTGTGGGGTTTGGTACATATATGTAACTTCTTCATGGTACTTTTACACACAAGTTCATATCTCATATACTTCTTCATAAATCCTCTACCAAAGCACTTTTTTCACACATCTACCATTTTTCATATTCTTCTTTATAGATTGTTATATGTGCACATATCACCCATGTTGTAAATTCTTTACATACTTTTACTCATACATATTACTTCAACTTTCGTACTTTCACATATACATATTTATATTTTGTCATCGAACACATACGAATCAAACACACAAGAGTATGAAATTATGAAAGTGCAACATTTATCATCACTTCTGATTATTGCACGGGGGAGTATACATTTGACATCAATGACAATCCTATTGTTCAACATTGTCTATAGAGTTGTATAGAGGAATTGGGAAAGAAGTAGGAGAATGGTAGGTCATATAGTGACAACTAGAGTCCCTTTTATATTGCAATTTGAATACTGAATGTATACATCTCAAGTACAATTTCATACAATTTATTGAAAGATGGATAATTGAAGTTGGAAAGGACGCATACTAGCTAAAATCCTATAGATGTCTCAAATAGGTAGTATCTAGGGAGAAACTGAGCTACTAATTAGTTTTACTTAGACTTCAAGCATGAAGGTGAGGATAAAAAAATTTCCAAGTCCAAGTTGGATCAAAGTCTAGAAGGTGCAATAGTGTTGGATTCGTTGTGATCAATCTCCAAGTGGAAGATTGTTAGTTATCGAGATTGAGTATATTTCAATTCAAACATCTTATTTCCACTTTGCTTGGATCTCATTTCTTGACAGGGGTGTGGGGGGATTGGCCTCTCATTACTATCATTAAGAGGTCTAATGGGTGGGACAAAACATTATTGCCTCCTCCCTTGGAGATGGTTATGGGGAAGAGTTGTCACATCCCTAGTGGCCTTAGTGTGTTTTTGTGATCATGGTGGATACCTTTTATTTACTTCATATGATATCAATGCATGCCTTAGTATCTTTACTAAATTGATTTACTACATAGTATCTTGTCTCATACACTTTAATCTATTGATAAATGCATGGTGTTCACGAATCTAACCTCATGCAAACCTGCTCTTATCAATTTACTTTTCCACAAATCAATTTCTCAAATAAATGTTGACTTTCACATGATCGACTACACGATAACTCTTAATCACTCTACAAGTTAACCACTACGTGGAAAGTGAAATCCTAAAGGTTATTACTATTCCCATACAAACTTTATGGTTATATGCATAATGGAATTCATATACAAAACATACCTCTATACACAATCATTTCATGAGATGTAACATCATATATCCAAGCCTAGATATCAAGAATATTTATCACTACTAAGTAGTACATTTTCACAAATATTGTTTACATCATGCATCTTCACAAGTGTAGACCAATATTCATTCAATCGTATGAAAATAACAACAATATGACATCAAGAAAACACTTATCTTGAAAGTAGCTTCTCCCAAGAAATTGATTGCATCAGAGAAAAACTCACCCAACCACAGGCACTCCATCTAGAATATATTATTTTTGTTAATATGGCACTGATGTGATGGACATGATTTCCCAAAGGAAAGGGGAAGTACAATGACATCACTCATAGTCAAATAAGCACACGATCACCATAGCCAAGCCAGAATTTGTTGGGTTAATAGATTTCCCATAGTCATATAGACTCAATCTCAAAAAAATCTAGCCTCTTCTAGTTTAACATAATGCAAGGGTAATGGAAGTAAATGTTGAACTAGTAACTCTCCTTAGAGTTGTAGGAAACTCAATCAAACTCATCCAGCTTAGGGTGCACAATAATTGCATCACAAAACACTAATAAGGTACCCCTTAACTGCTCAACAGCTCCTCAGGCAGTACCTCCCATTAGGAGTTATTCAATGTTTTTGTGTAGAAAAAACACCTAGACCTAGTCATTATCTAAGAGGACACAACCTCCACTGGTCTCCTAAGTGAGTTTCATGATCCTTAACACTCTAGTACTTGATACTACTTTGGAAACATCTTAAGGTTATAAATAAATCAAATAAGGGAAAATAGTCAGATCCAATTTACCTCTAGAATTATAGACAACTTGCACATACTCATTTAGCTTTGATTCCACATTACCCACCTCACATAACACCAATAAGGCACTCCTTCACTGCTCAATGGTCCATCATGTGTCACCTTACTCTATGTGCTATTTAGTGTGTGTATAGAAATACCACCCAAACCCCAGTTCATCTCCCAAATTTTTTTGTCATCCAAGGCTTACAAATATAGGTTACACACAACCACTTTCGTTTGAGGGATTCAACCCAACTATTGCTCCTCTCACCACTTAGGTTATAATAGTACTAAGAGGAGGTGATCCTCTTTATGAGATCAACAACTAGGAAATAGAGATATCTAGTGCATAGATGATATTGATAAATATTCAACACGTCCACGGTGGGCGTAGGACAACTGGTCATGCTATAAAGGATTTGATGAAAACCTCTCCATTGCTAACAACTTAGATACTTATAGAATAGACTTACAAACACATGCATACATATACAAATTTAGGGCACGTAGACACAAGTAATGATTGTGACACTTCTATACTACTATGCACATGGAAGGGTAAGGGAACACGTAGTACTTGCGCTCACATTCATTCTTTTTGGATTCTTGTCCTTGCCATAAGCTAGAACTTAAAACCACTCTCCCACTCTGTCATTAGCTAGAATAGGCTTCTTCTGAGGAAATTCTTCTTCATGAGCCCAAAGTGGTAGATCTCTTACTCCCCATAAGACAAGGAAAGATATGTACATCGACATGAGAGGTTGAGTTACTTGACCAAGTAAACTATCTGATCAACTGAAGAGTAGAATGAAAGATAGAATTTCAACCCCCAACTACAAGTAATTTAAGGGTGAATTCAATCCAACTAATTGATTACCCAAAAAGAAATACCCAATCCTAGTCTTGTAGGGAAATTGACACAAGAAAATTAAGCCCACACATTACTTTCCCAAGAAAATCATTGCCTCAACTATCTTTCTCTTAGAAGAAATGAGCATTAAATGATTGGGGCACATGAGTCAACTTCACAAGTGATGGCTCATAATCTCTATCTTGGCCACTTGGATATCATCTATTGGATTAATGTTTTGATAGGTGATCCGTCGGACCTCAACTTATGTGCATTTAAAATTTTGTTTTAAAAGAATGCGTTCAACAGGTTAATTAATGGAACATCATTAACATAAATTAAATGCTCATAATAGAAAAGGGGAAAACCACACTGATAATTAGATATACAAAAGAAAAACATAGAATTAGAGAGTCACAGATAGAAGTTGATAACAGAGTTCACCCCCTCCACTGGGCTACGTCTCCGGGTCCCTCTCCAATGGGTACCGATCCAATTAATCTCTTTAAAATGGTACAAAAATGGTTCTGGAATCAACTTTAGCAATTGTAAACAGAATGCTATACGGAGTCTTTAAGACCTCTCTTCTGGAAATTACAATTAGCCTTCGAAAGGCAAAGAAAGCTAAATTATAACAGAGAATGTCGACTTCAAAAGAGAACAGTGTTTGTGTACTTCACAGCAACTCCCCAAGTTTCTCATACAGAAAAATGAAGCTCTGTGCTCTAACACTCTGTGTCCCCTTAAAGTGGCCAGAATCCTATTTAAGTGTTCAGTGGGAGGATAAGTAACGGATTTGCCTCCCTCCTTCATTACAACTATTATCTTCTTTATTATCATTACAACCATATGATAAAATTGAACCATGCAATCCCTCCAAATCGATGCCCAAGCATTATGTTACCACGATGTTTCAGATCCTCGAAACGTTGCAACCAACTCCACGCTCCTACACTACCTTACAACATGTTGCAACGACCGCCACTGGGCTATGCCACATGTAATGTAACCATTTGATGTCACCATCAACTTCGCAGCATATAAATGTCACGGCATATAAGGATTTTGTCATAAACCTGATCCGTTGTCGCAGCATACAAATGTCGCAGCATATGCCTAACCTCCATGAACCATTCGATGCTCACTTAACGGTGCACAACTGCACGGCCCGTACATAACTGCGCGGCATGCGATAAGCTGCGTGACATGCGATAAGCCGCGCAACATGCGATAAGCTGCGCGGCATGTGCATATAATGGCTAGCATATGAGTTAAAACCATATATTAACTACTATTGTACCATATTGGATCAGTGTAACTTGAAGATGAATAATCCTCCAGATCATTCCTCCCCATTGGAGAACTTTTAGACCACCAAAAGGTTGAATTATTCAGCAAGTAAGTGAGGGTACATCTCCCTCAATTTTCCAATCTCCATCCATCTTGCTTTGCTAGGATGAATGCCTTTAAGCCCCACGTGAAGGTACTCAGCATTCCCCCTTCATGAAGTCCTCACATTTTCATCAAGAATAACATCATCGTGTAACTCATTCATGTATTCAGGTGCTATATCATCAACTGAAGGAATCTATATGTTAGTTTCCTCATCCATGATCATAGGAGGCTCATACAGTTTAAGATTCTCAACATTGACAACTGAATAAATTTGCATGTATGGAGGTAAATTCAAACGCAAAGCATTAGTACCAATCTTTTCCAAGATCTCAAAAGGACCATACCTAATAGGCTTAAGCTTTTTACCTTCACCTTTCATTCTTTCTTTGGTGACATGTAACCAAACTTTGTCACCAACCTGAAATTGATGATCAACTCGATGCTTGTCATGCCTAGCTTTGTACCTTTCCTGGCTCTTCTCCAACTGTTCCTGAACTGCCTGCTACACCGCTTGGATTCTCTGAATGAACCTTAGAGATTTATCTGCATCATGATGTCCATCCACTGCATCTTTGCCGAAAGAGAAGTCCATCAGTGTTTTTGGCAGATAACCAAAACAAGTTTCAAAAGGAGATCTTTTCGTGGAAGAATGAACTGCATAATTGTAAGCATGCTGTATATATTGCAACTGCTCATCCCAAAGTTTAGGATGTTTACTACAATAGCCTCTGAGTAGATGAATCACTATTCTGTTTACTACCTCTGTTTTCCCATCGGTCTGTGGATGAAAAGCTGTACTTTTGTTAAGTTTAGTATCCAGAAGCTCCCATAAAGTTGACAAGAATTCTCCCAAGAACCGGGAATCCCGATCAGATATAATAGACATGGGTAGCCCAAAATGTACCCAAACATTCTGAAAGAATAGATGAACTATTTGTTCAGCAGTGATCTGTTTGTTACATGGCATTAAGATACACATTTTGCTGAATCTATCCACAACAACATATAGGTAATCATGCCCCTTTCTAGACATAGGTAGTCCTCCTGCAAAGTCCATAGAAATGATTTCCTAGGGATGAGAAGAAATTGGAAGAGGAGTGTACAAACCCAATTTCCTATTGCTAGGCTTACTTGTTGCACACATAACACAACCTCTTATGTATTTAGCTACAGTTTCTTGCATCTGAGGCCAATAACAGTGATTCTGCAATACAGACAATGTTTTACTTACTCCAAAATGTCCTGCAATCAATGAACTATGTGCTTCTCGAATCGCATGCACTCTCTCTTTCTCTAGAATACAGAGTTTACCAAGACGATACAAGAGTTGATTATGCACATAATAGTTCTCTTCCTGTTTACCATGTATTAGTGATGCATATACTTTCTTAAAATCTTTATCTTCTGCATACTGTTCAATATAACTTTCATGTGTTAATGAACTGTTTTGAATAATGATTGAAGCATTCGTAGGAGGCCTTGATAACATGTCTGCTACCTTATTATGAATTCCCTTTTTGTACTTAATTATGAGATGAAACTGTTGTAAGAATCCCATCCATCTTAAATGCCTACTTTGTTGTATTTTAGTTTGAGATTGTAAATATTGATGTGGCTGATGATCAGTATGTATGACTGTTTCTTTTCCCATTATATAATGTTTCCACTTCTTCACGCTCTGTACTAAATCATACTAATGATACATGATTGCAAGTTACAAAGAAATGTGTTTTGAAATTTGCAATCACTGAAAAGTTTATGGATGAGGTAGAACTAGATGTAGTACCACTTGACATTTGTGGAATTGTACTTGGGAGTCCATATTTGTATGACCGAAGAGCAGTCTTTTATAGAGAGCATAATAAGTAGTTATTATTCTCTCTATAATCCGGAGGATTATAGAGCGTTATGAATAATCCGGAGGATTATTCATCTTCAAGTTACACTGATCCAATATGGTACAATATTAGTTAATCTATGGTTTTAACTCATATGCTAGCCATTATATGCACATGCCGTGCAGCTTATTGCATGCTGCGTAGTTATGTAGGGGCCACGCAGTTGTGCACCGTCAAGTGAGCATCGAGTGGTTCGTGGAGGTTAGGCATATGCCGTGACATTTGTATGCTGCGATAGCGGATCGGGTATATGACGAAGTCCTTATATACTGTGACATTTATATGCTGCGAAGTTGATGGTGACATCAAACAGTTATGTTACATGTGGCATAGCCCAGTGGCGGTCGTTTCAATGTGTTGTAAGGTAGCATAGGAGCGTGGAGTTGGTTGCAACATTTCGGGGATCTGAAACATCGTGGTAACATAACGCTTGGGAAGCAATTTGGCGGGATTGCATGGTTCAGTTTTAGCATATGGTTGTAACGATAATAAAGAAGATAACAACTGTAATGAAGGAGGGAGGCAAATCCGTTACTTATCCTCCCACTGAACACTTAAATAGGATTCTAGCCACTTTAAGGGGACACAGAGTGTTAGAGCACAGAGCTTCATTTTTCTATATGAGAAACTTGGGGAGTTCCTGTGAAGTACACAGACGTTGTTCTTTTTTGAAGTCGAAATTCTCTATTATAATTTAGCTTTCTTTGCCTTTCGAAGGCTAATTGTAATTTCCAAAAGAGAGGTCTTAAATACTTCGTACATCATTATGTTTACAGTTGCTGAAGTTGATTCTAGAACCATTTTTGTACCATTTTAAAGAGATTAATTGGATCGGTACCCATTGGAGAGGGACCCGGAGACGTAGCCCAGTGGAGGGGGTGAACTCCGTCTGTCTGTGACTCTTTGATTCTATGTTTTTCTTTCGTATATCTGATTATCAGTGTGGTTTTCCCCTTTTCTGTTCTGAGCATTTAATTTATGTTAATGCTGTTCCATTAATTAACCTGTTGAATGCATTCTTTTAAAACAAAATTTTAAATGCACATAAGTTGAGGTCCGACGGATCATGTTATGGTATCAGAGCAGGTTAACTGCTGGTGCAAGTTTGTGAATGCTTACCAGGTCCAGGTTAAAGCTTAGTGAAGGAGAATTAATTGAAGGAGATCCTGAGATTGGCTCAAGGAGAACATTCTCAAGAACCATGTCTTCTCCACGAGGGGAAGAAGGAGGACATACAGAACAGGAAAAACTTGTTATTTCATAAACTAAGTTTCTAGAGGCTTTTATGAGCATGAAATACGTGATGGAAATTATGCTCGATGAGCGAGCAGAAAGAAAGAAGAAAGAAGAAGGATCTTCATCCAGAGATGCAGAAATGAAGAAGGAAGAAAAGTATAAAGGAGTAGGAGGTGATGGTGATCCTCCTGAAACTAATCAAACTTTCTCTTCTTCTCATACTTCTCATTCGAATAATGCAAGTTCTAATATGCCTTATTTCAAATTGGATGTGAAATTTGAATTACCTATTTATAATGGAGATTTAGATGCTGAAAAGTTAGACAATTGGATCAAGAAGCTTGAAGTATATTGCAAGGTGCAGGGCATTACTGATGGCCCTTCCAGGATTCAATTGGCCACTTTGAGAATGATTGGAATGGCTCTTACTTGGTGGGAGAGAAAGATTCAACAATATCTTCAAAATAATGGTAAAATTATTTCAGTTTGGAATGAATTCATTGAAGTATTAAGGAAGCAATTTTATCCTTTAGGTCATATGCAGCAATTAATAATGAGCTGGAAAACTTTTAGACAAGCTAAAGGACAAAGCATTCAAGAATATACTCATGAATTTAGAAAGAGGGCTATTGCATTGAATGTTGCATTGGATACACAAGAAACTCTTCTTAAATATATTGGTGGGATGCATTCTTATTTGCGACATACTTTGTTGATGTTTAACCCCAGTAATTTGGATGATGTATGTGTTCAAGCTACACATTTAGAAGCTAGGGGTAAGCATGATGATGATTCTTTTATGAAGAAGTCATCTAAATTTGACAACAAAGATAAAAGCAAAGATAAGGGAAAGGAAACAGCTACCATCACGAAAGAGGGTGAAAAACCCACATGCTCACATTGTGAGAAAGGGCATGATGTTTCTAAGTGTTGAAAACCATCATCCTTTTGAAGTTGAAAAGCAAGTTTGGTTGTAGATCACCAAGGAAAGATGGAAAGGATGTATGGAGATTGGAAAGGTGAGGAAGCTATATCCTCACTTACTTGCAGAATGATTAAGGATTTTGGTGGTCCAAAAGCTCTCCAATGGGGAGGAATGATCCGGTGGATTATTCATCTTCAAACATTATACTGATCCAATATGGTACGAGGTTATTAATTTATGGTTTTAACTCATATGCTAAACATTATATGCGACCGTCCCTTAACATTTGCGACACATCCCACTCAGTTATTGCATGGTGCTCACTTATCGCACGAGTCGTGCAGTTGGGCGTGAGCCGCGCAGTTGCGCATGAGTCACGCAGTTGCAGCATGGGCCACGCAGTTTGGGCACAGTCAATTTGAACATCGAATGGTTCGCGGAAGTCCTCATATGCTACGACATTTGTATGCTGCGATAACGGATCAGGTATATGGTGAAGTCCTCATATGTTGCGACAGCAGATCGGGTATATGGCGAAGTCCTCCTATGCCGCGACATTTGGGAAGTTTATGGTGACATCAAACGGTTACGTTACATGTGGCATAGCCCAGTTGCAAGTTATTGCAACGTGTTGTGAGTTAACACATGTGCGTGGAGTTAGTTGCAACGTTTCGGGGATATGGAACGTCGTGGTAACATAACGCTTGTGCAACGATTTGGAAGGATTGCATGGTTCAGTTTAGCATATGGTTCTAATGATAATAAAGAAGATAACAACTGTAATGAAGGAGGGAGTCGAATCCGTTACTTATCCTCCCACTGAACACTTAAATAGGCGATTTTGGCCACTTTAAGGGGACAGAGGGGAGACACAGAGTGTTAGAGCATAGAGCTTCGTTTTTCTGTATGAGAAACTTGGGGAGTTGCTGTGAAGTACATAGACGCTATTCTTTTTTGAAGTCGACATTCTCTGTTATAATTTAGATTTCTTTTCCTTTCGAAGGCTAATTGTAATTTTCTAGAAGAGAGGTCTTAAAGACTTTGTATAGGATTTTGTTCACAGTTGCTGAAGTTGATTCCAGAACCATTTTGTACCATCTTAAAGAGATTAATTGGATCGGTACCCATTGGAGAGGGACCCGGAGACGTAGCCCAGTGGAGGGGGTAAAATCCGTTATCAACTTCTATATGTGACTCTCTGATTCTGTGTTTTTCTTTCGTATACCTGATTATCAGTGTGGTTTTCCCCTTTTCTATTCTGAGCATTTAATTTCCGTTAATGTTGTTCCATTAATTAACCTGTTGAACGCATTCTTTTAAAACAAAATTTTAAATGCACATAAGTTGAGGTCCAATGGATCAATAGGTCCCTGCCTAAACATAGTAAAGGCATGCCCTATGCTCTGGTTTTCGTGCACAATCAACTATTTGTTTTCTTTATTATAATTCTACTGCGCTTGACTAGCACACAATTCCCTAACAATATTTACTGCTAAAGCTTTCATATTTAGGATATATATGGAAGTTCTTGGTCCTTATCTTCACCATGTTCCTTATCATAATCAACAATATTACATCACTTACACATAATTTGTCAAGGTTCAAAACTAAGGAACCATGTTTCATGGCACACACTTACGTATGTTAAATCCTCGTTAAATCTACTTATGTGTTCGTGCATATAGCAAAGGAGGCTATATTTTATTAGCATTTAGTTTTTTTGGGACAAATTATTTTACCAAAAACCTTTAAAAATAATCATTAATTTCCTATTTCAAAACCTTACAATTTATTAAAAAATAAACTTATTATTGACACTTTCCTTATAGTAATTTCTTTTTATAGTTTGCCTTATGTTATTTTATATATGTATGTATAAATCATTTATAAACTTCAAATTTTTATAAACTCAAAATTAGCTAAATAAAAAATAATGAATTAAGATTACATAAATTCAAATAAAATAATTATTAACTCAAAAACATTATTTGGTAGACTTACAATTACAATTCTTACTAATTGACTCTATTCCTCAATTTCCTCGCTTCAAACTTAGAAATTGATTTCAACTTTAATAAAAACAATAAAATTAAACATAATTTTAAATTATTCATAAAAATCATTCAAATAAAATTTGAACATATTTTATATCGACAAAATTTGAAATTTCAACTTCTCTTTCTTCACTTACCATAGTATTTTGTCAATAATTTGATTTTACATTTAACTTTATATATAAATTAAAATCTCAACTTTTCTTTACTCAATCACATTAGTTGATTTTAATATATAACATTTAGGTTCTTTTTCTTCACCTACAGAATATTTTGTCAATAATTTGATTTTACATTTATCTATATATATAAATCTCAACTTCTCTTTATTCAATCACATTAGTTTTTTTATCATTAAATTAAATTGATTTTAATATATAACATTTAACTTTATATACAAATGAGATCTTATAATTAATTCAAAAAATACAAATTTATTTTATTTAAAAAAAAATAACTCAGCAATTTAAAAAATTCTAAAAACTTGAGTTTATGTTATAAGCTTTATAAGTTAATAAAACTTAAGTAGTTGAGTATTGTGAAAATACGTCTCCATGTATGAGCACTATAATATACCTCCAAACTACTCTGATTACGCCACATGTACCCCAATTATGATTATTACGCATACTTTATTTCTTTCACCAAAACAAAAAGAAATAAAACCATATGGTGAAAGACCAGTATCTTGATACTTTATATATGTAGAATAATGATCAAATTTTCAGTAAATGACAAATTACAAGAGAGAGTTATGGAATCTTACGACTCGTAACTGTCAGTCAATTAGGAATCATAGCGGCTACGGAGAGATAAACTTTACAGTAAATGACAAATTTTACAAGAGAGGAGAGAGTTATGAATTCTTACTACTGGTTACTGTCAGTCAATTAGAAATCATAGCAGCTGGGGAGAGAGAAACTTTATATATAAGATCAAAATAATCTGCGAAAGTTGTAGATTCCATTCGTAAACAAAGAATCTTTGGTGATGAAAGATTTGGTGGATCTTTTAAAGTTTTAGAATTTTTTTTGTTTAATCGAATTAAGGGAAAAAAAATTATGAAGCTTTGGATTTTTCATTGTAATTTTTATTAAAATATAGATTCTAGAATCTTTAACCATTTGAAGATCCACATGATACAATTACATTATTAAAAATAGATTCTAACATCTTCAACCACTCTGAACATTGACATTATACCATTCTAACGAAATATATAAAAAATGTATCAGTAATTTCAACAATTTCATCGTTTTGAATGAAAAATTAAAAAAACAAAAAAAAAACCATAAAACATAACAGGCTTATGCCTAAACTTAAATTTTAATTAATTAAAATTTAATTATTGCTTGATCGTTTTGGACAAACAAAGAACAATTGCCAGTAAATCTTAATCTGACGGATCGTTTTAGCTTACTCTGTAGCAGTGAATGAGAGCATAAATCTTCTGACGTGAAGAATCAGAGTACTCGATACGACATCCAGTGTTCTTGGCGCAAAAGCCAATGGATGATGAAGAGCAAATGCATCATCTTCTACACCAGATACGACATTCAGTGTTCTTGGCGCAAGAGGTTCAATCAAATATTTCGTTACAATCTGACAACAATTCGTAACATTATTTGGAGGAGCCCATCAACTTTGTCGCGAGAAACATTAATCCCTGCCATCGGCGTGACACTCATGTCATGCCCGGCCTCGTAAACATCTCTGCACGTCAGCAGTACATGACTCTCCCAGAGCACTATAACTTCCATTACGTGGAACCCTTAAACCCCATGTGCAATGGCTATATGATAAAATGGTTTCTTCAGCGATATCCGCTGAAAAGCTTTAGATTCCCTGACCCTGATTTTGATCTCATTGATTGTCGAAATTATCTGAACTACGGACGATATCACTCGGTGTTTACACATTTTTTATAATCTACTTTTGCAGTTGAAGTACTGGTAACCTAATTCTGTAGTGGAAGTACTGGTAATCCAATTTTGTAATAAAAGTACTACCAATAGTATCCCGTGTTTAAACATTATTGAACACCTGTGGATGATGGCTAATCTAAAATCTAAGTACTGGTAATCTAATTTGTAGTGGAAGTACTGCCACAAATTTACGATCTCATCCTGTATATACACAATTTTTATCAGCTGCGTATGATGGATAATCTAATTCTCCAGTGGAAGTACTGGTAATCTAATGTTGTAGAGGAAGTACATCCACAAATTTACGATATCATCTCCAGTTTATATATTTTGGATCAACCGTGGATTACGGATAACCTAATTCTGCACTTGAAGTAGATGTAATCTAAGTTTGTAGTAAAACGACAGTTTTTTTGTTTTTTAAAGCTAAAATGCAATCACAGATTTAGCTCTAAAATTTTACTAATATAGTCACATTACAGTTAATGTAGCCTATAGAGCCACAACCAACAAAGTTAGGTTGTTAAATAAAGGATAAAATATATAATTTTATATCCATTATTCATACTAGATACTTAGAGCTGAAATAAGCACAAAACAAAAAATATATGAATAAACAAAAACAAATAATTATTGGTTTCTTTAACCACCTTTTAAATGAAGGTTATTTAAATTTGATCAAGAAGAATTTAAGCCTAACAAGATACCACCACCATGAAATGAATCCATGTTGTACACTTGTTATACTTGGGTTAAACTTGTTGGTCAGCTCAAACAAATCCAAACTATGACATGATATTTAAATGCCTATGGACATAATTCTAGTAGTTCCTTGAAATGTTGCTCCAATATTTTGTGACTTATGAAAGACACAATTTCTTAATGATAGGTATAACTCCCGATTCACTATTATTCCAATGCTAATGCATTCATTTATACATTTCAGGCGGTGGTTGAGCTTCATCAACTTTTTCACCTTCCTATGTAACTGTTCAGCTTCCTACATAACTATTTATTTATTTATTTACAATATATAATCCCGATGGATTATATTCTAACAATCCCCCTCTTAATCCGAAGGGGTGTTCGTAAGTCCGAGCATGTTTCTGAATATTTCAAACTTTTCTCGTCCAAGCGCTTTGGTGAAGATGTCTGCAACTTGATCATTTGTGGAACAATGTCGAAGATGGACTCTCTTGGCCTCTACATGATGTCGAATCAAATGATACTTTGTGTTGATGTGTTTGGTTCGATCATGGAATCTAGGATTCTAAGCGAGCTTGATTGCAGAAGTATTGTTGACCAATAATAGAGTGGAGTTTTCTTGTTTTTCTTGCAAATCTTCAAGTATCTTCTTGAGCCATACTATTTCTTTCGTTGCTTTAGCTGTAGCCACATATTTTTCTTCTGTTGTTGAATTTGCCGGAACTGACTGTTTGCATGATCTCCATGAGACAGCTGCTAATCCAAGACTCATAGTGTATCCAGAAGTTGATACTCCTGTCTCCTTATTGCCATCAAAATCTGAGTCTGAGTACCCAATAAGTTTGAAGTCATCCACTTTAGAGTACTTGAGTCCAACGTCTTGAGTCCCCTTCAAGTATCTTAGAACCCTCTTTGCAACTGACCAGTGTCCTTCACAAGGTTTATGCATGATCCTTGAAAGTATGCCAACAACATAAGAAATATCTGGTCTAGTTGTTGTAAGGTAGATAAGACTCCCTGCAAGTTGTCGATACTTGGTCGCATCTTCAAATTCTTTTCCTTCGCTTGATGTGAGCTTCATTTTCTGTTCCATTGGAGTAGAGATAGGGTTGCATTCTGTCATGCAAAATTTGTTTTGTAGTTCTCCAACATATTTTTTCTGAGATAGGAATATGTCCTTAGGATGTTGAGTGACTTCAATTCCTAAGTAATAGTGGAGATGTCCCATATCTGTCATTTCAAAGATCTTTTTCAAATTTTTCTTTATGGATGCTATATAGCTCTCATTGTTCGCT
>LPNX010077664.1:413383-424523 GCA_001517045.1 Pseudotsuga menziesii | reverse complement strand
AAGTGAGCCATCTGATTTGTATTTGTTCTTGTACACCCACTTGCAGCCAATTGGTTTGGTTCCAACTGTAGGGTCAACCAGCTTCCAAGTTCCATTCTTTATAAGTGCATCATACTCATTCTGCATAGCTTCTTTCCACTCAACTCGAGTAGAAGCTTCTTCAAAGGAAGTTGGTTCAAAGTTAGAAGATAAATTAAATTCACAATCAAATGATACATCCATGTCATCACCTGGATTATCTGCTTCTCCTCCATGTATTTTTGAACTTCTCATTCCCGTCTTTCCAACTTCATCCGGATGGACACTTTCAAGTGTCTTTGTGGCCCATTTTGGAATCTTCCATGATGGTCCTGGTTGATCAACTGGTGGTGCTTCATCATTGATTGAGAGTCTTTCAATTCTCTCAATCAAATCATCCGGTTGAATCTCTTGATCAGGTGAAGTAGCAGGAACTTCTTCATGCGGGGGAGTTGGTGCTTCATATGGAAATTCCAAAGGTTGATCCAGAAGAGGAATCCCCCCTTCAAGGTTTGGAATTTCATATTCATTTTCAGAATATGTCTTTGGATGAGGATAAATTTTCAAATGATCAAGCTGTCTCTCAATGGACTGGTCATTTTTATTAGTTTCAAGAAAAATGACATGTCTGAAAATAACAAACTTCTTGTTTACCTCATCATACAGACTGTATGCCTTGGAGTATTCTTCGTACCCCAGAAAAATGCATTTTCTGCTTCAAGCACCAAGCTTGTTTCTTTGCTCCTTTGGAATCAAGGCATAATAGGTGGAACCAAAAAATCTGAGATGCCTGACTCAAGGGAGATGGCCAAACCACATTTCATGTGGAGTCTTGTTATCAAGAGCATTTGAGGGACTTCTATTTCTCAAATAGGATGCACATTTCACTGCATCACCCCAAAACATTAGTTTTACATTCATGAAAAACATCATTGAGCGAACCATATCCATTATGGTTCTATTCATTCTTTCTGCTACACCATTTTGTTTAGGATTGTAGGGAACTGTAGTCTGATGTGCAATTCCATGTTGGCGAAGATAATCTTCAAAAGCATTTGAAGTGTATTCTTTCCCATTATCAGTACGAAGTGTACCAATTTTTTATTGTGCTTGTTTTTCTATCAATGCATGAAAGTCTTTGAATGTTTGAAATGCTTCTGATTTTGTCTTTAAAGTACAGTAAATCCAGCACATTCTTGAGTAGTCATCAACAAATGTCATAAAATACTTATTCCCATTTGCAGAAGGAGTTGGCATTGGGCCACATAAATCAGAATGTACTAATTCTAATTTCCTACTTGCTCTGAAATTAGATTCATGGAATGGCAGCTTACTATGTTTCCCTAATATACATGCATCACATTTGTTCTTCTCTTTGGGAATGGTGGGAAAACCAAATACACCATTCTTTCTCAACAAACGAGGACTGTTATAATTTAGATGACCAAATCTTGCATGCCACAATGAACTAGATGACAAATTACCTTCTCCATGCTGAGAGAGGTAGGCATAGTTCTGAACTCTTGCAGATGAACCCTTTAGCTTCAGCAGCTTCCCATCTTCATATCCAGTCATGATGACTTGGTTGTCAGAGGTTTCTACGATTCCATCAAACATGTGGATGGAATGGCCTCGCTGTCGAATCTCCACCAAGGACAGCAGGCTTCTCTGCAACTCTGGAAGATAAAGAACATTCTTCAACAAGAAATGAGGGAATCCAGGCATCTTCAATCGAATGGTGCCCATTCCCTTTGGTTTAAGACTTGACTTATCTGCAAAGTAAACTATGCCATCTATTGTTTCATTAAGTTCTTCAAAACAGTATTTTTTAAATGTCATGTGTGATGTTGCACTAGTATCAAGCAGCCAACAATCTTTGTAAGATGAAAGAGAAGTCATTTCATTAATTCCAAGATTACAATGTGCAACAATACAATGAGCAGAATCAGAAGATTTACTAGCATCTTGGTTTTTATTGTCATCTTTCTTCTGGTTATATTTGTCTTTGATGGAGTCCCATGAAGCCCAACACTGATCTAATGTGTGCCCAGTCTTTCCACAATGCTTGCACTGCAAATCTGATCTTTTACTGAAGTTGTTTCTGCCTCCTCTGCCTTTGAAGTTTCTTCTTCCTCTGCCTCTCTTGCTAGTGAGAGTGGCACCAACTCCAGATGCTATAGATTGCATATCTTGTGATGAATCTAGCAACTACAAAAGAGTAAAGGTGCAGGTCTAAGTCTCTGCCACCTTATTTACAAAAATAGTACAAGAAAATGATAATCTCTCCTTCAATAAACTATGTGCACTATTCTACACAATGCAGGTCTAAGTCTTCGCAATAGTTTGTGGTGCTTACAAACAAAAAGTGATAAACTCTATCATCATTTACAATTTGACATCAAGATACAATCATAGCCTCCTAATATCTTGTTCAGTCATATTGTATACTATATACTATAGACATCACTTACAAAACTATATTATATTTCTCCTCATTAGAAATTGCTCAAGATATATAGAAGCACACTTACCAACGAACACCATCATAGCTCCTTAAGAGAGGTAGTAGGCACAAAATAGTCTTCAGATAAAATGCATTCCACGCTCAATTATAAGAGCCCACACTCTGCAAATAGAGTCCACATAGCTAGCAATTTGATGGCACACCATACTCTTCAACGCAGCCTCAAAAGAGTGTTCAGTCGCAGATTTAAGAACAAAAGGAGGTCGATATAGTAGCTCCAGTCGTAGCTCATATATGGTGGAGGAAACTCACAAAACAAATTATTGTTACAAATTCAAATACTAATTATTGTGAAATGCATAGACTACTCTTTAAATCCCACAAAGAAGATACAGGGAGTCTCTTCACGCAGCATCCATACTCAACCAACGCATATATATACAACGCATATATACTCCACATACAATTCTCAGTCACCGGTAACTCCAATACAGCAGCATATATCATACACAACAGTCATCAAATATACATCAAATAAATCACAGCAGTATTTGCAGTCTCAAAAGCATTCAAACTCACGTAGCACATACAATGTCAAACACACCAGTCTTCACGGAGTATGAAAAATTTTGCAGACTATTTCACTCTTCAATGCACAAGATAGGGCATAAATTAGGGTAAAGGTTTTATGCAGTCTGCAACTTTTTACCTTCACACAGCTGTTCAACGCAGTCTTCACAGTAGCTCCAATACAGGCCTCTTTGTAGCGAGTTGGACCACTCAGTGAGAAGCTGAAATAGCAAGAATATTATCTCTGCACAGGATACAGTTGAATGAAGTACGCCTTCTCTAGTTCCTTGATCAACTACTTCAAATCCCGTGGGAGAGTTTCGTTGGTATCCGATCTCTGCTCACTCACAATTATTGTGTATCCCACTGAGGGAAAGACAATCTGACAAATAACTTCAAATCCTCGCTCATAGTTTCTGTTGGGATTCGAGCTCAAGTCACAATTCTGGTGTATCATGATGCCAGAAATTAAAATAAGAATCACATGGCCTCAGTGTTGGTAGCCAAAGATTGTTAGAACTTAGAGCGCACTATACCCAAGCGACAGAATGAGAGCATTATCAAAAACAAAAAAAAAGAAGCGGTGATGCCTCACGCGGATCAGGTGGGCGGAGGGTTTGACATCTGAAGCTTCTCGTGAAGCTATATCGATTCCTGGTGAGGAGAACCAATAGCCGCTTCAATGCAGAATTAGGGTTTCACGTGGAGTATAGATATTATTCACATAGATAATCGACCTTCCAACATAGAGACTTTTTCATCAAATGCGATCGGGCAACCTCAGCCTTCACACATATTATCTTCAGGTTCACTCAACGGTGGTCTTCACAGAGTATGAGAAATTTTGCTGACAGTCTTCAAATAACTCGCAACAAGGTAACCTCAAATGAACGTTTGAAGGAGAATAACGCATATATGAATGCACGCAGGCTGGGAGAGGAGAAACGCATACAAATGGCAGACTGGCAATGGACTGGCAAGCAGAATGCAAGGACTGAAATGCAGCAGGCAAGAGTTATGGCTAATAGCCAAGCTCTGATACCACTAATAGGTATAACTACCGATTCAATATTATTCCAATGCTAATGCATTCATTTATACATTTCAGGTGGTGGTTTAGCTTCATCAACCTTTTCACCTTCCTATGTAATTGTTCAGCTTCCTACATAACTATTTATTTATTTATTTACAATATATAATCCCGACGGATTATATTCTAACACTTGAAAATAAAAAATAAAGTTTACACAAATAAGACAATGGAAAGGGTCAATAAGATATGAAACCACAAGGATTTCTTTTAGAAATGGTAAAAGTTAATGGGATAAGCTAATTTTGTAGGGTAATGTAATGTCTCTTCTTGGGATTTTGGAGAATATTACATTTTGAGTAAATTCGAGCTTAATTAGTCATGACTCTAGATGGTTCCAACTTTAAGTAAAATGGTCCGGAATATGAAATGCAATGCTATGGTGAGTCTTAAAACATACCAATCTCATTTATGGACACTTTTTATGTGACTTTATACCTCTACAACATTGGTTTGGGTTGAGTAGAAACAATGCAAATTTACTAGGAAAATGTGGTCAAATAGTCCTTTTTGGTTTGCTTCCAAACACCACCAAACCTTTCCAAAATTATTATGAAGGGATCATACGGGACTTAAAACATACTAGGATACCTCACAAACTCAATGGTCGAATTAGAAATTCATTTTGACATGTTACTCAAGTTTGCACAATTTTGGCCATTTTTTAGCTTTAGACACGTTGACCCAAATGCACCCAAACTACTTCAAATTATGTATGGAATAGATTGACAGGTATTAGTAGATACTAATGAATAATATGATTTCTCATACACTTTCCTATTTGTTAAATTTTTAATGGTTATACAATATCTAATAACATTGAGTATCATAACATCATAACCATATACAAAATTATCACTAAAGAAAGACAAGCACAACCACACACAAGAACACAAATATTTATCCTTGGAAACCCACATTGGGATAAAAACCCAACAAAAATTCCTCTATATAGATGTATCAATGTATAAAAAAAAAACCAAACATGTGGTCCTTCTCATTGTAGATATCTCTTTCTCTCTCTCTTATGCGTTAAACTCAAGTGAGTGTGTGTGTTCAAATGAGGAACACACCTCCTCTATTTATAATCTTTCTCCCACTTGACATTTTCCCTAACAAGTTGGACCCAACAAACTTATTGGGCTGACTTCAACTAGGAAGACACAAAACAATATTATATTATATTCCGGAGGGTTCTATAGACCCGACTTACAATCAAGGTTTTACCTCATGACTCTATGATGACCAAATACTATAGTAACATCCCAACGGAGAAATAAAACATCTCCCATAGGTTACATCAGTAAAATACATTTAGAATATTCTTAGAATTTAAAATATTTCAACACTCCCCTTTAACAAGAATAGTATTGTAATAACAACAACATCATCAACTATATGAGTAAGGAGAGAAAGAACATCTGCAACAACATCAAGGTGTACATCTATACGTCATTGGAAGTTTTCAACAATCATCAGCAACTCGAATAGTTATTGAACATATTCAACATCTTCAGCACTGGAACATCATCTTTGAAAACATTGAGTCTTCATCTTTGATGTTCATCTTTTGCAACACTCGATCACTGGACCCTATGAAAAATTTGATAACTCAATCCTCTACAGAACTTGATCACTCGATCCTCTGCAGCACTTGATCACACCGCCCTTTGCAGCACTCAATCACTAGATCCTTTACATCACTTGATCTCTCGATCAACATCATCATGTGCCACTCATACTTCATATTTCAATCAAAAAATTATCTGTAGCCATACTTGATCCTTCGATCAAAAACATCATTATCAGCAGTAGTTCATAACCTACAACACACATGATCTAATTATGGGATGATCGATCCCTGTCACTTTAGGACATAGGTCTAAGGACGATGCATTGCTACCACTTTCTCAGAGAGAAAAGTCTATGGATTCAATTACGGGATGATTGGTCCCTATCACTTTAGGACATAAGTCCATGGATGATGCATTCCTACCACTTTCTCGGAGACAAAATTCTACGAATTAAATTATGGGATGATCGGTCCCTATCACTTTAGGACATAATTCTAAGGACGATGCAATCCTACCACCTTCTCGGAGACATAATTATACAAATTCAATTATGGGATGATCGGTCCCTATCACTTTAGGACATAAGTCCAAGGATGATGCAATCCTACGACTTTATTAGAGACAAAAATCTATGAAATCAATTACCCGATCATCGGTCCCTATCACTGTAGACATGAGTCCAAGGATAATGCAATACTACCACTTTCTCAGAGACAGAAGTCTACAAATTCAATTACGAGATGATCGATCCGTATCATTTTAGGACATAAGTCCAAGGACAATGCAATATTGCCACTTTCTTAGAGACAGAATCTATGAATTCATTTATGGGATGATCTGTCACTATCACTTTATGACACAAGTCTAAGGACGATGCAGTCGTCTTGCAAAATAGAGACAAAGGTCTATAGATCACTTTAGGACTAATGTCCATGGATGATACAATCCCACTACAACATCATTGACCTCCTCCCCCATTTAGAGGAGGGTCTGCATGATCAACCTACTCCCCCTTTCTGAGGAGGGTCCATATCATCAACCTACTCCCCCTTTCCGAGAAGGGTCCATATCATCAAAATTTTGTAACATCATCATCAATGTTCCTTCCTATGAGGAAATTCTTCAATATCATCATCATCGTTACTCCTTACGAGCAAGTTCTTTTCAGACTACATGAAACTTATCACAGAATTATTCAAACTTTACTCAAGACAGAGTCCTTGTCAACACATCAACAACTTCCTCATCGGTACTCACATATTAGATATTTATAGCTCCTTTCTGTACCATGTCCCATATATAAAAATATTGGATTTCTATGTGCTTCTACTTATCATGGGACACTCGATTCTACGTCATATTTATACAACTCTAGTTGTCAGATAGAATCACTATGGTATCCAGATCAAGATCAAATAGACATGAAATCAACTTCCAAAGCTATATGGCTTCACAACTAGCAAAACAAGTTGCTATATACTCTTCTTTAGTTGTGCTAAGAGTAACACTAGATTGCTTCATGAGAGCAAGGTGATCCCAAACAATAACATCAACCTAAGGTGCTCTTCTTATCTAAGGCGCTTCTAGCCCAATCTATATTTGTATAACCAAACAATCTATAGTCATGATCTTCATGATAGTATAGACCAAAGTCTACCATATTTTTGAGGTACCTCATCACATGCTTTGCGGCTATCAGGTAAACATGTCTAGTTTTAACTATATACTGGCTCATGGTGTTCACAACAAAGGATATATCTCACATGGTATTCCTGAGATACATCAACGACCCAATAATCTGTTTCTATTGAGTCACATCCACTAACTCTGACGATTCATCAGATAACAACTTCAGGTTGGTATCCATGGGTGTGGTCATGGCTTTACAATCCAACATATCAAATCATTTTAATATTTCCACATCATACTTTCCCTGGAAATAGTTTCATCTCCTAGTTTTCATAAATATTTTCATAAATATTTGGAGTTTCATCCTATATTTTTATCGAAATTTCTCTCAACAATTATGATCATTGGATTATATGAATAATCATATAATCATTAACATCATCATAATTTCCATCCTCATCACCATGATGATGATGATGATGATGATGATGGTGATGATGATGATGACAATGATGATGACAATTATGATAGTGACATTAATGATGATGTTGACTTAGATGACAATGATGATGACTATGGCGATGGAAATGATGATCATGAAAATGACAACAATGAGAATGATAATGACGATATAAGTGTGAAATAATGAGAAGAATACTAATCAAAGTGTGAAAAGGGGATGTTCAAAGCCATCGTAGAGTTCAATATTTGAGCCTAAAATCAAATATCGAAGATCCACCATAGTGTCAGAATCCTATGAACAAAAAATACAACACCTTCATGAGAAGCGAGAATAATAGAGATCTGAAACCAATTGATATGCAAGAGCATGTGAGAGTTATTTTACAAGAGAATAGTTTAATTCTAATAGATATCAAAGAGGTTTCAAAGAGATAAAATGAGGTCTAGATTTTTTTTTATACGCATGTATTTAACTTTCATCAAGAAGTCCATCATTGGTACACTAATATAAGCTTCATAATTAGGATGGAATTCATTCATTATCACCTTTCTATGAATATAAAAAGGATTTTCAACTTAGATAAAATGATATTTCCATTAATAACAGAGGTATATGACACTTGATCATATTTCAATCAATTTTCCTCTATGTTTTCAAGAGGTAATTCTACTTCTTCTAAATTCCCTTATTTTCAAAAGGTCGTGAACAAATGCACTATATATAAGTGTTAATATTTGTCTCACAACATTGACACGCCATTTCATCAAAGTACTCTAAATGCATTATCTACTGCACCTACTTTGCAAAATGCATCAACCGAGGCTATGCAATTCAACATAGAAGTAACTAACTACTCCTCTAAGAGGTTTTCAAATACTTTGTGTTCTTGTGATACCTGATTTTCCTTGCAAAATCCCTTCATTAAAGCATTGTAAGTATGAGGGCCTTATTCCTTCATCCTCTCCATTGGTCCAAGAGCAATGGAATATTTGAATACTTTTCAATATCCATTAATAAAGGTAGTATATGTTACTTCATTTGGGGTCAATCCTTTCATTTAGTGGTGACGTTCAAGATCTTTAGTAATGGTTAAATTATTTAGTGACAATAAATGATTTCCATTAGGTTAAGACATTTGGTGATGGTCTCCGATCATTTCCATTATTTTAAGGAGTTTTGGGTGATGGGAATTGGGGGTTTGTCTCCATATTTAGTTAAAAAAAATAGGAAACCACAATGGCCTTAGAAAGAGATTCATTACTTTAGCTATCGAAACATTAATTGGCGATGCTCAGCTTAAAAAGAACATTGTTGTTTTAGTCACCAGATCCAGTTATGGAGATAGTCCTTTAATTATCATTTGCAAAGCTACTTATGTTGATGCTATTTTGGTAGGTGTCACCATAAGTGGATTTGGTGATGATTATTAAGGGATTGTCAGAGGCTTGTGCATCACCAAAGGACTGTTTTCTAGTAGTGATTGTAATCTCCATCTTCATCATAAATATGCGTTGGTGTTGCGATGGGGAAAGAATGGACTAAAAGCATTTAACCAATCTAACACATTCAGTGAACTGATGATCCACTATCCTTGGGCCAGTTTGATTTAAAAAACTCAGATACACTTCATTATCATCACCATGAAATAGGGCAGGAACATATGGCAATTGCAAAGAATAGTTGTAACCTTTGTTACATACATAATATGAAACTAATTGCCAATTGGCTATAAATGCAAATGTTGTAATGCCATGGACCAAAAAATTATTAAGTCATACAATTATATATCCCTTTGAAACCAAAAAGAAAACCTAAAGTAAATTGTGAAACAAATACAACTCATGCTTTCTTTAAGGTAATTACACACCTACAGAGCTGTGTTTTTCCAAGGGAAAAAAAGACAAATGTAGGTTTTAACCATTTTGGGAAACATTGTCATCTTTGGAAAATTTATAAATCATTAGTTTGGTCCATGATATAGACCACTTCTTTCACAAGCAACTTCATTTAGGCCATGCTAACCAGGGTGAATGGAAGGAACTCACTTACCCCATATAACCCATAGAAAAACCAAATTCACCACATACAGGATGAGGACTCGAGCTCCAAAGTATAAATATGATTGAATTGTATCACAACTCTTAAGAAATATACGAATATAACTCCAAGGAACTGCAGAAGTAAACAACATCAAGTACTCACTATATCTTTGTCATGTACATGTGTGTCCTAAATAAGTATATACATATGTATGCAAAATAATTTATACAGTAATTCTCATTCATTATCCATGTCTGTGGGAAGTACCATTTATATATTAGATGAGGAATTTGAGATATAATTTCAAATTCCCATAACACCATTCTAATTTTAATGCTAAGTAGACGCCAAAGGCACAAAATAAAAAATAGGTCCAACATGCCCAAAAGCTTTAGACCTCTAATCTCAGCCAAGGTTTTGAACTTAATGAAAATATGATAGACAGACTACTCATTCAACATATTCACAACACAACATCTCATTTCACATGCAACAAATATTATATAATATTGATGTGTTAAAAAATTAGAAATTGTGGCCATGGCATATAATGGCAACTTGTGCCAAAAAATTTAGGTAATTCTAATTTACATTAATCCTGAACTACAAATAAATTTATAAACTATGTCCTGATCTAAGTATAAATATTCAATAAATCAACTATTCTCAGTTGATACAACATCATTGAAATCATTAGTCACACAGTATAACCACTAGTTATATAATTCAATGTCATCCCTATGCCAAGGAATGAAGCTCCACAAAGCATCTTCTAGATTACATAATGTGCTAATGGGATGTGGTAGAGCTATATTTCCAAATAGAGTATCTAAAAGTTCTATCAGATTCACAATATAATAGCATTTTCCAATAGGACACAATGTACCATTGCATTTGGGTCAATCTTATGTATTGTCGCCCTTGCAACTTTAACCCTTGAGTTTAATCCAATGAGAAAGCATTTCTTTCCTTCCATCCCCAATTGGGAAGTTGGTGTCAACTCATTAGCATTTTATTGACCCTGCAAATAATTGATACAAAGTAAGATGCATGGAAATAAGATGTTACCATTGATGATCCTATATTAAATAATTACAATCTTACATGAATTGGTGTTTTCGTTTTGTCAATTTGCAGTTTCAATGGAACCATTAGTGTTTTCTGTACAAAATCTTAATCATATTTTGATGCACGAATCTACACCCAATAGACAATGATTTATAATATATTGATAAAATAAAATAAAATTTAACTAAATTATGTAATTTTTCAATACTTACTAGGGATAATGG
>LPNX010077664.1:234282-413266 GCA_001517045.1 Pseudotsuga menziesii | reverse complement strand
ATGTATGTATGTATGTATGTATGTATGTATGTATGTATGTATGTATGTATGTATGTATGTATGTATGTATGTATGTATGTATGTATGTATGTATGTATACAAAAGATGTTTGCAGAGTCCGAAGCCATCCGAGTATTTGTCGAGTCTGAGTTTGACTACACTAATTTTACCTCTATCTTTTGTTCATTGTTTGATTTACTAGTATGTACTAGTGAATCTAAATTTTATGGTTTTTGGTAATTCAGTCTAGACTCTAAAAGTAAAATTAAACATCTCACAAATGCGTAGTGTCACCATTCCATGTTTTTCATTTATAAAGAATTGGTGCACTCTCCACTAGCTCTTGATAAGGGAAATAAACACTTAAAAATGAAGTCTCAATTGTTTTTTTCTTCCACAATCCATATGAATTTGTTACAGTATAGTGTTGATTTGGTATTACTGTCTCTCTGAATGTTTTATCTGCTTAATGTTGTTGTCCTTGCTTATCAATTTATTTTTTCAATAGCTATTTGTTTTCTTAGTTTGTTTCATTATCATAGGAAACCCTAGATTACACTTCCTGGATTCAATCAACAAATATCAACCAAAATTCCATTCTTACACACATTTTATTTGTGTAATTTCCATGTAAAATTCAAAAATATGTTGGGATAGCTAGGTTTGTACTAGTGTTTTGGAATGTAATAAAATTCGAACCTTTTGTACAATACTCTTAGTATTAACATCGTCATCATGCCTCGCGAAATCAATGATGATTTGTAGCTCTCTTCTAGGAGGGTTGGATTAGTACAAAAATCTGTGTCCTGAAGTAGTATTATATTTTCATATTGGACAAGGAGACTAGTTATAATTAACATAGGAGTTGTAAGTTCGGAGTGAAATGATTATATTAATAATGCCAACAAATGACCAAAAATAGGTCAATGGTATTGGAAACTACAACCATTGAAAATGAGCATTAGGGGAGTGCAAAAGTCATCTCCAAAGGATAAAAAGCAAGGATAGTTTTTGGGGCGAAATTTAGCCCATGGGCTATTTTTAGGGGTTTTTCTCCAAAAAAAGATTCACCGTTTTGAACTTTTTGAAGCCATGTTTCGCTCAATTTTGATGGGGTAAACGTTTTTTACCCTAAAAATCACCAAATTATTATATAAACGATATAAAATACTTGGAAATTAAAATATTTCTTGAAAAATTTCGCCAAACATTTTATAGTTGGCGTTTTAAGAAATGGTGAGATTCGCCAACATTTATACACTTTTGAATAAGTATGGTTCCTTAAAATCATCCCTGATAAAAAGAAAACCAAGATTTAAAGAAAAAGAATAAAACACTACATATTGTAGGGATGAAACTCTGAGTACAATCTCAAAGATTGAAGGTTCAAATTAGGTAGTCTTATGGATCTCATATGATAGACTCTTGATTCCCATTTACTACCACTAGCTTCTGTTTCCCTACAAAATTCAAGTAAACTGGCTACATTATAGTTACAGTGGTGAAAAGAGGACCTATCGTCTGATCAAGTCCATATAGAACCATGTTGAATTCTGAGCTCTGGCCCCTTAATACTGAAATCTTATAGACTGTTCTGAGCCAATTTAAGTATCTCATCAAGCATGATCTTGGTTTCATCCTCATTTCTACAGAAACCCATTATAAGATTGTTCTTTCTTTGTTTTGGTAGAAACCCATTTAGTAGAGAAGTTGTTTTAAGAAAAAAGTTCTAAAGCAGAAACCTTACTAAAAATTCCTAACACATTTGGCAGGATCATTGCATTTGGTTCCTTTTTTATTCACTTAAGTGATTTCACCTGGGCCATTTTTGTGGCTGCTCTCATCAAGTTTGGATTGAGATGGATCATTGCATTCTCAAAGATTAGAAATGAAATGGATGTAATTTATTAATAATCATTGTCCTCAAAATACCATAATAGGTTAAAAGAACTAGAAAAGATGGCCAACATTTATAACCAAATAAATGGGGTATGCAAGAACTATTTAGGGAATCTACTCGCTCAATGAGTGGCATCTAGAAAGTGAGAAACATAGGAACATTTTATCTTTAGTGTCAATATTACTATGGAGATGTGCTATAGATATCATTGTCTTTTTGAGATATTTTGGTGGATGTGTTTAAATTCTAATATATCATCAGGATCAGAGATATGTAGGTCTCTTCATTTGCAAGCGGATTCAACATAGATGGAAACTCTTTAACAAAGGTGCTAATAATATAACTCATAATATTCTCATCACATATTTATTCCAACCTACAACAGATCCAATAGGAAAATATTGCAAGAGCTTTATCGCATGAGATCAGTAAAAAAGATAACTTAATAGGGACAAGCAATCAACTTTAGAGAAATTTTTGAATATGACTTCTCCACAAACATGGGATTAATTTCAAATTTTTTATCAATGGCCTTTGCAAAATGTGATATACCTAGGTTAGAGTATTATTCCTTAGCAATGGGGCATCTTTTCAAAAGTGTATTTGGTATATTTGGTCTTGGACAGGTAGTTATCACACACTGTTTACTTTTGGAACTGTATCTGTTTTGTCTCGCTAAACATGTAAATACGGCAAAATATTGTAAATGAATATGTTTATCTTTGTAGATGAAGACAAGATTGGCCTATGAAAGTTTATTTTTTGTCTCTTTGTTTGGTGGAATAAATGCTCAAGAGGTGAGTTTACCTAACTTTCTTGTTCCAAAAGTTACCCAATCCTTAACATGTATTGATATCTTGTTTCAATTATTACCGTTTCATGAAAGCCATCATTGGAATTCCTTGCATACACTTTTGATTTCAAAAAGTTGCTAATGATTATGTGTAGATAATCAAATTCCTCTTGCAGTTGTGCATGTTTTTTTAATATATTGAAGTATTAGTTTCCATCCATGTACTAAATCAAATTGAAATATATTTGCATCTATTTCTATCAGTAATCAAAAATATTCAAGAACCAAATTTTGACTTTCATCCGAAACATTTCTCCCACAAATTATGAATGTCTTGTATCACTACAACAAAAATCAATTTTTAAATGGTTTTGTTATGTCTATTTAGTTATGTATTCTTGTTTTCTCTTACTTTATACATTTTGAATGAAATTTGAACTTGTCATCATGCCTTTTCATTCTTGATTTGTAGCTCCCTATTTTGTTTTATTGTTATTTCTACTTATACTAATGTAGAAGTGACCACAAAATTGGCCAATGGGGATCGAAAGCACAAGGAATGTGATTACATAATGGGAGCATGAAAGAAACTCGTATCTTTGCTCTATTAAAAGTATAGAAATAGTTAATTAATTAGATAATGGAAACACAAGAAGTACTAGAAAATAATTCCAAAACCAAATACAAATGCATATGTCAAGACATGTTGGTTCTAGAATAAGAATGAGAAGAGATAGAGAGGAAGAGGATGGCTTCAGATTTGATTAGTCAATCATCCTAAGGGGACCAATGTATTGCATGTTGATGTCATCTAGAAAATATATGAGAAAATAAACCATTAATGTAATTGTGATAGGAAAATGTGAGGAGGAACATTAATGTATTAGGGACTAAACAATGTTTTTATGGATCATGGACTGTACACATCAAGCAAAACAACTATAAAACCATGTGAACGAAATATTTGGTCTACAAGTGTTGTATGAGCATCATTGTAAGGTTTTGTGTAGTGAGGATGATTCTCAAGACCACAGATATTGTCTAAGGAGGAAGAATAATATTTTAGGACATTGTAAAATAAAATTTGATCGCCTGTAGACCATGCCAACTTCGGTATACAAGTGTTAAAATTAACAAATTTTAACACCGCAGGTGGATTGAGAGACCCCCTAATGGGGGTCTATGAATCCATCAACGATGTTAAAATATACTAATTAGGGCCTCTAAATCCAATCTCCAAATGCATATGCAATGTTAAAATTTACTAATGGGAGTCTTTGAATCCATCGACGGTCACCCCACCTCCCTGATTGCACTAATATCATTACATACTGTTGATGCTTTTCAATATTATTTTTGTATTAAATGTTTATTGTCAACATGCGTATCAACATTTTATCTATTTTTATATGTTCGATAGATATAAATATATTTCCATCCCACAAAGGTCACCTGTTTTGTTAATAGGCCATGAGTGGGGAGTTTTGATTTCGCTAAAGTTGATAAACAATTTCCCCTAGTTGCACCTATTTTTTTTTGCAAGAAAATGCACATAATATCCGGATCATGTTAATGGAGGAACTTGAACCCAAGTGGGGACAATAACAATGTCATACTTTCATTAACCAAACAATTCATCATGGTCTATAATTCATTATTTGATTAGTGTAAGAATATAATTTAGGGTAGGACAAAATCGATGTATCACTATAATAGGTACATGATTATTGCCATTGTATTGTGTCCTCCCCTTATTTTCACTCACACATCATAACCTGAAACATTTTATGATGTTTTTTCCTTTCCATTTTCCAAATCATTTAGGGATTGACATGGATCAAAATGGTAGTCACAAGCAAAGCCATGATCCCCTCCTCTAGAGGTTGCAAAATGTCACGTGGCAAAATGAAATGAGGACATTAATCAATAGAGAAAATTAAAGCAATAAGATCACTTGTTATCATCATGATACCATCACAAATGGATTAAACAAAAAAGGAAAAAAACCATACAAAAACAAAACCTTTAATCATCAATGCCTCCACGGGGTATTCACTTAGTGAAACAATGTCATAGCGCCTTCGTTCATGGGATATTAAAGAATACCCACAATTTCACTAGTTATTGAGAATTACTTACAAAAATTATTTTGTTGAGCCCCCCTCCCAATACATATTTCTAATTAAATAACCCCTATTTTTACAATATATTCCTTCTTTTTACCAGAAACCCCTTTCTACACCACCCCCAATAACTATAAACCTTCCATACGTTATTCCTCACCCCCAATACCTACAATATATTGAACTTATTTTTCACAATTAAAACCCTCCCTTTATGAATGAACGTGATAAGATATTTCTCACCAAGGTGAATCCCCTGTAAATGACTCTCACTTGCTCTCAAGGATGGCACAAACAATAAAGCAAACAAAGCATCAATAAAATCACAACAACTCTCGTTTTATATCTCATAATCAGAGGGGCATAGGTAACCGTATCCTTCAATAATTAGAAAAAATAAATTTGATTAAAATACGACTATTCATTTTTCTTTATGGGGTTAACTATTATCGGATAAATCTACTCAAGCAGACTCAAGCCATATCTCCCTAGCCCAAGTGTATCTAGAACAAATCAAATACATAATAAACCTACTTTCCTAGATCAAATAGAATATGGAAGTTAATATATAGATCGCTTACCTTCAATATGCAAATCCTCTTCTCTCTTTGTTGATCTAAGCTCCAAAGCCTTCAAATCTTCAGCTGCAAAACCATGTAAAGAAAGTGGACAAATGCAAACATTACATGTGTAGCCAAACATGAATTGATCTAAGCTAACATTTAAGGAATAAATATATAAACATTATCAACACAACAATGCTTATGGAAAGAGATTTGTATTAATGTAGACAAGGAGATACATATAATTACATAAAGAATTAGTGTCACAAACTAGCCTTAACGCTACAAATTTCCATCCAAAAATCCAAGCCAAGCCTCCAAAGAAAGATAGCAAGCCTCATAAAGGATGATAGGGATCTCCTAGAAATTCCACAAGCATAAAAGTACTATAGTCCTTCCTCCCTTAACAATGGAGGGAGGGTTTAATATATAGAGCTAAAGGGATAGATTAGATTGAGGATTGGGAGGAGGGGTCTAAGGGATATTCTCCTATAGGTTAGGTAACTGAATTCCACCTCATGTAGATGATAGGGATAATCCTCCACCTCATCCACCTTCGAGAAGAACCTCGAAGCTTCATTTGTTTCCCTCAAAACACCACTAGTGTACCTTCCATAAACGGAAAGAGCATCGTCGGCATACCTAGCAATAGGAGACAGAGCATCGGAACTGATGCACCTAGAATGAAGGGAAAGAGCACCATCAGTGCACCTAGCATGAAGGGAAAGAGCACAGACCTGTCTAGAGAGGGTAAAAATCATAGGAACAACCTCAAATCAACCCAGTTTAGCAGAGAGAACTTTAGGGATTAGGCATAGGGTTAACACATGGCTCAACATGATGAGATTTTAGTGTAACATTAATGGTGGGTTTGGTCCTGAGCCACCGATTGCTGGAATCCATACAATCGCTCTCTTTCCTTTACTGATGCCCAATTTGACAAAAATTCTAGTTACAAATATACCCATTTTCCACCAATCAATATTTGGCATCAATTTTCTATTACCTACCCTTCTTTACAGATGAAACAACCAATAAAGTAGGTGTGGTATGAGGTTTATAACAACTATAATAATATTCTTTTTGTTCCCTCTTGGGTTACATCTTTTCATTGTAAAATAATACCATCATAAGTATGTTGGTTATACAAAACATAATATTTTAACATACTTCATATAATGATTTAACATTTTAAGTTCATTGTTATTCAACCAATAAATAACTATCAAACTACTGAACTCTAACCCTGATAAAGTTGTTAAAGGCACTGAGCTACTATGACTATCTTTTAATTAGCAGAGAATTAGGGTTCATTTTGAGTTTAAGGAGTGGAGTGTGTTAATTCTTGCAATGGTGGTGTCGCCCTACCGATCCAGCATTAAACCTAGATCATGGTGAGGATTATGATATTTACAGCAAGCAACCTTACCCTGACATGACCTGCTTGGTACATGTACATAGTCATGCACGTAATGGGGTTTGAACATGTAGATATTGGTTCTTGTCGTATATGGTAGTTAGCGAATTAAGTACCTTTTTTGAAGCAGTCCCATAAGAAAAGCATCAAAGCCATGTAATGGTGGATATGGCTATCGCTCAAGAGTTAGAATCAAATACAAGGAGTGGTAATAATGTTTGTGTGAGAGTGACCAATGCAGAACTAGTGATGAAGCGGACCCAGTTGCGTAAGATGTTGAGTGGTGGAGAATTAGGGTTTATTTTGAGTTTAAGGCATGGAGTGTGTTGCAACTTGAAATGGTGGTGTTCCCTAGTGATCCATCATTAACCCTAGATCACTGTGAACATTATGATCTTTACAACGATCAACCTTACATTGACATGACTTGCTAGGAACATGAAAGAGGTGTTAATTTAACTAGCTCATGCAGAGCAATGATTTTAATAAATGCATAATGATCTCAACGTACCACCACGTCTTGGGATCCATTTTACGGCCCTGGTATCATCTGTACGATCCAATACCATTTAAGAAAAATATTTAATAAAATACTAAAATGATTATAGACTATAGTATTGACTTTAGAAATACAATATGAATAATACCACCTTTGTGAAAACTATATTATGCCCCGTGAACATAATAATAAAGAGACTCAAATGTCTGATATTATTTGCTCTAAATTCATCAATACACCAACATAATAATAATATTGATAGCGAAATGCACTAAATAAATATAATAAAAAATTAGATCAATGAATTATGTATGTACTATATATATTTTAAAATTATTTCAATCAATGCAACAATAACCAAAATAAACCCTCAATGAACCTAATAACAATGATTCAATGATGAAATCATTTAAAAAAGATAATTTGAGTCCAAAAAGGGTCGAACAAAACCATTTTGGGCCTCTTTTCGTTTGTCTCTCATATTTTGTTGTGTGTCTATGCGCATGTCCCATTTTTTCGATATTCAACTCCTCTTTTCCTTCCTACTTTCTATTGAAATATTACAAAGTTCTCTCACTTGCAATTTTATTCATTTTCACTCAAATTCAAAGGTCAAATGCTCGTAGATCCAAGGACAAGGCCGGGACAAGTTCAACACACACAAGAAGTAAGGTTAGATTTAAGGTATTTTTTGTCTTACGGTTTTAAAATTTTGGAGATCAGATCAGATCCATGGATCTATTTGCAGAAGCCAAGGTTATGGATATTCTTATACATAACACTATTGACCACATTATTTAACCTAAATCTCAATCATTGCAGGAATATTTTAAGAGAGAAAAGAACTTCCATATCCAACAATATTTTGTAACTGGGAGAGATGATAACAAAAGTGGTGGTGGTGTTGCCACAGAGAGTGACAAAATCCCTTGTACTCTAATGAAGATTGATAAATCTGAAAACAATGCAAGCAAAGATAATCTCCATAAGCTTATTCAACATGATCTTTCCATGAACATAAGGTCATTTTTTTTTTCGAACTTGAAGCTGGAGCAAACCAAGATCGAAATGTACCAGGACATAGAACGCTTGAGAGTGGAGGCTAAGACTAGCCAAGCAGAATTAGAACTTAAAAAAATTCAGATTATTATGTACACTTAGTTGCAGATTCCTAAGATTATTTCAAGTAAACATCACAGAGGAAGAGCTAATAATGTATCTCAGGCCACCAGAAAAAATAGTGTTGTAGTAGACAAGATGTGCATATCCAAGGTTCTAGTCAATGGACAGCCTGATGTGCAGTCTCTGAACCCGGAAAGCATGTATCTATTTGTTAGAACCATTTTTTAGGAACGAATAGTGGGAAAGAAAGCTAATGGATGGATATATACATTATGCAAGCATCCATCTATGATTAGAGTAAGAATTTTGTACATGAATATGGGTATTTTTATGTGTAGAATCTATAGATGTTATGTTATATTCAAGGCTTCATTATGTTTGTACCAATCAGTTCAGATTCCAGAAGATATGAGTTTCTGTTTTTTAATTTCTCGTTTTCCTCCTATCACTCAATCATCTTATATTGACTCTTGAGATTCACCATCCTAGTCATCTAAATCATTAATTCAAATATTATATGTTACATTTCTCTTGTTCTTATTTACATTTTCAGGACTAATCATGAGAACCTCTTCAATGTATTGACATGCTTGTGGTATTTGATGAGATTGTAATTGTGGGATTTTGTCTATCATTGTGGTACCCATAGTATCTTTTTATGCTAGAAAAAATACATTTGTATTACTGATCACCAAATCAAGTAGCAATTACATTAGCATAGATCCTCTTAACCTGTATCTATTAAGCCTCATGAGGGATTAAAAACTCTTGATATTAGAACCTCTTGGTGCCTAATAGATCTGGCGTTTAGATGGATCTATACTGGTGTTTGTGGCCTTTACTAATGTCAGTAGGAGTGTAACTCACACACACGAAGTAACTAACGTCCCCCCCACCACACTTTGACTGTACAGTGTAGAGCACCTCACTTTTTTCGGTACAAAATCTCCAATTTCTGAGGTTTTAGGCCCCTTTAGAAAGACATGAAAATCATAACAAACCCATCTGTACTGATATCTGAAATATATACTTACTGTTTCAAAAAATGTCGGATTAGATTTTCTAAACTCGCTAAATAATCATAACAAAACTAACAAAGATTGACAATCCCACCATGTCAGCTTATCTGGAATTTCAATGCTCACTAGGGAGTTGTGGATTAGCTTCTTGAAGTCTTGCTAGGGAGGTGGTGTGGATTAGTTGTTTGAATATTCTCTACTTGTTCTTGTCCATGAATTGAGTTTGGGATGCCTTTTCCTTCATTGAGGATAATAAATTTGATACCACTATCATCTCCATGGATTTTCCTGATGCTTAGGTTGCATTTATTCCTTGGTCTATTTTCATTATTTTGAGGCCTAAGGTAAGTAGAAATGTTTCATCTTTTACCCTTTAGTTACATCAGAAATTTGTTGAGTTGACTATTCATCATATTCTCTGAATTCTCTCAACAATATCTTGAGCTTCAGCTCTCAATTCTGTAGAGTTAATACACCAAATTCATTTTCTCTTTCATGGCATCCAATCCATCTTCTATTATGTGGGGTATTTTATTTCTCCTGTTAAATGCTCAACTGCTTCCAAATGTGGCCTAATATTGTGAATCACGATGCGTTATACAATTCTCCTCCTTATACTGATCCAAGGTAATGGAAGGTGGTGACAACCTTGTTCCTCATCTTGTGCTTGACTCACTAGACTACATTTACCTTTTTCTTGTTTTCTACAACTACTATCAAACATAGCTATTACCATAGCATCATTCTTACGACCTCTTTTTTTCCGATATCTTTCATAATTTTAGTAATCGTAACTTCTTCTTACTTGTCAACAACCATGGTAGCTAACCCGTCCATTAGTCTGCTTCCTTCTCTACCATCGTTCATAAAAATTGTATACCTTTTACATGTCTAAGCTAGTGGACTTAGTTTTGAAGATACCAAGAGAAATCCCTAGTATTGTTCAAGAGTAGGTCAATGATGATTTTGGAATCTTCTTCCATTCCTATGTTCTGGCCTCCATTCTTACCACGTAATATTATCCTTTCCACAAGCACATCCTCTCGGCTATGCTTTTAGTATATTTCCATATGAATTTACAGAGATCTTTTAATTTCTATTTCCTTATCCTAAATTACTCATTTATTTTCAGTGCGCCTGGCTTCCTCTACCCAACCCTTAAAAATTTAGGTTAACCTAGTTTTCCTTATGGGGTCACATGTGCAAGAAGGGATACTATGATCCTATGTTCTTCATCCTTCGATAGGGGTTCAAGCCTTAGTAATATAATGAAGATCATTGTTTTCTAGGATCTCTTTTCCAGATTCATAATGCATTCTTTTCCTTCTTCATTGATCTGAGATTTGATAAATTCCTTTAAGGTTCTTTTAATTTCTCACCATAGTCTTTCATCATTGACAATAAAACCTTCAAACCTTCAAAGAATTTTCTTGTTTCTTTCTTTCCATAGTATGCACAAAATGAATCCAAGGCTAACTCTTCTCTGTTGAGGTTTGTACTTTACTGTCAGCTCTTTCTTGATTCCTGATTCTTAGCAAAAATCATTAAACTAACATGAGAGGGAAAAATCTTGAACATCCAAAAGGACTGAAGACTATGAAAATTAAAAGAAGGGGAAAAACAATTTCTAGGTTTTGAATGAAATGAATTCATCCTTGGAAAGATGGAAGAGAATGAGGTGCCATTATTTCTTCATCTACGTAGAGAGCCATTCGAGTATGGACTCTTACCTGTGCCTCACCTCATGTTCATAGATGGGACCCCCACATTAAAATCCCTCAGGCTTCCATAATTCTTTTCAATGGGGAGGTGTTGTGATCATTTAGCATGTGCATGATTGTCACTTGCATCACAGGGTGCTTATAGCTTTCTGAAGACCATGTTGGTGTTGTTATAGATACCCTGGCTTGTGTGGTGCCCATATGGAAGAGGATGAGAAGTAATGGATCCCCTCATTAATTTTGTGTGCGTGGATGTGGACTCAACCGGCGTCGATGTATATGATTTAATACTATTATTGGTCATTCAAAATCATAAGAATATCATGCCTAAGACTCACAAATATGCAGTGGAAGTTGCTAATGTTTGGCCCTCAATTTGTGCCTTCCATGGAATTTTAGCTACTCTTTCACCACTCCAAGTAAGGAAAACTTACATTATTACCACACACTCAGGTTCTTTCCAAAAATTGAAGGTTTTTATTTTGATACTTCGTGTTATTTTGACAACTATTAAGAAGTTGTTGTAATTTTTTTTTAATCAATAACAAGTAAACCCGAGACAAGCTTTATACGAATAAGTTTCCTAGGTGAAATCTGTACTACTAGTTAATTCCTGTATGTGTAATGGATGGTCACCTACCAACTACCTAACATGATTCAGTGGTGCTTAACCTGTTGTAACTACCCTGGTTATCATTTTGCAAACAGTTTTAATGCTACGAATTAACCAATAGAATTTGTTACTCTTTTACACACAATAATACCTTTTGGACCCAAATATGGAGATTATACAAACAAATTTCTTAATCATCAAGTTTTCTATAGCAATATAATGATCTCGCATATTCGATTGCTTGAATTTTTCTATCTAAATTTTTTGGAGTTAGGAACCAATAAAAATAATCCAAGTGATATTTTACTAGTTACACGAGCCTACTTATGATATTGGGATTGACCACATAAAGAATAAACCTATATATAATTTTGGAAGGGGTTTTGAAATACTGTAGGTTGAGAAGGGTTAGGAAACTACTCCTTGGGAGCATTGTTCCCTTGTAGAAAATCTCTCTCTCCAATGGAATTGTGAGTGAAAAACAATAACTCATATAACTACAATGGAATTGCGAATGCTAAACAATAACTCAAGAACAGAAACCACAAACCATGTAACTAAATCTCAATATTTTGATGCCCAGATAACTTTCTATGCACATAACATTTTGGCAATAAGGGTTTCAAATGTGATGTTTAAAAGAAATAAATTTCAATCGATATATATTGCCAAACCACCATGAATAAATACCTAAACTTCGATTATTGTGGTTCCAGGTCAGCATATGCTAAGGAGTAATATCTACCAAGTGAAAGGAAACAACAATACCTTATCAAAATTTAGAGACCACGCTTAGCTCCAGGCCCCCACGCAAGTAGTTGTCACTTAGAGAAGAGTTAAGAATGCATAATAGAGCTCTCCACTTAGGCAACAATAAATACACTAAATTCTCCATGTAGCAGTTACCATAGTTTCAACAGGACGAGAGATCACGTAATAAGCATGTATCTAAGAATTGTGTATGGATTCCTCTCACTCACTAAGTTGAGTTCCCCCCTATTAAAGGGTGTTCAGGCTTCACTCAGAATGAATATGTATTCAGAGGTTTTTGTGGGGAAGGTAGGGGCATGCAGTTGTTTGCAACAACAACACTAAAAATTTCATTAACATCTCAAAATACCACTTCCAGAAAATTCGTACTTTACTAGCTGCGACTTACTAATAGAGCTTACACAATCAATTTTATTCCTTCATGACTATTGCAGCTCGACTTCTACTGATAACAATACCCAACAGAAGGTGTTGTTGTTAGCTGTTACAAATGGCAACACTTTATATGCTTGTTTCAATTAGTTGTGAGTGCTGATGTCACCTACAACACATGTACATCTCACACACAACTCTGTTGTGGCTCACTATTTTTTACTGACTCGATGACCCTGCATCCATAAACTTGTCACAAACATCCTGCTGAATAAATGAACAACATCCACACTAATAAAACTTGAGCTGCTGCAACAAACTGTCATAAAAAATAAAACTGAGTTTTTTAACTAAAAAACAGAGTAAAAAGAAATTTACACAGAAAAAACTTCAGAGTTTCAACTCTATTTCTATTACACTCTGTTGTTCATATTTAGTGTACGAAATATGATTTACAAACTAGGTATTTATAGGATTTTAACTAAGGAGGCCATTAAGTGCTAATTGGCCCTTTGCTATACAAAACGGGATTCTATGTTCAAATGATTTACAATCTGTTGATGCTCTATTACAGTCTGACAGATTTGAGAAGTGCGCTGCCTCTTTAGATTTTTGGATGTGCTTTGCTATGTAACACCCTGGTTTTGGCCCCGTTTGCACTAAAAATGTATATGATGTATATATCGTAATTAATCGTGCTGTGGAGCTAAAGGAAAAATACCCACCATCAATTTATCGTTTTATGTTCCGACGATTAAAATCATTTCCGAAGGTATATTTCATGCTAGTCGGCACAATATAATTTTTTCATCATGTAAATATGCAATTTAATTAAGAACCCCAACCAGCTATGTCCATGCAACATTAAAAGAGACGGGGGCATGATTTTCCTAAGGAATAGGGAGGTAAATTATTTAAACCTTTGGGCCAATGGGGGAAAGCCAAATGTCAAAGGGAGAACCCATCAAACCCTCAACTATCTTTCTTGTCTCATTCACCCAATCATTAAATTCTACCAAGAATTGGTTGAAAGAGTTATTGCATCGGGATGGGAAGAGGATAGGCAACAATTTTGAATTTGGGGAAAACCCATTTTTGGGATCAATTTTGAATTTTGGACCAAGAAAGCACCCAAAAATGCATACCATTTTTCCCATGCACCCACATTCTTCATTTTCTCACATAGGGAAAGCTTGGGAGCTGTTTTTGACCTCCACGATTTGAGTTGTTGTATGTTTTCTTCATGAATTTGGACCCTGGACGTTTTCTCGATCATCAGAAATCCACGACAGGCTCTCTCTCAAATGGATGGAAGTTTCCTGAGTGTGAATTCCATGATTTTGGATTTGCTATGTATTTCTTCCTTACGTGGACAGTCGTTCTTCATTTTTTGGAGCCTGAGAATTTTATTTTTGTGATGTTCTTGTGGTTGGGTTCTTCCCTAATGATTTCTATTTCATTTCCCCAATGTTTTCCAAGATGATTTTTTTTTTGTGTTTCCTAGCGATTTAGAGGAGAGACTACATCGTTTTGGTTGTTGTTGATTTCGATTTTTGCCACATTAGGGCCAAAACGTCCATGGGATATGATCTGTTGTTAGTGGGTTGTTCCTACCCTCTTTGGCAATTAATTTTGTGGCTGAATTGTTTTCCTCAACCTAGAAATAGTGTACATTGTTGTGTATGCAATTGGACTTTGGAATGTGTAGGAGTGGAAAGGAGTCTACTTGACAAACCTAGTGTTTTGTGGGAGCCTCGTAGACAGAACTAGAGGGATGGCTCTCTTCTCTACACCCCCTGAATAACACTAGAAGGGAAGTCATGTCTTAAGAGACTGTGCAGCAGAGAAGGGAATGATTCCTTGTGTTTGGTGTGTGTAGATGTCCTAGGAGTCAAGCTAGTTCTGGTGTAGGCATCCTTAGCTCTTAAGTGAGCCCACTAGCTTAGCAGACAGTGCTTCCATCTCCTGATAACCTGATAACCCAACATGTTGGCCTGGTTATGTGTTGTTGTGTACTCTTGGTCTGCACTAGTGCAAAATGAGAGATTAGTGACTAGGAGACCAAAAATTTTGGTCACCACAATTTTTTTCAAGGGATAAATGACCAAAATTGATAAATTTAAGTGGGATAACTAAAAAAGCCCAAGATAAATTACCACTTTTGGTCACATGATAAAAATAAACTAAAAAAGACCAAAATAAATGACCAAATTTGGTCACGCGATATCTAGACTAAAAATGACCACATAACAATTGGTTATTTTTAGTTCTGGATAAGTTCGGTAATGGAAAATTAAAATTTTGACAATGAATTTGTACATTTTACTAAATTCCAACATTGCATACGGATTCAGAGACCCCCTAGATCTTAATAAATTGAAGACCACCTCATGTGTCACAACTCCACTGTTGACACCAAATTAGCCATGACAATGTCCTAGCGGTGAGCTATGGCTTATATATTTGAAAATAACCATACAAATATACCTACATACATTTGTTTTTAAATATTTTAAATATAAATAATATTAATTATTAAACTATTTACATTATAAATTAAAAAAAATGTTACTAAGTATTTTTGTCACCGCATGGTGACATATATGGATAGGTAATTAGTTCTATTATTTTAACTATACATTGGAAAAAAAATTCAAAAATATTCTAAAGTTTTGAAAAGTTATAAAATTTTAATACTTAATACATTTAAAAAAAATATTTATTTGAATTTTGATTGGCCTAATTTGTGGTGACGTAAGTCTTGAAATTTGGTCTCAGCGGTAGGCGACGGAGCAGATGTCATAAAAAGTCTCAATTGCGTGCGAACTGCTACACGCATTTGGCATTTGATTGTGAGGTCTGATGTGAAATGCAATTTTCATTTTCATGTCCCTTCCGACAATACATGATTGTGAAGGTATATTTTATCAAAACCTTGTAGTATGGTTTTCTTTTTTCCCATGGTGATTAGATTTCGCAAATGGTTTAATTTTCTTAATCAGTTTATTTATATCTAATTTGACAATGTATGTCGACATTTTGCATATCTCCCGAAAGTAATATTGTTATTTGATATTGTTGTTTATTAAGAAACGTAACATGTAAGTTAAAATTTAGTTAATATACTTTTAAATTATTAATTTTGTGTTGACCTTTTTCATCTCCCAAAATAACAATGTCTTTATTCAAAAAGCTTAAATGTGATATAATTTTTTTTAATATTTTATTTAGTATTTGTTATTTATTGGGCAATGTCTTTATTCAAAAAGCTTAAACGTGATATATATATTATTTACTATTTGTTATTGATTGGGATTTTGTATCTTGGCTTCACATATATGAGTTGATTGCTTGAATATAAAATTTTAAATTCATGTTAAATTTCAACCATAGTTTTATATCTTTGTACATATATGACCCAAGAAAATCCCTTATAAAGTTGAGGAAACCATTACTTATAGGAGTGAACATGGTCCTAATTTGCTTCCTTCTTACAATTCTACCGATCTTATCATCAGTTTCATACATCTACAAGTAGGTGACCTTGGAAGTCTTAACATCGATTTAGCCATCTTTATACCCATTACTTTTGAAAATACTCAAATAAGATTCTTAAAGCAGAAGTGCAAGTTTTTCAAGAACAATCTTAACATAAAAGATATTATTTAATATGAATTTTCTTCATTTGCATGTAATGAAAATGAGGATGGTATAAGATTCTTAAAACACAAGTAGAAAGTTCTTTAAAGACACCAAATTTCCATATGAGAATCTTAACATAAAGGTGTTAGTCTATATGATTTTTCTTCATTTACATGTGGTGAAAATGAGGACTTTAAGAGAGAAAGAAACTGTTTTTCTATAGTAAACTAAATATTTTTAATTAGTTGTTAAGTTTCATTTATATTTAGATTAGGCTTTGTTTTACCAAATTTATACATTTGATGATAATGAAAATCTTAACATAAATATATTATTTAATGTGAATTTTCTTCATTTACATGTAATGAAAATGAGGATGTTCAAAGATAGAAATATTTTTTTTTCATTTTTATTTAAACTTTAATCTTTGTTTTATTTAGATTATGTCTCTTTTTAGTTTTTAGTCAATCTAAGCTTTTCTTTTACAAATTTTGTATATATCACTAACCTATCTTTATATGTGGAAGATTTGTTTTTTTTTTCTATGAAAGCATGATATATTAGTTTTATTTATCTTACCTTAATGGAGAAAAAAATCTAAGATTTAAATGCTCTATTGTATTGCTCTCAAGAAATTTTATTTTTCTAAAATATGTTTTTTTACATAAAGACTATTCTGTATTCAAAAGAAGCAAAATATAAATCATTATAAAGGCTTTATGGCCATTTAATCTATTGTCTTTTATAAAGGTTTCATAGTCATTTAGTTTATTGTGTTTTTTCTCTCATTAAGATCAAGTACATAATGAAAATGAAGAATACCCTTCGATTATTTTGAGAAAACTAGAATGTACATTACTTGAATTGTTTATCTTTTGAGTCACCTCTCTTACCTTTAATCTTAATGTATAGATGTTTTGAAATGTAGTTAAATATAATCAAAGGTATCAACCTTGATTACATCAACTCATTATGCATCTTGTTTAATAAATTTATTAAGGAGTTGGTGTTGGATGTGTTGTTTTATTTATAGGTATAGACTATACCTTCTTACATGTTTGGTAAGATCTAGGTCGCAATTTTAGAGGAAACAAAATGTCTCCTTACTTTTTAGAGGTCGTTATAGGTGTATTTATGGGTTTTTTTGTTTGGTTTCGACACATGTTTTATACCCATCGTAATCCAATCCTAGTTAATGGATTATAGGGTTCTAACCTAATCCTAGTTAGTAGATTATGAAGAATTGATGTTGCAGAATACCTAAATATTTCCTTGTGAACAATTAAGTAAATACAATGAGATACAAAAGTGTGGCTTTGAGTTAGGTTAGTTTTCCAATGAAGGGTTTCTAGGATAAATTGTGTGTATATTGTATGTGAATGTGCCATTGTTTTTTTTGTTTGTTTTAAGATTATGTAGTATTGCTTATATTGAACAATGTTAATATTCACGAAGTGTTCTCAACACATAATTTTATTAATCAAGAAAAGGAAAATTATGTACAATAGGTGAGATGTTGAGGGTTTATATAACTTTTAAAGACTTGTTATAAAGTGTCAAGTGTCCTAGACCAATAATGAAAATATAAGAACTATGATTATGATTCCTAACTTGTAGATTACTTTATTCTAGGAAAATAGAATTTTCGATTAACTAGTTAATATTCCCCTCTTTATTATGAAAGTTTATTTTTATAAATGCCAAGTTCATCTCTAAACTTAGTGAATTTTATTTTACTTTGGTAAGATATCTTACATTTGATATCTAGATGGATAATACTATGGCTTGATGATGTTGCCCAGTGTTCTAATGAGGTGATACTTGGTGTCAACTTGCTTGGTCTTAGAATTAAATTTTGGATTCTTGGTCATGCTTATTTCTAATTAATTTTTGATAAAAAAAAATTAGTTGGTTCTTTTTTAGTAGCACAAAGATCCTATCAAATCTGTCATAACTAGACAATATCACATGTTTCTTCCCAAGATGAGATGTATTATTTCTCTACTAAAAAGTTTTCCATTGTGGCTTTCTTTTCACAATTCCAAGATATTGTTATTAAACCCATAATCATTAGTTAATGTAAAGTAGATGCTCCATCATTGATATCAACTTCAAAATCTACATATTAATATTTGACAAGTATAAATGTGTCATTCTAATATAAAGAATACCATAATAGTTTATGACTTGAATGTAGCTAAAGACCCTTTTTGTAGCATTTTAGTGAGTTTCCCCATATTCTTGCATGTATATGGAAATATATTGATTGCATATGACACATTTGGATGAGTATTTTCCAAGAAAGTGAGTCTTCCAATCAATTGTTTATAGCTAGCACTGTTCATAAACCACTCTTTGGTATGGTGATCTAGAGTGGAATTTTTCCTTTCACTTTATGTTACAATTTTGTGTTAAAAGTGTCATATTTATATAGTTTGTTTTGTAGCAATAATTTTTGCAATTGCTCTAACATTACCACCGGGTAGCTCTTATTTTATTATATACTAATAAGAAAAAAAAACAACTTACATATTTATATTATAATAATAATAAGAAAACCAAATTTAAAAAACAAAATAAGTTAAACACATAGTTCAGCAACACCATTATTAATGTAGTTTAACAATTTGGGTTTTGGCGCCAACCTGAAGTGGTTGGTGCCAATGTAGAACAATCTACCCTTTTCATTACCAGGCGTCAAGGTTACATTTCACTCAATGGAACAAGGTATGTTTCAATCTATGGCCATCCCGATTTTTGCGGTGTTCTTAACTCCCCATGGCATTTTGGCGATCACGGGGCCATAGGCTACTGCAATCCAATGAAATATTCATCTCATATCTTCAGGATTGAGTCCAATTCAAGGGTTTCTACAATGGCAATCCTGTTATTTTCTAGGGTATTTTTGATGGGGTTGTTGCCCTTTTGTTCAGCTAAAATATGACATTCAGAGATTCGATCCAACAGTCCATCATTCCCTATGAAAGGCTGCCTAGAAATATATGTGAAGGATACATTGTACAAGGCCATCAAGGAGAATGATATCGACTTGGCGTCCATGGGGTTCTTCCTGAGCACCAGAGATTCCTGGCTTCACATCTTGCAAGATCTAGAACATGGCTAAATTCCCTGTGTTCTCGAGAGTAAGCTCATCACACCCCTCCTTACATTTAAGTATTTGGAGAAATCATTTTCGTTCAACAAAACTTTCAAAGAGCTCGAAGCAAACTAGTTTACTCTGGTCTTTGCCAATTGTATCTGTGACGTCGTGGTTTCGATGGACCTAAATACAGTTATTTATAATATTGAGGGGGGCAGTGATGGCACTTGGGATTATCTTTCAGTCGGTGAAACCCTTCTGCGGAAGCTCTAATTTTTAATGTCTTTGATATCTGTTGCACTGGCTGGGGTTTGGATCTACCTGGTTGTGAAAAACCGTCTTACGGCCTACCGGACTCATGTATTCATGGCCGTCCTTGTCTGTCTGAAAGCCCTAAATCTCCTTGGGGAGGCAGAGGATAAGTCTTTCATTAAGAGAACCAGAACAACCCATGGATGGGATGTTCTGTTTTATATTTTCAGTTTTCTAAAGGGAATTATGCTTTTTACCCTGATTGTCTTGATTGCACCGGTTGGTCCTTCTTGAAACCCTACCTGCAAGGAAAGGAGAAGAAATTTCTCATTGTTGTCATTCCCTTGCAAGTCTTAGCAAATTTTGCTACTGTGGTGATCGATGAGACCGGGCCGTATGCCAAGGATTGGCTTGCGTGGAAGTAGATGTTTCTCCTAGTTGACCTGATCTGTTGTTGTGTTGTCTTGTTCCCCATTATCTGGTCTATAAAGAATTTGCGCCAGGCTGCACATACTAATGGCAAGGCAGCTGTGAATCTGATGAAGTTGACTCTGTTCAGTCAATATTATATTGTGGTGATCTGCTATATTTACTTCACTCGCAATGTAGTTTATGCTCTGATCACCATAACTGCTTACCTGTAATATTACCAAGATTCTGTCCTCCCTAATATCAATTTTTTTCTCTTTATAGGATTCCAATAAAAGTTTTAATTTGCTTGTAAACTATTGTCAGATTTTTCCAAAGAAATGTACCTTTTATCTGTAAGGGTAGGATTCTATTACCTTTGCTTGTGTGAGATGCCACGATATTTGTCTGAATAACCTATGATTTTACTCAGTATTCTTGGGACTAGTTTTCCTTCATGATTATACGTTTGCATCAATTGTTTGTTCTTTTCATCACAAATTTACTATATAAGTCTAAACTTATCTAAGTTTGTCTATCTTGATGTTCTCTTTGCAGGTTGCTAGTGGATATGCGGATGGCAGTATAAGAATTTGGGATACTGTTAAAGGTACCTGTGAGACCACTCTGAATGGGCATAAAGGAGCCACAACTGCCCTTCGCTATAACAAAACAGGCTCTTTGCTTGCATCTGGAAGCAAAGACACAGACGTTATCATATGGGATGCAGTGGGTGAAGCAGGACTCTTCCGGCTTCATGGTCACCGAGATCAGGTTTGAATTATATGTACTGTAGAAGGACATTGAGGAGCTTTTACTAGTTTCTCTTTCATAGATTCTTTTTCGATCAAAGGCTGTGGCATCTTTTATATTTATTGCTTGTATCATTTCCTAATGCTATGGGTAGATTTTTATAGCCATGTTTATTGACTTGCAGGTGACAGATCTTGTTTCCTAGAAAGTGGCAAGAATCTTGTGAGTTCCTCTAAAGACAATTTTCTAAGGGTTTGGGATCTTGATACTCAACATTGCATGCAAATTGTATTGGGTCATCACAGTGAAATATGGTCCCTTGATGTGGATCCCTAGGAGCATTTCCTTGTTACTGGTTCGGTTGACCAGGAACTACGGGTTTATCATATACATCTAAACATGCATGAAGAACCAAGTACTGCCCTTGATGCTAAGGATGCTGATGTAGAGAGCATTGAAACTGATGTTGTGAGACAAAGTAAGTGGGAAGTTTTGATCTATACTGGAGACATAAAACGGTAGAGTAGAGACAGGGTTGTGACAACTAGATTTAATTGTATTGGGTCACTACTTGCTTGCCAGGTAGCAGGGAAGGTGGTAGAAATATATCGTGTCTTGGATGAAAAGGAGGCATTGAAGAAGGCGAAAATAAAAACCCGTAGAAAGTGTGAGAAGGCTTTGAATAAAGATGGACAAGATACAGCTGATGAAAGTGGTGACCCTTTGGAGAAATTGGAAGAGGGTTTTGGCAGCTACTCTGCTTCTGATGTTTTCCAGTTTCTTCATACTCTCCGAACAAAACATAAGATCCGTTCTATCTCTTTTTGTCCTGTTCAACCCAAGAAAGACCTTATGGGTACCTTAGCTCTCTCTCTTCACAATAATGCCTTAGAAGTTTACGAGGTTGGTGAGGAGTCATCTGTGCATAAGCATACTATTAACCTCCCAGGGCATGGATCTGACATTAGGAGTCTCGTGCTGAGCTCTGACAATACACTACTTATGTCAACAAGCCATAATTCAGTGAAAATTTGGAACCCAAGTACTTGTTCTTGTCTCCATACAATGGAAGTTGGTTATGGTCTTTGTGGCTCTTTTGTTCCTGGGAATCGTCATGCGATTGTTGGTACAAAAGATGGAACACTAGAAATATTTGACGTTGGAGCTGGTGAACGAATAAAAGTCATAGAAGCTCACTCTGGTAGTGTTTGTTCTCTTGTACCAACACTCGATGGATCAGGTTTTATAACTGGAAGTGCTGATCATGATGTTAAATTTTGGGAATATGAACTTCTGGAAGAAAGTGGACAGGTATGTTCCTTTTTTGACACGCCTCTGGATTTGCTTTTTGGGATGGAAGAACAATGATTGAATTCAACCTAACAATCAGAGTACCAACTATATAATTCCTCCCCTACACCATTAATGTAAGTTTCAGATGACTATAACTAGTATAAAGATGTCTCTGCTATCTTTGATATGGGTTTTAGTAAAACCCCTTCTTATTGGCAAATAAATTCAGGAATAGCTTATTCCCTTAACCTAGTTTACTTGCATTAGCCCATTTGTTCTTGACATTTGCAAAGAATTTTCTTTTAGTTTTGTATTTTCAACACTAGTTCTGTGATATTTGTTTTCTATTTTAAACTCTTATCTAATTGATTGGTTTTGCATGTTGTTAGTATTTGAAATTGATAATTGATGTGAAGCATCCCTTGTGAACCAATTTGTAAAGAAATAGGATAAATTATGATAAATACAAGCTTGTATTGGAAAATATGCGCTGAAATTTAAAAAATAGTATGCATGTTATATTTGCTTTGAAGGATTATTTTTCTCTTTTAATTCTTTGCTATATGTGAAAGGTAAAATCATGCCATCATTTTGGTGACTCCCAGGGTTCAGTTAATGTTAGTTTATTGCATCATGTTCTTTTGATTATCTTGACCTGTTTATATATAGGAGTAAGCTAAAGTCTAGACGATTTGCACCTTTTTGGCGAGTTTTGCCGGAATCCGGCGACAAAATTTGTTGCTGAAATTGTGATTTTGATTGTTGAAATTGCCATTTTGATTGTAGAAATGGATTCAGATCCCTCGATTATCCCTGGGGCGCCCTGATTATGCAATTCCAACAACTTAAAACTACCATTTCAACAATTTTTGCCTGATTTTGACCGAAAAATTCATCGGATTTTGGGTGCAAATTGTCTAGACTTTAGCTTACAGCTATATATATATATATATATATATATATATATATATATATTGAATGGTCCTTACACATTTCTTTTATCTTTTGCTGTACAAGAAACTATACTTCTCCTTTGTTACATTTATGGTGACAAATTTGTTCCCTTGTGCTATCTCTGTCTCAATCAATAAATCAAACTTTACTTGCTTTATTAGCCTCTTTGCAACTTGTAACTGTGTATTGTATGATTCAGTTTGTTGAAACTTATTTGAAATTGAGATCTTATCGAGAGTAACATAAGTATGGACGATACATATCCATACAAGATGTTTAGTTTTTTCCTGGCCATGAAACTAAAATTGAAGTGATCTAGTTGAGCAACATGGAATGCTTTTTTGGATTATAACACCTTTGTTCAATTTGGTGTACATGCTCTAATTTACTATTCTCTTGCAGTCTTTAAAGCAAATATATGCATGGAATGTAAGGACTTTCAGAGTGACAGAAGATGGCTTGTTGCTAGGCTAGCCCTGCTGGCAAACAGATCGTTGTTGCCTGCTAGATAGGATCAATTTTATATATGCAAAAATACACATGCACATATATATTAATGATCCTTCAACATTTCTTTTAATCTTGTTTTGCATAGGAAACTATGCTTGTCTTTTGTTTCATTGATGGGAACAAGTCTGTTCCCTTGTGCTATCTTTATGTTTCAAATTAATACGATTTCATTAATCAAACTTTACCTTCTTTACAAGCCCTTCTGCAATGGGTAACTGTATATTGTTTTTGTTGAAACTCATCTGCAATTTAGAGCTTATTGGAAGTAAAATACATATGGAATATGCATATCCATATGGAGTGCTTCAGTGTTTTTCTGGCTATGAAACTAAATTTGAAGGAATATAGTAGCACAACATCAAATGCTTTTTTCCTATATTGGCTTTTGCAATAAGTTCAATTTGGTGTACCTGATCTAATTTACTATCCCCTTGCAGGAGTCAAAGCAGTTAAGTGCATGGAATGTAAGGACTTTGAAAATGACAGAAGATGTGCTTGTTGTGAGGCTCAGTCCTACTGGCACACATATTGTTGTTGCTCTGTTAGACTCTACGATAAAGGTTAGTTTTTGATCAATTGGTAATTTTAGGTTCCATATTTATTGCTTTGAATGGTTGAATACATTGAGTTCGGTATTAACTACAGAGGCAATGAACATGATAATAGAGAAAGAAAGTAGATTAGCATCTATAATTGATACATGGGAATCAACTGTACAGATAAGGCAACATATTGTAGCATTAAAATGGAGTACCCAAAGAATATCCATTCTATAGCAAAGGTAAAGTTGATTATGTTGGAGATAATGGTCATATTTAGAATTTAGATGTGTTGGGACTTTTTTTTCCAGAAGAAAAAAGTATACTCATTTAATCAGTAAAAGGAGTACTTACATACATTGCCGATATATGTTTCTATATAAACGGCCCAAAGCCTAGTGTATGCTCAGAAGAGCTCAAAAAGAGTGAGCAGAGGCTAGTTAGCCCAAAAAAAAGAAATAATTCTAGAGATCCACAGTTTGTCACCAATTGTGTTTTCCAGAGTGTTTTAACTTTTAATCCACAGGAGAAGAGAAAAGACCAGGAGACCTATCTTTTAGATAGTTGTGACTTCATGAGACCTATCTATAGAAATATCCGACCACTTGGTAGGGAGATTCCTTCCAAATCACTCTCCACAATAAGATTACCTTCAGGTACATGTCCAAATCGCTCTTTGGTCTACTGCTTGAACCGCAGTTCATTCTTTCTTACCTACAAATAATGCTGGAGTGTCACTTGAACTACATGTCCAATTTTCCTCGTCAAGGAGAGCTGCTATATAGCCCTGTTTGATAATTTCTGCACACTTTATCAGCTGGTAGAATTCAAAGGAATGATGCTATATTTGCTTTGTAGCAATGCTCTGTTCTATTAGCCAAGTATTCTGTAACAGTATATCAGCATTACTACAACTATGTGTGAGTTTATTATAATGTCATGGAGGATCTTAATTATTCTGGGCAAAATACATGACAAAAACATTACCTAGACTTCAAAATGCTATTGAATCATGTATTCAGAGTAGGTAGTGCCTTCTAAATGCTATTGCATCATGTATGAAGAGTAGGTAGTGCCTTCTATGAGGTAACCAGACCTTCAATGTCTAATAATTTTTTCTCAAATACCCTGCCCAATTCAACATGGAATTCTCTAATATAAATCCCTGAAAGGTGTGCTAAAGTGATGATCAACCTTCTACTGTTGGGTATGGCAAATGAAATTAGTTGAGGTTGACAAAGGACATGTACCTCTATCAATTGGGTCTAGTTCAATGGTTTGGAAAAGAAAGGTTATTGTCTCTACCTGCGCTTAAATCCCATTTGTGACATGTTTTGTTCTCTGTGCAATTAATATTGAGGCCATGAGCCATTTCCCCCTTATACATGGGTGACATGTTTTGTTCTCTGTGAGCCAATTAATATTGAGGCTGTGAGCCATTTCCCCCTTATACATGGGTGACATGTTTTGTTCTCTGTGAGCCAATTAATATTGAGGCTGTGAGCCATTTCCCCCTTATACATGGGTTCCTCCTTTTTTTTAAGGGGTTGTTGATCCACTCTCTAGGGCATGGGATTTGGAAATTGCCTAGGAAGTTTGCATGAAATTGCCTAGATAAATAAATGGATAAACAAGTTGCTTAAACACACAAGACGCACTAAGGATGGCTAGACTCACTTTATGGATGGTTGTCCTAAAGATTTCTAAATAGGAATAAATGGGGCAGCTGAATGTTGAGCCTGTTTTAGATGAGATAAAAGTGCCTATGAGATTAGAGTGCTAGGAACAAAATACCAGCAGTAGAAAACAAGCTATACTTGGATATTAACTACTCAAAAAACACAAAACATGATACATAAGACTCAAATCTAGCTGCTGGATAGAGTGTAAGACAATCCTAACACAAATTGGTTTGCTAGGTTTTACTACTCAAATCTGTAAATACACAACCAACAAGCTAAATGACACATGCATGGATGTAACAAGTTAATAACCCTCTAACAGTTGAAAATGAAGACTTAGCTGGATGGAGTGTAAGACAATCCTAACACCAGCACACAGAGAACTACGGGAGAGATATATAGTTGAAAACCACTTTGTCCTTTAATCCCCAAGAAGCCTAATACTATGACAAATCATATAGACCTTTGTGGGACTTGAGTGTCCAGTTTAGAATTTGAATATGTACCAAGGCTGGGCCATCTCTGGTCATCCTATATTATTAAAATAATAAGGAAATCAGCCTAGGATTTGTAGGTAGGAGTTGAAGATACAATCTCTTAATGTCTAGATACTAATGGCGTAATTGACATGGAATAGCTATATGATATCCCATTGTGAAGAAGCTGTGTTTTTTTCAAAAGTGTAATTATTTCCCATATGTTCAAAATACGATGCCTTTTCACTACAAGGCTCTGCTTAGTAATGGCATCCAGCTGCCAAGGGCCTGATTCTGTACTGTGGTGGTTTTGGCACATTCTTATATTTTTGGGCACCCAGATACACAAATACAAGTGTCTTTCAAAGGGTGCTCAAAATGGTATCTGCAACAAATAAGATAAGTTTTGTGGCCTGAAATTGAATATGTATGCTCCCACAGTTGTTCTATAGTTTGATTTCTCTATTACTATTGGTTCGTGTGATTTTTTAAAAACTAACTGAAGTGACAAGGGCCCTAAAACGGGCCTCCCAGTTTCCTTCATCAGAAGTATTCTGCAATCCTAAGCAAGGTTTCCGTGCTTTCCACAGAAGACACATGCATCCTTCTTGTCTTCGATCTACTGCTTGAACCACAGTTCATTCCTTCTTACCTACAAATAATGCTGGAGTGTCACTTGAACTACATGTCCAATTTTTCTCGTCAAGGAGAGCTGCTATATAGCCCTGTTTGATAATTTCTGCACACTTTACCAGCTGGTAGAATTCAAAGGAATGATGCTACATTTGCTTTGTAGCAATGCTCTGTTCTGTACAATCGTACAGACCGGTACAACAGATTTGTACAAAATGTTGTACCATTGTATAGACAGTCGTACAACATGGCAGCAAGAAGCAGGCTGTTTTCTCGGTTTTGGAGGGTAGTTTTCCCCAATGCAGTGTGCAGATTTTTCCCTTTTTGAGTGTACCGTACAGCTGTGGAGGTTTCCTTGTAAGCCTAGATCTATTAATGAGAGCCTGATTTGAAGGAGTAAATTATCTGTGTACTGTGTTTATGCTTCCGCTATTCATTTTCCTACTTTATGTGTGAATACTGCTATGTGAAATATTTACTTTTTGAAAATTAAAGTTTATTAATTTGAGAACATAAGGATGGCATTCACTTAGGGTCAGGAAAATTTGCATGAACATGTATCTATGCCATCAAAGTCACCTAGGACTTGCACCTGGCCTCATCTGCACCCACTTGGGGGATTTTACCTACTTGCAAAGACAGTTGTATCATATGAGGTTGCTATTTCCATCCTCCTCATATAGTTGAGTATGTCTGGGTGGATAGACCTTTTTAGGTAACCATTTCCATTTATCATCTAAATATTATTAGCATTTCATTTTAGGGTTATGCTGCATTTCATGAATTGCACATAATCAATCACTTTCCTCATAATTATCACGTAAGTTTATTTAGTTTCTGCCCAGGTAAATGTTTTTTACATTGATTGTTTTTGTTCATCATACTTGTTATCATTTTCTGTTTTCTTTGTTCTTTGTAGTCTGTGGAGTGGTACTTTGTTTTACTTGTAGAATTAAATACCGATTATTTTTATGGTTATGCTTTTTGCTTTTTGTATAAGTGAAATCCTCATAATGCTCGGAGCATCAAATTTCTTTTCTTCTCAACATGGGTTTTGGATTCATATTTTCTGCATACCTTTCCAATATTTATTAAAACTATCATCATTACTAAATTTCTTGCAGCTGCTCTTCCTGTGGCTCATGAGGAGAAATGGAGGCAAAAAGCAGTTTGGCAGAGAGTTAAAGAGTTTTCTATTGCAACAGGGTTGCAATTTTTGAGCCCAATTATTCCATTGGTTATAGGAGATGAGGAGAAGGCACTTCAGGCTAGCAAGTAAGGGAAAGGCGGACAAATTTCAAGTTGCTAATTTTTTTCTCCTAGTAAATTTGATAGCTGATGGAGCCTACAATTTATTTGTTTCAATATGAGCTCTGTCCCTAGCATTCATTGTTTTTAAACATGGAGACATATTTTTGAGATTCTGACCATCTTATCTTCACTAACAGGCATCTACTGCAATCTGGCTTTCATGTTTCTGCTATCAGGCCCCCACTGTTCCTGCCAAATCATGCAGGTGATTATCTCTTAACTAGGTTGTTTTGTAGTTGTTATATAAAGCATTAGTTAGATTTGATCGTATTTATTTCTACTTTGTATTCATTCATTGTTTTTAATGTTATGAATTGTTGAGCACATTTTGATAGTTTTTTACTCTTCAGGCTGCGAATAACTTTATCTGCTGCACATACAGTAGCGGATGTGGAAGCACTTGCAATTACTGTTGCACCATGGATCTGTTCACCTAATTGTGTGGTAAAATCAAATGAGTTATCAATTTCCTATGCCAGTCGACTTGGAAGCACACAAAACCCAAAATACTGTGAAGACCAGGCTGGAGTGGTAGTAGGTCAAGGATCATTGTCTCTCCCATTACATCCCCTAGGAAACCACTCAAAGTTGTGAGATTGCCTGCTGTATTCTATCATTCTGATATTCCATGTACCTCATGCGCTGCATATAGAAGAAATTGTTCTTTATCAAGATGGGCATCATCATCAAGTGCACCTTGACATGCATAGCACATTTAAGGGTAATGTTCAAGTTGAGAGACTCTCATGAATATGATTCATGGCATATCTTGACTGGGGAAAGTCTCGAGGCTTTCTAAATGTCATATGCAAGATATGGAACTGCTTTACTTTCTTCTTGAACAGTAGACCTAGTAAATTGTCAATCAATTTCTAAACAGTTGACTATAGCAAAAAATCAGCATTGGTAGTAGAAAGATAAGTTTATTCGGACTCTTTTTGGCTCAATATGAATGTCCAAGTTGCTCTTTTTTTCCTTTTCAGTAAAAAGGTGATTATGGATCTAGAAATAGGTGTAGTGTCTTCCTATATGAATTTATGATTCGAATACTAAAATATCTCGAGGGTTTGACCAACATTACATAAGACAGTTTGTGTGTAGCTTCCCTTCACTTGGAACTAAACATATGAAAATAATGTAAAACTAAACATCTCTCCAAGCGATAGTAGAGTGACTAACTCGTTAGTCTATGCTGGGAAACTGTCATTTGAGGTTTTCTAAATGCATGTCATGGTCATTCCCTAGTCATGTTGAATCTTCAAGAAATACTATTGGTGACTACGCTGGTATCTCATTTCTCTGGATCTTAAATATGGTTGTAATTCTAGATAAAGAAGATTGCATTAAGGGGATACGATGCTCAAAACACACTCTTCAGTTTGTCCTTTGAGAGTTGCATTGTAACTCTCAATCAAGAGAATTGCATTAGGGGGAGACGATGCTCAAATACTTTCTTTCCAATTTGATCCTTTCAGAGCTCCATCAGCATAACTTAAGGCATGCCCATGTTTCTCTTGATCTCTTATGCCATGGGCTCTCCTTCCCTTGGATCAAGCTTTAACACAGTTTTGTATTATTATTTTCAGTCTTGGGTTGTATCTGGCATAGGGGTAGGTTATGTACACCTTCATAGACTAAGCAGTCAAATCACTACATAGAGGGGATCCCTTGTCCCTCAAACAAGGGGACCATATTGATGTATGGCTAGGCTGTGACCTTGAAATTAGATTATTATCATTATTGTTACAGGTTTACTATTTGATTACAAGCCGATGATAGCAAGCACCCTGGGGGGCAGGAAATGGTCACAGAGTGTGGGGGTGTCTCTCCCCTTTCTAAAGGTTCCCAAGGTGGCTGTATCATCGCAATTTTTGGTTCTATAATAAGTTGTTCAAAGCTAAATGATTCATCCATGCTTTTATTGACGTTCATTTTTACTTTGCAAGAAAACTGACCAAACAGTGAATACACCAAACAGTGCATTGTCACCTTGCACTATTTCTCTACACTTTGGGTTAGTACTTGCAAACCATAGTGGAGAATCCTTTTGTGAATTTAGTGGTCAACTAACAATTAAAATTTAAAAACAATTAGTAACACTTAAATTGAAATACAAGCTTGCTGCCCTGATTACTTTTGTTAATAAATGTGAAAAACCAGCAAGCAAAACATGACCTAATAACTGAAAAACTAAATGGAAAATGATCCAAAACTTGATCCAAGTGTTGGGCACTCAACCCAACGTAATTCTAAACTAACAAAAGCTAAAGATTCTCTCTATTTCTGCAATTAAGATCAAAATTCAACAAAATTAAACAATTATGTTTATCTCCAAGTATTATTTTTGTTTGCGTAATCATTTATGAGCATTTGTGATTCTCTAGGATATTAGCATGATTCTCTGCTAGCATGTTCACATATATGTGAATCGTTTCTTACCTTGACATGCTTTGCATCATGTTTGTATGCAGATATCTCCGTTGGTATGATTTGTTCTGAACTGAGATTTTAAACTTTTATGTATATAATTGATATCTTCCTGTTATCATATCTTAGAGCATCCATTTCATTGCACTAGTTTCAGCTTGCAAATTAATCAACCATTTCAAATAACCTGTATTTTTATTTTTATGTCATGGAAGGGCACAACTGAAGGCCAAAGGTATCTTCTACATGGTCCTTTCATAAAGATTTACATGGTCCTTTCATAAAGATTCCAACCTTGGCATTCTCATGAAAACATATATGTGGCGCTGGAAAAAGCGACCAGTAAATGACTAAATTAGTGACCAATAAATGAGATTAATGACCAAAATTCGCAAATAAAATGACCAATAATTGAGAGATATGCGGCCAAACAATGAGATATAAATGACCAGAAAAATTACCAAAATTCGCATATCAATGACCAAAAATAAGTTTTGGTGGCTAATTTATGGTCTTTTATTACGTGACCAAATTTGGTCATATTCTAGCTTGTCATGTGGTCATTAATTTGGTCACAAATGTGATCATATATTTGGTCATTGATTCAAATATATGACCAAATTAATGACCAACCGACAAGCTATAAATGACCAAAATAAAAATGACCAATTTTGGTCATGTAATAAAATACCGCAAACTAGCCACCAACGATCGCCAAACCAAAAGTGGTCATTGATATGCAGATTTTGGTCATTTTTTTGGTCATTAATCTCTCATTTTCCACTAGTGCTGATAAACCCAAGCATGTTTGCTTGACTGAATTTTGACATATATTTAGCTATGTGTGAGCCTGCTAGTTCCCTTTTCCTTGGGGAAATCATGCCCAGCTCGGGGATGGCGGTGTTGCTTAGAGATTAAGAAGCACACTGGCCTATGGTTGGGTGGAATGTTGCAGTGACATAGCTGGTTGTGGGGCATTCTTCTTTATAAAATAAGTATTCTTGTGTTGAAATCCCTACAATTACATTTGATAATGAATTACAACGAACATGTTGAATGCTTGAATGTATGGTTTTGCTTCCACTGTATGGTAATAATGTATGCATATTTTAGTTCAAAGAATTTAAATTTTTGTGTGTATTTGATGGGACTAGTTTCCCAGGTAGATAGCAGCATCGGTAGCGTCCTCTTCATCGGTCAGAGGGTCGGGGACGTTACATGTTGGCTGAGTAAAACTAACTTTTTATATTTTAATAATCTTCTGTCTGTCAGATGGTGAGGTGGTGTGGCGGGTTTGTGACTCTTCAATGTTGCAGCGACCACAATATGAGCGGTGATGGCTTTTCAAAATTCTGCCAGTTGAAGTCTAAACGATGTTGCCTCTTCAAAATTTACAAAGCCAGTGGTGGAGTAATTAACTGATTCCAACATTCTCCCCCTTAATTACTGCACTCAAAAAATAAAATTTTGTAACACTTGATTTCTGTTAGAGATTACAAACTACAATGTTTTTCCTATGAAGGTAAAACAAATATTTTTCCAATGGTTTTGTAAACAAGCCTACAAACTGATTTCTTGATGTGCAAAATTACACACTAATTTCATTGTTGTTTATCAGTTAACGAATAAAATAATACCATGTATCAATATGTTTACTTCTTTTGTGAAAGTCATGAGAGCTGAGTTATTATCACAAAAAATTGGAGTTGGTTCAGTTTGTTTATGCTATAACTCAGAAAGAGTTATTCTCAACCATACTGTTTGACATGCAGCTGTTGTTGCAGCAACATACTCTGCTTCAGCAGATGATAGTGTCACTATGGGCTGCTTCTGTGATGCCCATGCTACTGATCCCGATCCAAAACTGAACACATATCCAGATGTGCTCTTTCTATCATTAATAGAACCTGCAAAATCACTGTCAGTGTATCCAATCAACTTAAAATTTGAATTAGATGTATATTGGATACCAAAATTTGTTGTTCGGGAAATATATATTAGGATTCTCTTTACATATTTCTAGTGGGTATTATTTGGTGTTTCCATAAATCTTGAAATTAAACTTACTCCAAACATTATATCAGGTCTTGTTGCAGTTAAGTACATGAGACTTTCCAGTCTCTTATGCATTGTTGGATCAACCTTTGACACATCATCATCCTTATTGAGTTTTGTGCCATTTTCTATTGGAGTTACAGTTGGCTTACAATTCAGCATTCTCAATCTTTTTAATACATCATTTGCATATTTAGACTGACATATAAAAATACCATCTTCATATTGAATTATTTCAGTACCAAGAAGATATTTCTTCATTCCTAAATTAGTCATCTCAAAAAAAAATTTCATGACTTTTTTGAACTCATCTACAGAAAAATCTCCAGTGAATATCAAAGCATCCACATATAAGCAAACAATGAGTATTTTACCTTCTTGATTTACCTTTGTATACAATGTTGGTTAACTTGGACTTCTACTGAATCCTTCACCATTCAAATATTCAGTAATTCTACTGTACCAAACTCTAGGTTTCTGCTTCAATCCATACAATACTTTCTTCAATCTGTAGACTTTTTCTTTTTGTCGACCAACCTCATATCCTAGAGGTTGTATTAGATAAACCTCTTCTTCTAAAGATCCATTCAAAAATGCAGACATTACATCCATTTGATGTACATACCATTTATTATGAGAAGCAATAGCTAATACCATCCTTACCCTTTCAAGTCTGGCTATAGGTGCAAATGTCTAATTATAATCAATTCTAGGTTGTTGACTAAACCCCTGAGCTACAAGTCTTGCTTTATATTTTTCAACATCACCATCAACATTTAACTTAGTTTTATAAATCCATTTGACACCAATACAATTTTTATCTTTAGGCAAATCTACAAGATCCCAAGTATTATTTCTTTCTATGGCATCAATTTCTTCATCCATTTCTTTTATTTAAACATCATTTTTAAGAGCTTCATCAAAATGTACATGATCACATGCTATAAATGCAAAATTTGAAACTTGATCTACCTCTTCATTTTGATCATACAATTCTCTTAAACTTCTAGTCTTCTGACCTCTGACTCAGTTTCTTAATGATGCCAATGTAATATTTGATTCATTGCTTACCTCCGATCCTATTCCTTATCGTCCACCAACACTTGATGGTTCACCATGTTCATGAGTTTCGAGCGTTCTGGAAGGTGTTCTTGTCGCTGGAGTATGTTGAGTCAACTATCCTCCTTGTGTTCCTTATTCATCTTCTTCATCTTCTGCACGAGGTGTTATAACTTCCTCACCAACTAATCTATCAATGCTCCCATCCCATGCTTCTTCTTATTTAAACACCACATCTCTGCTAATTACATACTTCTTGGTGATGGGATTATAAATTCTATATGCTTTAGAGTCTTCACTATATCCAACAAAAATACATTTCTAACTTCTGTCATCTAACTTTCTCCTCAACTCTTCAGGTACATGTGCATAAGCTACATAACCAAAAATTCTTAAATGAGATAGGTTGCTACACTTACCGCTCCAAGCTTGCTGAGGAACTCAATCCTTCACTCTTTTTGTTGGGGAGTGTGTTCAGAATGTATACTGAACAAGTAACATCATCTCCCCAATATTCATTTGAATGATGCTTCTCCTTCATTATACTTTGAGCCATGTTCATAATGGTTTGATTCTTCCTTTCTGCTACATCATTTTGCTGTGGAGTGTAGCATGCAGTAAATTGCCTTTTAATTCCATAATTCTTACAGAAATCCATAAATTTATTTGACATATACTCACCTCCTCCATCTGATCTCAAAACATTAATAAATTTGTTACTCTATTTTGCACCCATAGCTTTAAAACTTTTAAACACATCAAATGCTTGAGATTTCTATTTCAACAAATACACCCAAGTTTTTCTACTATAATCATCAACGAAAGTCATAAAATAAACATTACCAGTCAAATAATGTGTTTGCATCGGTCCACACAAATATGTGTGTACCATCTCCAAGTTTCTGGACTTGTGATAAGTTTCTCCATTGGCCTTGTGTCTAGACTTGAAAATAATTCCTTATTTCCAGTCATGTCATTGTTGTATGCACTGTCCAAAAACCATATATCTTTTAAACTTTCCTGGGTGACATTACAAGTCAAAAACATAGGCTTCTCTTCATTTTCAGTCTCCTCTGTCATGCGTGTAGGCAACTTACTAGTATCTTCCTATTTCTTCCAACACTTGTTAACAAAACGACTAAATTTCTTACCATAAAAACATTGAACTTTAGATTTATCATACCTTTGATTTCCTATCTGTCTTGCTCTACTGCTACTCCCCCTTATGCTAGGAGTACTCTGCTATAACTTCTCTTCACTATGACCAGCACTTCGTCCTCCTCTTTCTCTGCCTCTACCTCTAGTAGCATTTAAATGAGATTTAAAAAGAATTTTCTAAAAGAGTGTCATTATATATGTTCATTCTTGATTCATGAGAAAGCAATGAACCGGTCAGCTCATCAATGTGCATATGAATGAGATTTTTAAATTCTTCAATTGGAACAACCACTACTTCAAACTTATTTGGTAAACATATCAGCAATTTTTTAATCACATGTTGATTTGGAAGAACTTCACCATACTGCAGTAGCTGGTTTGCAACAATCATGACTTGTGTCATGAAATTATCAATAGTCTTACTGTCTTTCATCTTCAGATTCTCTAAGTCTCTTCTTAAATTCTGCAATTTAAGAATGTTCACCTTGGTCACACCTTGGTAGTACATTTCAAGAGTGTTCCAAGATTTCCTTGAAGATTCAGCACTTGATATCTTCGGAAAAATAGATTCACTCAGGCCTTGCTGAATAAGACCAAGAGATTTGTTATCATTCTTTTGATTTTCCTTCAACAAAATACGCTCAGCATTTGTCAAAGCCAACTTTGCGGCTTGATCAACTGGCTCAGGATAGCCAATCGTAACAGACTCCCAAAGATCCTGAGCACGCAGGATAGTTCTGATTTTAATAAACCATGTGTCATAATTTCTTTCAGAAAACATTGGAATTTGTGGCTGGACTACACTGCTGTTAGTAGCCATCTCAATTAATTTCAAAAAACAAATGAGAAACAAAACTCAACTAAAATCTTAAACACGAAAGAGAACTTAACCACGCTCTGATACCACTATGGGGAAGGCAGGGGCATGCAACTGTTTGCAACAACAACACTAAAAATGTCATTAACAGCTCAAAATACAACTTCCAGAAAATATGTACTTTGTTGGTTACGACTCATTAACAGAGCTTACAAAATCAATTTTATTCCTTCAAGACTGTTGCAGTTGGGCTGCTACTGCTTGCTAACAGTACCCAGTAGAAGGTGTTGCAACTAGCTATTACAGCCCTCAACACTTTACAAGCTTGTTTCAACTAGCTGTGAGTGCTGACGTTACCTACAACTCACACACAGCTGTGTTACAGCTCACTATTTTTTACTGACTAGATGACCCCTCCGTCCAGAAACTTATCACAAACATTCTACTAAATAAATAAACAACATCCACACTAATAAAACTCTAGCTGCTACAGAAAACTGTCATAAAAATAAACCTGAGTTTTTCAACTCAAAAACAGAGTTAAAATAAATTTACATAGAAAACACTCCATATTTTCAACTCTATTTCTATTACGCTCTGTTGTTCATATTCAGCCTACGAAATATGATTTACAAACTAGGTATTTATAGGATTTTAACTAAGTCTGCCATTAAGTACTAATTGGCCCTTAGCTATACAAAACTAGATTCTCTATTCAAATGATTTACAATCTGTTAATGCTCTGTTACAGTTTGACAGATTTGAGAAGTGTGCTACCTATTCAGATTTTTGGATGTGCTTTGCTGACACAGTCTTACTCAACGTCCAAGCTTGAACAATTTGAGACTTTATATTATCTTATCTAATTTCGTAGTGGTAGCAATATTAATATGTGGCAGCACTTCAACTTGGATAACTAGCTGCGTGGCGACTGTCAGCTACCATCATCCCCAGAAGCAATGGTACTAGACGTGTCACTCTGGTGTCTTCGGTGCTCTGCGAAGCAGCTTCAAATGTTTTTCTTTTCCAAAAAGAGAATGCGTACATATCTAGTTATTGAGGGAGTGGAGGCAATTTGAAAACCAGTGCACACATACCCCAATCTCGAAATGGGGTCACAAGTTACGGCTAGGTCACTTATGAAGATCTGGCAATTGGATGCCATAAGTCACTATGAGGATAATCAACAGTCACATAGAAATAGTAGGGATCAACACAGACAGCTCAAGACACTGTTTGCAGATTGTGTATCCTCGCAAAAAATTTTGATGGTAAAGTAGGACTATTCAACTTACTTGTCCACTAAACGATCTTGTATAGTGAGAAATAGCAAAAAGAAGGTATATAAACAAGACTGGTCGTAAAATTTTCCTTATATATGCCAATGAAGAAAAAGCGGTACCACTGCCCTAGAGGCCCACATAGAGCAGAGGAGCACACAAATGAAACCCTACACAGATTTTAAGGTCGTGAGGGCATATTCACACAATTGCAGATAAAATTTTGAAGGTCTTCTCATGTGGTAATAATCATTAATGAATTTGTCTATTATTGAAAGATTGATCCACGATATTGGCATGCAAGACAATAACACGAAGATCCTCTCACGTGGCTGCTTGTTTTGTTGTTGGTATATCTTGGCAGGAAATACTTCAGTAATTCAAGTAAGATCCAATACAAAAAATTTATGTATTGACACGTTCATAAAATCCAAGGTGTTGATACAGATAAAATGGGTTTGGTATGATTTCTATCCTCAAGGAAAGAAAAACGAAGAAGATGATGAAAATATTAGAGAAGTAGTCGTATTAAAGAGCGAGCGAAGGCAAAAAATATATCTTGTAGCAAACAAGGTTGTGGTAAGGCATTCTCTTTGGGTTTTAACTTGCCTGCTCATATGTGAACTCACTCGGGCATGTTGGAAAAGTTGACTGCATGTCTATGTGAAGATTTGGAGAATATGACTTTATTGGATAGTGAACAAGCTAACTCCTGCAGGTTGTGTTGTGTTTTTTGTGGTTGGATGTAGGTTATCAATCAAAACATGTTCAACATTGCCATTGTTCATACAACCTCTTATTTGTGGTCTGTATAATATTGACTGATCGAATCAAGCAAAAGTATATGTTGTTGTGATTCTGCAAGCCCATGTAGTGAAAAATGTAACCGTGTTGTAGGAGATGGAATGGTGCATAGAAGGCACCATGTACAGTCAAGAATTGGACAATCTATATATTAGAGAAGTAGTTGTAGTTGTATATTAGAGAACAACCTTAAATAAAGGACAATAGACCAATACATGATCCATTGTTTACTCACTACATTTACACAAGATGCACCTTAGACGAGTCGAGGACCATTCAAATTTCTTTTTTGTCCATTGTCCCATGCAAGCCAAAGAAATAGCCTTGATTTGCTAGAACTTCCCAACTTCCTAACAATTTTACAACACCAAACTATTTCTTTTGACTTCAATTCCTCCACTCTTGATGAGTATCCCAGTTTGGTTGTATACTCCCCCGTTTCTTTATTTTTAGACCATTTAATTATGTCCTCTACATTTTCTCCTTGAAGGTTCAATGCTTTTTATAATTTCCAATCTTAAGACGATGCATTATATCCATTAGGATTTCCTATCTCTTTTAGAAATAATATTCGAAATTAATGAAGATCATTAATAAGATCTTTTGACATATCACATATTGAAAGAAGAGGAATTTAAATAATTTTTTATTAGAAGGCATATGATGTGTGTGTGTAAGCACACCACCATATATCCATCTTAACTTCAGATGTTTTAACCAAAGAGAGATTTTCATTTTTGAAGTTAAGATGGATCTATGTTGGTTATGATATAGCTGTATCACTTGAAACATTTAGTGTAATTTGTACCTTTTATTTCTCCAAGGAAATCCTCGCAAGGAACCCAAGGGATGTTTTCCCACTTTTAAAGATGGAATACATAGTAAGCCTGTAGGCATAGACTAGTGCTCCTCACCTATGGGTATTCAAACTAGGGACCTCGTGGCACGGGACTAGCCAAATGCCCAATAACATATATTGGTGACCACTAAGAACTCGATGGGCTAACCTCTTGGGCTATGTGTACTTTGTAGCTAAAAGGTATTTAGCTTATTATTTTATAGAAAATAGAAAGCACTTTATGGTATTCTTGTATCATTGATTCTCAAGATGTAAAATCTTCTCGCTGTCGTGGATAAGAGAAGGCATAGTTTCACTACAAATTATGTTCCAAAATATTAAATCTCTCATCTATGATACATTTGATAAAGTCACATGGAGCTCATATTAGCTTTTTCTATTTTCATGGAGTGATTTGTTTATCACCATTACTTCAAGGTGAGTACTCTTTCTGAAAGATTGGGTCCAATTTCATAATGTTTAGCGCAGGAAATCCACAATTTGACTAGCTTATAATAAATTGGATCACCATTGATATCTTAGTGTCCGCTGGATGAGTGCAGGATTGGAAGGTGTGCAAGTATGTTTCTATTGACTTCAATCTAAATGCTAGAAATGATAAAACAAATATATTACATAACAACCACTATGATGTTTTGGCCATTGTGTTACAATCTTCAAAATGCCCATTTGACAATATATTATCTTGATCCATGCAATCAATGTCCAGACCCCACGGGTACATGCAATTCTTCTAATTGGGTTTCTTCGTTATTTTAATGCTCATGGTGCTAGTTCATATGTTGTCAACTTTTAATTGTCTGATTCAGGAGATAGGAAATCCATGCGGTGGATGGATTCTGCTAGATTTTCTAAGACTATTGTAAAAAAATCTTTCATTCAAGTAACTAATCATGCTTGATCTTTACATAAATTCTTTGGGAACCTGCCCTTCTTTTACTATTTTAGTTGGCTTCTTTTAGAGTATTAGTGAGTTGTGACTAATCGCTTGAGATATTAGCACTGCTCCACGGGAACATGTCCCCAAGGATTGGAAATGTGTTTTCTGCATCCCCGGTACAGAGGAACGGTGGGAGAAAGGTTTTTGTGTTTATCTTTGGGTAAATCTCAGAGAAAGGCAGGCATAAATGTTTTCCCCTTGCTGCAAACCTCTTATCTTCATGGGAAAAATTGGAGGGGACTTCTTGACATCCTTCAGGAAACTCCTTGATTGAGTCTTTTTTACTCTTATCTATTTTTAAGAAATCTTATTTTACTATTTAGTATCTTAATATGTTTGACTTTAGTGTTTTATAATTTTGAATTTATTGCAATATCTATTTAAAATTTAAATAGATATTAAATCTATAGATTCAACAAATATACATAGCTCCAAAACACATTTATTTGTAGTTACTTTGTGTGTTGTACAGTGGCATTATCATAATCAAGCAAAGTGCCAACTTGAGCTCAATTGGATGCATAATTATATGGTTCAGAGTCTAATTGTGAATTTCCAAGAGTACATCTACATTATCTTAATTACATCATAGCATTTGAAGTGGTTAGCATATATCTAAATAAAGTTAGAGCCATTCACGCTACTTTCTTAGTTCTCTCGAGAAAGAATAATTTTAGGGGCAAAATTTAGCCCATGGGCTACTTTTCCATGTTTTTTTTCCAAAAAAAGATTCCCTAATTTGCATTTTTTTAAGCCTAATTTTGATGAGGTAAAATTTTTTCACTCTAAAAATCACCAAATTATTATATAAAATATATAAAATCCTTGGAATTTGAAATATTTTTAAAAAAATATGGCCAAATGTTTTATACTTGACATTTTAAGAATTGATAAGATTTGCCCACAACTTTACACTTTTTTTTCTTATTAAAGAGCATTCACCAACCACTTTAATTGTGGCAGTGTTTTCCACTACTTTTCTTTTTTCCTCTGATGTTAATGTTTTTAATCCCTCAATCCAAGAACTTCTATCAAGGAGGCGCTCTTGAGAATTGATATTTTTGTAAATTATGTTTCAGTTTGTACTATATTAGAATTAAAAGACATCTTTTATTTAAAAAAATAAAAATATCTTTACACAACAATTTAAAAATAATTTAAAATAAATATAAAGTAAAATTTTAACAATTTTGTAAATTAGCTAAAATAGTGGAGTCTGAAATTGGAAAACTAAGGTCTTAAGTCTTATTGTATTAATATTTGCAAATAGTTTCCTAAGTATATTATTTAGGAAAGAAAATTGCCACTCTAATATACCTCCAAACTACTATGCATGCATCACATGTACCCCAATTATGATTATTAATATATTTTATTCTTTCACCAAACCAAAATAAACCAGAGCAGTTAGGTCAATGTGATGCATCCCAGCATGTACCCCAATTATGATTATTAATATATTTTATTCCTTCACCAAACCTAAATAAACCAGAGCAGTTAGGTCAATGTGATGCATCCCAACATGTACCCCAACGATGATTATTAATATATTTTATTCGTTCACCAAACCAAAATAAACGAGAGCAGTTAGGTCAATGAAATTGTTGAGGTAGTCTACAGCATGAAATATAGTAAAGGCCAGCCGCTTATGCTCTGTATATGCAGAATAATGATAAAATTTGTAGTAAATCACGAATTACGAGAATCTTCGTACTCGGTACTCCGAGTCGATTGGAACACATAGCGGCTACAGAGAGAGAAAATTTACATATTCAAGATCAAGTAAGTTAATCTGCGAAAACTGTGTATATGCTATTGGAAAACAAAGTATCTTGCCAGATAAACTTTGATTCAAGATCGAAGTACGTCAATCTGCTTGATCGATTTTGACAAACACAAAGAGCGATTGACAGTAGTTATAACTCTGTAGCATCACATGTGCTCCAATTATGATTATTAATATATTTTATTCGTTCACCAAACCAAAATAAACGAGAGCAGTTAGGTCAATGAAATTGTTGAGGTAGTCTACAGCATGAAATATAGTAAAGGCCAGCCACTTATGCTCTGTATATGCAGAATAATGATAAAATTTGTAGTAAATCACGAATTACGAGAATCTTCGTACTCGGTACTCCGAGTCGATTGGAACACATAGCGGCTACAGAGAGAGAAAATTTACATATTCAAGATCAAGTAAGTTAATCTGCGAAAACTGTGTATATCATAAACTTCGATTCAAGATCGAAGTACGTCAATCTGCTTGATCTGTAGCACTGAGTGAGCCGTAAATCTCCTGAGGTGAAGAATCAGCACTCGATCCTGCAGCGAATCTGCTCAAAAGCTTGTACAATGCCTATATATAGGGTTCTGTATTATTCCTAGGTTTCTTGAACTATATCGCTCAAAAGCTTGTACAATGCCTATATATAAAGTTCTATTATTGGATTCCTTTACAAGATTTTAATATTTTTTTATCGAAATTATAGAGAACATGTATCGCTCAAAAGTTTGTACAATGCCTATATATAGGGTTCTATTTTTGGATTTCTTAACAAGATTTTAATATTTTTTTATCGAAATTATATAGACCATGTATGTTATTCCCAGGCCTGGATTTTGACGTTTCACATAAATATACATCGGTGTTGAGAAGGGGCAAGAATGGACTAAAAGAATTTAACCAATCTAACGCATTCAGTGAACTGATGATCCACTATCATTGGCCAGTTTGATTTAAAAAACTCAGATATACTTCAGTATCATCACCATGAAACAGGGCAAGAACATCTGTCAATTGCAAAGAATAGTTGTAACCTTTGTTACATACATGGTATGAAACTAATTGCCAATTGGCTATAAATTCAAATGTTGTAATGCCATGGACCAGAAAAATATTAAGTCACACAATTATATATCCCTTTGAAACAATAAAGAAAACCCTAGAGTAAATTGTGAAACAAATACAACTCACGCTTTCTTTAAGGTAATTACACAGCTACAGAGCTATCTTTTTCCAAGGGAAAAAAAGACAAATGCAGGGTTTAACCATTTCAGGAAACATTGTCATCTTCAGAAAATTTACAAATCACTAGTTTGGTCCATGCTATAGACCACTTCTTTCACAAGCAACATTGTTTAGGCCATCCTAACCAGGGTGAATGGAAGGAACTCACTTACCCCATATAACCCATAGAAAAACCAAATTCACCACATACATGATGAGGACCCGAGCTCCAAAGTATAAATATGATTAAATTGTATCACAACTCTTAAGAAATATACAAATATAACTCCAAGGAACTGCAGAAGTAAACAACATCAAGTATTCACTATATCTTTGTCATGTACATGTGTGTCCTAAATAAGTATTTACATATGTATGCAAAATAATTTATATAGTAATTCTCATTCATTATCCATGTCTATGGAAAGTACCATTTATATATTAGATCAAGCATTTGAGATATAATTTCAAATTCCCAAAACACCAGTCTAATTTTAATGCTAAGTAGACGCCAAAGGCACAAAATAAAAAATAGGGCCAACATGCCCAAAAGCTTTAGACCTCTAATGTGAGCCAAGGTTTCGAACTTAATGAAAATATGATGGACACACTACTCATTTTACATATTCTCAACACAATATCTCATTTCACATGCAACGAATATTATATAATATTGATGCATTACAAAATCAGAAATTGTGCCCATGGCATATAATGGCAACTTGTGCCAAAAATTTAGGTAATTCTAAACATTAATCCGGAACTACAAAAAAATTATAAACTATGTCCTGATCTAAGTATAAATATTCATTAAATCAACTATTCTGAGTTGATACAACATCACTCAAATCACTAGTCACATAGTATAACCACTAGTTATATAATTCAGTGGCATCCTTATGCCAAGGAATGAAGCTCCACAAAGCATCATCTGGATTACATAATGGGCTAGTGGGATGTGGTAGAGCTATATTTCCAAATAGAGTATCTAAAAGTTCTGCCGTATTCACAATATAATAGCATTTTCCAATAGGACATAGTGTACCATTGCATTTGGGTCAATCTTATGTATTGTCGCCCTTGCAACTTTAACCCTTGAGTTTAATCCAATGAGAAAGCATTTCTTTCCTTCCATCCCCAATTGGGAAGTTGGTGTCAACTCATTAGCATTTCATTGACCCTACAAATAGTTGATACAAAGTAAGATGCATGGAAATAAGATGTTACCATTGACGATCCTAGATTAAATAATTACAATCTTACACGAATTGGTGTTTTCATTTTGTAGATTTGTAGTTTCGATGGAACCATTAGTGTTTTCTATACAAAATCTTGGTCATATTTTGATGCTCGACTCTACACCCAATAGACAATGATTTCTAATATATTGATAAAATAAAATAAAATTTAACTGAATTACGGAATTTTTCAATACTTACTAGGGATAATGGAGTCTGCATTGAAGTTTATTTATTTCATCACAGACCGTTCATAGGGGTTGCTCTATCCCATGTATTAATATGCCAAGGCAACGAAATGTAATAAAAGATGTTTGCAGAGTCCGAAGCCATCCAAGTATTTGTCGAGTGCGAGTTTGACTACACTAATTTTACCTGTATCTTTGGTTCACTGTTTGATTTACTAGTATGTACTATTGAATCTAAATTTTATGGTTTGTGGTAATTCAGTCTAAACTCTAAAAGTGAAATTAAACATCTCAAAAACGTGTAGTGTCACCATTCCATGGTTTTCATTTATAAAGAATCGGTGCCCTCTCCACTAGCTCTAGATAAGGGAAATAAACACTTAACAATGAAGTCTCAATTGTTTTTTTCTTCCGCAATCCATATGAATTTGTTACAGTATAGTGTTTATCTGGTATTAGTGTCTCTCTGAATGTTTTATCAATAGCTATTTGTTTTCTTAGTTTGTTTGATTATCATAGGAAACCCTTGATTACACTTCATGGATTCAATCAACAAATATCAACCAAATTTCCATTCTTACATACATTTTGTTTGTGTAATTTCCATGTAAAATTCAAAAATATGTTGGGATAGCTAGGTTTGTACTAGTGTTTTGGAATGTAATCAAATTCGAACGTTTTGTACAATAATATTAGTATTAACATCGTCATCATGCCTCATGAAATCAATGATGATTTGTTGCTCTCTTCTAGGAAGTTTGGATTAGTACAAAAATCTATGTCGTGAAGTAGTATTATATTTTCATCTTGGACAAGGAGACTAGTTATAATTAACATAGGAGTTGTAAGTTCGGAGTGAAATGATTATATTAATAATTCCAACAAACGACCAAAAATAAGTTAATGGTATTGGAAACTACAAACATAGAAAATGAGCATTAGGGGAGTGCAAAAGTCATCTCCAAAGGATAAAAATAAGGGATAATTTTTGGGGCGAAATTTATCCCATGGGCTATTTTTAGGGGTTTTTCTCCAAAAAAGGATTCGCCATTTTGAATTTTTGGAAGCCATGTTTCGCTCAATATGGGGTAAACTTTTTTTTACCCTAAAAATCACCAAATTATTATATAAACGATATAAAATCCTTGGAAATTAAAATATTTCTTGAAAAATATTGCCAAACATTTTATAGTTGGTCTTTTAAGAATTGGTAAGATTCACCAACATTTATACACATTTAAATAAGTATGGTTCCTTAAAATCATCCGTGATAAAAAGAAAACCAAGATTTAAAGAAAAATAATAAAACATTACATATTGTAGGGATGAAACTCTGAGTACAATCTCAAAGATTGATGGTTTGAATTAGGTAGTCTTATGGATTTCATCTGACAGACTCTTGATGCCCATCTACTACCACTAGCTTCTGTTTCCCTACAAAATTCATGTAAACTGGCTACATTATAGTTACAATGGTGAAAAGAAGACTTGTCCTCTCATCAAGTCCATCTAGAACCATGTTGAATTCTGAGCTCTTGCCCCTTAATACTGAAATCTTGTATACTGTTCTCAGCCAATTTAAGTATCTGATCAAGCATGATCTTGGTTTCATCCTCATTTCTATAGAAACCCATTATAAGATTGTTCTTTCTTTTTTTTGGTAGAAACCCATTTAGTAGAGAAGTTTTTTTAAGAAAAAATTTCTAAAGCAGAAACCTTACTAAAAATTCCTAACACATTTGGCACGATCATTGCATTGGGTTCTTTTTTCATTCACTTAAGTGATTTCACTTGGGCCATTTTTGTGGCTGCTCTCATCAAGTTTGGATTGAAATGGATCATTTCATTCTCAGAGATTAGAAATGAAATGAATGTAATTTATTAATAATCATTGTCCTCAAAATACCATAATAGGTTAAAAGAACTAGAAAAGATGGCCAACATTTATAACCAAATAAATGGGGTATGCAAGAAGTATTTAGGGAATCTGCTGGCTTAATGAGTGGCATCTAGAAAGTGAGAAACATAGGAACATTTTATCTTTAGTGTCAATATTACTATGGATAGGTGCTATAGATATCATTGTCTTTTTGAGATATTTTGGTGGATGTGTTTAAGTTTTAATATATCATCAGGATCAGAGATATGTAGGTCTCTTCATTTGCAAGCAGATTCAACATAGATGGAAACTCTTTAACAAAGGTGCAAATAATATAACTCATAATATTCTCATCACATATTTATTCCAACCTACAACATATTTAATAGGAAAATATTGCAAGAGATTTATCACATGAGATTAGTCAAAAAGATATTTTAATAGGGACAAGCAATCAACTTTAGAGAAATTTTCGAATATGACTTCTTCACAAACATGAGATTAATTTTAAAGTTTTTATCAACGGCGTTTGCAAAATGTGATATACCTAGGTTAGAGTATTATTCCTGAGCAATGGGACATATTTTCAAAAGTGTATTTGGTATATTTGGCCTTGGATAGGTAGTTATCACACATTGTTTATTTTTGAAACTATATCTGTTTTGTCTTGCTAAACATGTAAATACGGCAAAATATTGTAAATTAATATGTTTATATTTGCAAACGAAGACAAGATTGGCTTATGAAAGTTTATGTTTTGTCTCTTTGGTTGGTGGAATAAATGCTCACAAGGTGAGTTTACCTAACTTTCTTGTTCCAAAAATTAACCCAATCCTTAACATGTATGGATATCTTGTTTCAATTATTACCACTTCATGAAAGCCATCATTAGAATTCCTTGCATACACTTTTGATTTCAAAAAGTTACTAATGATTATGTGTAGATAATCAAATTCCTCTTATAGTTGTGTATGTTTTTTTTATATAATTAAGTATTAGTTTCCATCCATGTAATAAATCAAATTGAAATATATTTGCATCTATTTCTATGAGTAAACCAAAATATTCAAGAACCAAATTTTGTCATTCATCCGAAACATTTCTCCCACAAATTATGAATGTCTTGTATCATTATAACAAAAATCAAATTTTAAATGGTTTTTTTATCTCTATTTTAGTTATGTATTCTTGTTTTCTCTTGCTTTATACATTTTTAATGAAAGTTGAACTTGTCATCATGCCTTTGCATTCTTGATTTGTAGCTCCCTATTTTGTTTTATTGTTATTTCTGCTTATACTAATGTAGAAGTGACCACAAAATTGGCCAATGGGGATCGAAAGCACAACGAATGTGATTACATAACGGGAGCGTGAAAGAAACTCACATCTTTGCTCTATTAAAAGTATAGAAATAGTTAATTAATTAGACAATAGAAACACAAGAAGTACAACAAAAATAATTCCAAAAACAAATACAAATGCATATGTCAAGGCATGTTGGTTCTAGAATAAGAATGAGAAGAGATAGAGAGGAAGAGGATGGCTTCGGATTTGACTAGTCAATCATCCTAAGGGGACCAATGTATTGCGTGATGATGTCATCTAGAAAATATATGAGAAAATAAACCATTAATGTAATTTTGATAGGAAAATGTGAGGAGGAACATTAATGTATTAGGGAATAAACTATGTTTTTATGGATCGTGGACCGTACACATCGAGCAAAACAACTGTAAAACCATGTGAATGAAATATTTGGTCTACAAGTGTTGTATGAGCATCATTGTAAGGTTTTGTGCACTGAGGATGATTCTTGAGACCATAGATATTGTCTAAGGAGGAAGAATAATATTCCAGGACATTGTAAAATAAATTTTTATCGCTTGTAGACCATGCCGACTTTGGTATACAAGTGTTAAAATTAACAAATTTTAACACCGCAGGTGGATTCAGAGACCCCCTAATGGGGGTCTATGAATCCATCAATGATGTTAACATATACTAGTTGGGGCCTCTAAGTCCAATCTCCAAATCCATATGCAATGTTAAAATTTACTAATGGGAGTCTCTGAATCCATCGACGGTCACCCGACCTCCGTGATTGCACTAATATCATTACATACTATTGATTCTTTTCAATATTATTTTTGTATTAAATGTTTATCGTCAACATGAGTATCAGCATTTTCTCTATTTTTATATATTCGATAGATATAAATATATTTCCATCCCACAAAGGTCGCCTATTTTGCTAAGAGGCCATGAGTGGGGGGTTTCGATTTCGCTAAAGTTGCTAAACAATTGCCCCTAGTCGTACCTATTTTTTTTTGCAAGAAAATGCACATAATATACTGATCATGTTAATGGAGGAACTTGAACCTGAGTGGGGACAATAACAATATCATACTTTCATTAACCGAACAATTCATCATTGACTATAATTCATTATTTGATTAGTGTAAGAATATAATTTAGGGTAGGACAAAAATCGATGTATCACTATAATAGGTACATGATTATTGCCATTGTATTGTGTCCTCCCCTTATTTTCACTCACACTTCATAACCTGAAACATCTTATGATGTTTTTTTCTTTTCCATTTGCCAAATCATTTAGGGATTGGCATGGATCAAAATGGTAGTCACAAGCAAAGCCATGAATCCCCTCCTCTTGAGGTTGCAAAATGTCACGTGGAAAACTAAAATGAGGGTATTAATCAATAGAGAAACTTAAAGCAATAAGATCCTTTGTTATCATCATGATACCATCACAAATAAATTAAACAAAAAAGGAAAAAAAACCATAAAAAAAAATGAAACCTTTAATCATCAATGACTCCATAGGGTATTCACTTAGTGAAACCATGTCATAGCACCTTCGTTCATGGGATATTAAAGAATACCCCCAATTTCACTAGATATTGAGAATTACTTACAAAAATAATTTTGTTGATCCCCCCTCCCAATACTTATTTCTAATTAAATAACCCTAATTTTTACAATGTATTCCTTCTTTTTACTAGAAACCCCTTTCTACACCCCCCCCCCGAATACCTCTAAACCTTCCATATGTTATTCCTCACCCCCAATACCTACAATATATTGAACTTATTTTTCACAATTAAAAACCTCCCTTTATGAATTAACATGATAAGATATTGCTCAGCAAGGTGAATCCCCTGTAAATGACTCTCACTTGCTCTCAAGGATGGCACAGACAATAAAGCAAACAAAGCATCAATAAAATCACAACAACTCTAATTTTATATCTCTATATTTATATCTCATAATCAAAGGGGCATAGGTAACCCTATCCTTCAATAATTAGAGAAAAAAAGTTTGATTAAAATATGACTATTCATTATTCTTTATGGGGTTAACTATTATCAAATAAACCTACTCAAGCAGACTCAAGCCATATCTCCCTAGTCCAAGTGTATCTAGAACAAATCAAATACATAATAAACCTACTTTCCTAGATCAAATAGAATATGCAAGTTAATAGATAGATCACTTACCTTCAATATGAAAATCCTCTTCTCTCTTTGTTGATCTAAGCTCCAAAGCCTTTAGATCTTCAGCTACAAAACCATGTAAAGAAAGTGGACACAAGCAAACATTGCATGTGTATCCAAACATGAATTGATCTAAGCTAATAGTCAAGGAATAAATCTATAAACATTATCAACACAACAATGTTTATGGAAAGAGATTTGTATTAATGTAATCAAGGAGATAGATATAATTACATAAAGAATGAGTGTCACAAACTACCCTTAACACTACAACTTTCCATCCAAAAATCCAAGCCAAGCCTCCAAAGCAATATAGCAAGCCTCACAAAGGATATAGGGATCATGTAGAAATTCCACAAGCATAAAAGTACTATAGTCCTTCCTCCTTTAACAATGGAGGGAGGGTTTAATTTATAAAGCTAAAGGGATAGATTAGGTTGAGGATTATGAGGAGGGGTCTAAGGGATATTCCCCTATAGTTTAGGGAACTAAATTACACCTCATGTAGATGATAGGGATAATCCTCCACCTCATCCACCTTCCAGAAGAGCCTCGAAGCTTCATTTGTTTCCCTCAAAACACCACTAGGGCACCTTCCATAAAGGGAAAGAGCATCGTCGGCATACCTAGCAATAGGAGATAGAATATCGAAATTGATGCACCTAGCATGAAGGGAAAGAGCACAAACCTATCTAGAGAGGGTAAAAAGTGTAGGAATAACCTCAAATCAACCTAGTTTAGCAGAGAGAACTTTAGGGATTAGGCATAGGGTTAACACGTGGCTCAACATGATGAGATTTCAGTGTAACATTAATGGTAGGTTTGGTCCTGAGCCACCGATTGCTAGAATCCATACACTCGCTCTCTTTCCTTTACTCATGCCCAATTTGACAAAAAATCTAGTTACAAATATACCCATTTTCCACCCATCAATATTTGGCATCATTTTTCTATTACCTACCCTTCTTTACAAATGGAACAACCATTAAAGTAGGTGTGGTATGAGGTTTATAACAACTATAATAATATTCTTTTTTTTCCTCTTGGGTTACATCTTTTCATTGTAAAATAATACCATCATAAGACTTATGTTGGTTATACAAAACATAATAGTTTAACATACTTCACATAATGATTTAACATTTTAAGTTCATTATTATTCAACCAATAAATAACTATCAAACTACTCAACTCTAACCCTGATAAAGTTGGTAAGGGAACCGAGCTACTATGACTATCTTCTAAGTGGCATAGAATTAGGGTTCGTTTTGAGTTTAAGGAGTGGAGTGTGTTACTTCCTGCAATGGTGGTGTCGCCCTACCGATCCACCATTAAACCTAGATCATGGTGAAGATTATGATATTTACAGCAAGCAACCTTACCCTGACATGACCTTCTTGGTACATGTAAGTAGACATGCAGGTAATGGGGTTTGAACATGTAGATGTTGGTTCTTACCGTATATGGTAGTTAGTGAATTAAGTAGCTTTGTCGAAGAAGTCCCGTAAGAAAAGCATCAAAGCCATTTAATGGTGGCTATGGCTATCACTCAAGAGTTAGAATAAAATACAAGGAGTGGTAATAATGTTTGTGTGGGAGTGACCAATGCACAACTAGTGACAAAACGGGACCAATTGCGTAAGATGTTGAGTGGCGGAGAATTAGGGTTCATTTTGAGTTTAAGGCGTGGAGTGTGTTGCAATGGTGGTGGTGCCCTAGTGATCCATCATTAACCCTAGATCACTGTGAACATTATGATCTTTACAACGATCAAACCTTACATTGACATGACTTGCTAGGTACATGAAAGAGGTGTTAATTTAACTAGCTCATACAGAGCAATGATTTTAATAAATGCATAGTGATATCAACCTACCACCATGTCCTCGCCTCCATTTTATGGCCCTAGTATCATCTGTATGAGCCAATACCATTTAAGAAAAATAGTTAATAAAATACTAAAAAGATTGTAGACTATAGTATTGAATTTACAAATACAATATGAATAATACCACCTTTGTGAAAACTATATTATGCCCTCTGAACATAATAATAAAGGGACTCAAATGTGTGAGATTATTTTCTCTATATTCATCAACACACCAATATAATAATAATATTGATAGCAAAACGCACTAAAAAAATATAATAAAAAATTGGATCAATGCATTATGTATGTACTATATAGATTTTAAAATTAATTCAATCAATGCAACAATAACCAAAATAACCAAAATAAGCCCTCAATGAACCTAATAATAATGAATGATGAAATCATTTTAAAAAAATAACCCGAGTCCAAAAGGGGTAGAAAAAAACCATTTTAAGCCTCTTTTTATTGATCTCTCATATTTTGGTGGTGTGTCTATGCGCATGTCCCATTTTTTCGATATTCAGCTCCTCTTTTCCTTCCTACTTGCCGTTGAAATATTACAAAGTTGTCTCACTTGCAATTTTATTCATTTTCACTCAAATTCAAAGGTCGAATGCTTGTAGATCCAAGGACAAGGCCGAGACAAGTTCAAAACACACAAGAACCAAGGTTAGCTTTAAGGTATTTTTTTCTTACGGTTTTAAAATTTTGGAGATCAGATCAGATCCATGGATCTGTTTGCAGAAGCCGAGGTTATGGATATTATTATACATACCACTATTGACCACATTATTTAACCTAAATCTCAATCATTGCAACAATATTTTAAGAGAGAACAAAACTTCAATATCCAACAGTATTTTGTAACTGGGAGAGATGATAATGAAAGTGGTGGCGGTGTTTCCATGAAGAGTGACAGCATCCCTTGTACTCTAATGAAGATTGGTAAATCTGAAAACAATGCAAGCAAATATAAGCTCCATAAGCTTATTCAACATGATTTTTCCATGAACATAAGGTCATTTTTTATTTGATCTTGAATCTAGAGCAGACCAAGATCGAAATGTACCAAGACACAGAACGCTTGAGAGTGGAGGATAAGACTAGACAAGCGGAATTAGAACTTAAAAAATCAGATTATTATGGACAATTTGTTGCAGATTCCTAAGATTCTTTCAATTAAACATCACAATGGAAGAACTAATAGTGTATCTCAGGCCACCAGAAAAAATAGTGTTGTAGTAGACAAGATGTGCATATCCAAGGTTCTAGTCAATGGACAGCCTGATGTGCAGTCTCTGCACCCGGAAAGCATGTATCTATTTGTCAGAGCCATTTTTTAGGAACGAATAGTAGGAAAGAAAGCTAATGGATGGATATATACATTATGCAAGCATCCATCTATGATTAGAGTAATAATTTTGTACATGAATATGGGTATTTTTATGTGTAGAATCTATAGATGTTATGTTATATTCAAGGCTTCATTATGTTTGTACCAATCAGTTCAGATTCCACAAGATATGAGTTTCTGTTATTTAATTTCTCGTTTTCCTCCTATCACTCAATCATCTTATATTGACTGTTGAGATTCACCATCCTATTCATCTAAATCATTAATTCAAATATTATATGTTACATTTCTCTTGTGCTTATTTACATTTTCAGGACTAATCATGAGAACCTCTTCAATGTATTGACATGCTTGTGGTCTTTGATGAGATTGTAATTGTGGGATTTTGTCTATCATTGTGGTACCCATAGTATCTTTTTATGCTAGAAAAAATACATTTGTATTACTGATCACCAAATCAAGTAGCAATTACATTAGCATAGATCCTCTTAATCTGTATCTACTAAGCCTCATGAGGGATTAAAAACTCTTGATATTAGAACCTCTTGGTGCCTAATATATCTGTCGTTTAGATGAATCTATACTAGCGTGTGTGGCCTTTACCTAATGTCAGTAGGAATGTAACTCACACACATGAAGTAACTAACAACCCCCCCCCCCCACCCCACCACACTTGGACTGTTGAGCACCTCACTTTTTTCGATACAAAATCTCCAATTTTTGAGGTTCTAGGTGCCTTTAGAAAGCCATGAAAACCATAACAAACCCATGTGTACTGATATCTGAAATATATATACTTACTGTTTCAAAAAATGTCAGATTAGATTTTCCAAACTCACTAAATAATCATAACAAAACTAATAAAGATTGGCAATCCCACCATGTGAGCTTATCTAGAATTTCAATGCTCACTAGGGAGTTGTGGATTAGCTTCTTGAAGGATTTCTAGGGAGGTGGTGTGGATTAGTTGTTTGAAGATTCCCTACTTGTTCTTGTCCATGAATTGAGTTTGGGATGACTTTTCCTTCATTGAGGATAATAAATTTGATACCTCTTGCATCTCCATGGATTTACCTAATGCTTAGGTTCCATTTATTCTCTGGTCTATTTTCATTCTTTTGAGGTGTAGGCTAAGCATAAATGTTTCATCTTTTACCCTTTAGTTACATCAGAAAATTGTTGACTTAACTATTCATCATATTTTTTGAATTCTCCCAACAATATCTCGAGCTTCAGGTCTCCATTCTGCAGAGTTAATACACCAACTGCATTTTCTCTTTCATGGAATCCAATCCATCTTCTATGGTGTGGGATATTTTATTTCTCCTATTAAATGCTCAACTCCTTCCAAATGTGGCCTAATATTGTGAATCACGATGCGTTATAAAATTCTCCTCCTTAAACTGATCCAAGGTAATGGAAGGTGGTGACAACCTTGTTCCTGATCTTGTGATTGACTCACTAAACTACATTGACCTTTTTCTTGTTTTCTACAACTACTATCAAACATAGCTATTAACATAGGATCATTCTTACGACCTCTTTATTTTTCAATACCTTTCATAATTTCATTAATCGTAACTTCTTCTTACTTGTCAACAGCCATGGTAGCTAACATGTCAATTAGTATGTTTCCTTCTCTGCCATCATTCATAAAAATTGTATACCTTTTACATGTCTAAGCTAGTGGACTTAGTTTTGAAGATACCAAGAGAAATCCCTAGTCTTGTTCAAGAGCAGGTCAATGATAATTTTGGAATATTCTTCCATTCCTATGTTCTGGCATCCATTCTTACCACGTAATATTATCCTTTCCATGAGCACATCCTCTGGGCTATGCTTTTAGTATACTTCCATAAGAATTTATAGAGATCTTTTAAATTCTATTTCCTTATCTTGAATTACTCATTTATTTTCATTACACCTGGCTTCCTCTACCCAACCCTTAAAAATTTAGTTTTACCTAGTTTTCCCTCTGGGGTCACATGTGCAAGAAGGGATACTACGGTCCTGTGTGCTTCGTACTTTGATAGGGGTTCAAGCTTGAGTAATACAATGAAGATCATTGTTTTCCAGGATCCCTTTTCCAGATTCATAATGCATTATTTTCCTTCTTCCTTGATCTGAGCATTGATAAATTCCTTTAAGTTTATTTTAATTTCTCACCGTAGTTTTTCAGCATTGACAATAAAACCTTCAAACCTTCAAAGAGTTTTCTTGTTTCTTGCTTTCCATAGTATGCAAAAAATGAATCAAAGGCTAACTCTTCTCTATTGAGGGTTGTATATTACTTTTAGCTCTTTCTTGATTCTTGCTTCTCAACAACAATCATTAAACTAACACGAGAGGGAAAAATCTTGAACAAATGAAAGGACTGAAGACTAGAAAAATTAAAAGAAGGGGAAAAACAATTTATAGGTTTTGAATGAAATGAATTCATCCTTGAAAAGATGGTAGAGAATGAGGTGGCGTTATTTCTTCATCTATGTAGAGATCCATTCAAGTACAGAATCTTACCCGTGCCTCACCTCATGTTCACAGATGGGACCCCCACATTAAAATCCCTCAGGCTTCCAGAATTCTTTTTAATGGGGAGGTGTTGTGATCATTTATCACGTGTGTGATTGCCACTTGCATCACAGAGTGCTTATATCTTTGTGAAGACCATGTTGGTGATGTTATAGATACCCTAGCTTGTGTGGTGCCCGTATGGAAGAGGAGGAGAAGTAGTGGATCCCCTTATTAATGTTGTGTGCATGGATGTGGACTTAACCAGCGTCGATGTATATGATTTGATAATGTTATTGGTCATTCAAACTTATTATAATCTCATGCCCAAGACTCACAAATACGCAGTGTCAGCTGCATATGTTTGGCCCTCAATTTCTGCCTTCCATGGAATTTTAGCTACTCTTTCACAACTACAAGTAAGGAAAACTTACGTTACTACCACAGACTCAGGTTCTTTCCAAGAATTGAAGGTTTTTATTTTGATACTTCGTGTTATTTTGACAACTATAAAGAAGCTGTTGTAAAATTTTTTTAATCAATAACAGGTAAACCCGAGACAAACTTTATACGAATAAGTTTCCTAGGTGAAATCTATACTACTAGTTAATTCCCTATGTATAACGGATGGTCACTTACCAACTACCGAACATGATTCAGTGGTGCTTAACCTATTGTAACTACCCTGGTTATCATTTTGCAAACAGTTTTAATGCTACGAATTAACCAATAGAATTTGTTACTCTTTTACACACAATAATACCTTTTGGACCCAAATATGGAGATTATACAAACTAATTTCTTAATCATCCATTTTTCTATAGCAATATAATGATCTCACAGATTCGATTGCTAGAATATTTATATCTAAATTTCTCGGAGTTAGGAACCAATAAAAATAATCAAAGTGATATTTTACCAATTACACGAGCCTACTTATGATATTGGGAATGACCACATAAATAATAAACGTATATATATTTTTGGAAGGGGTTTTGAAATAATTTAGGTTGAGAAGTGTTAGGAAACTACTCCCAGGGAGGATTCTTTACTTGTACCTTGTTCCTGATCTTGTGATTGACTCACTAAACTACATTGACCTTTTGCTTGTTTTCTACAACTACTATCAAACATAGCTATTACCATAGGATCATTCTTACGACCTCTTTCTTTTTCAATACCTTTCATAATTTTAGTAATCATAACTTCTTCTTACTTGTCAAGAGCCATGGTAGCTAACCTGTCCATTACTCTGTTTCCTTCTCTGCCATCATTGATAAAAATTGTATACCTTTTACATGTCTAAGCTAGTGGACTTAGTTTTGAAGATACCAAGAGAAATCCCTAGTCTTGTTCAAGAGGAGGTCAATGACGATTTTGGAATATTCTTCCATTCCTATGTTCTCGCATCCATTCTTACCACATAATATTATCCTTTCCATGAGCACATCCTCTGGGATATGCTTTTAGTATACTTCCATATGAATTTATAGAGATCTTTTAATTTCTATTTCCTTATCCTGAATTACTCATTTATTTTCAGTACACCTCGCTTCGTCTACCCAACCCTTAAAAATTTAGTTTTATCTAGTTTTCCCTCTGGGGTCACATGTGCAAGAAGGGCTACTACGGTCGTGTGTGCTTCATATTTTGATAGGGGTTCAATCCTGAGTAATACAATGAAGACCATTGTTTTCCAGGATCCCTTTTCCAGATTCATAATGCATTCTTTTCCTTCTTCCTTGATCTGAGCATTGATAAATTCCTTTAAGTTTCTTTTAATTTCTCACCGTAGTTTTTCAGCATTGACAATAAAACCTTCAAACCTTCAAAGAGTTTTCTTGTTTCTTGTTTTCCATAGTATGCAAAAAATGAATCAAAGGCTAACTCTTCTCTATTGAGGGTTGTACAGTACTTTCAGCTCTTTCTTGATTCTTGCTTCTCAACAACAATCATTAAACTAACACAAGAGGGAAAAATCTTGAACAGCCGAAAGGACTGAAGACTAGAAAAATTAAAAGAAGGGGAAAAACAATTTCTAGGTTTTGAATGAAATGAATTCATCCTTAAAAAGATGGTAGAGAATGAGGTTCCATTATTTCTTCATCTGCATAGAGATCCATTCAAGTATGGAATCTTACCCGTGCCTCACCTCATGTTCACAGATGGGACCCCCACATTAAAATCCCTCAGGCTTCCATAATTCTTTTTAATGTGGAGGTGTTGTGATCATTTAGCACGTGTGTGATTTCCACTTTCATCACAGAGTGCTTATAGCTTTGTGAAGACCATGTTGGTGATGTTATAGATACCCTGGCTTGTGTGGTGCCCGCATGGAAGAGGAGGAGAAGTAGTGGATCCCCTCATTAATGTTGTGTGCGTGGATGTGGACTTAACCGACGTCGATGTATATGATTTGATACTATTATTGGTCATTCAAACTTATTATAATCTCATGCCCAAGACTCACAAATATGCAGTGTCGGTTGCATATGTTTGGCCCTCAATTTGTGCCTTCCATGGAATTTTAGCTACTCTTTCACCACTCTAAGTAAGGAAAACTTACGTTACTACCACAGACTTAGGTTCTTTCCAAGAATTGAAGGTTTTTATTTTGATACTTCGTGTTATTTTGACAACTATAAAGAAGTTGTTGTAAAAAACTTTTAATCAATAACATGTAAACCCGACACAAGCTTTATACGAATAAGTTTCCTAGGTGAAATCTGTACTACTAGTTAATTCCCTATGTATAACGGATGGTCACTTACCAACTACCTAACATGATTCAGTGGTGCTTAACCTGTTGTAACTACACTAGTTATCATTCTGCAAACAGTTTTAATGCTACGAATTAACCAATAGAATTTGTTACTCTTTTACACACAATAATACCTTTTGGACCCAAATATGGAGATTATACAAACTAATTTCTTAATCATCCATTTTTCTATAGCAATATAATGATCTCACTGATTCGATTGCTAGAATATTTCTATCTAAATTTCTTGGAGTTAGGAACCAATAAAAATAATCAAAGTGATATTTTACCAATTACACGAGCCTACTTATGATATTGGGATTGACCACATAAATAATAAACGTATATATATTTTTGGAAGGGGTTTTGAAATAATGTAGGTTGAGAAGTGTTAGGAAACTACTCCGAGGGAGCATTCTTCCCTTGTACAAAATCTCTCTCTCCTATGGAATTGTGAGTGCAAAACAATAAATCATATAACTCCAATGGAATTGTGAATGCTAAACAATAACTCAAGAACAAAAACCACAAACCATGTAAATAAATCTCAGTATGTTTATGCCCATATAAATTTCTATGCACATAACATTTTGGCAATAAGTGTTTCAAACCTGATGTTTAAAACAAATAACTTTCAATCTATATATATTGCCAAACTGCCATGTATAAATACCTAAAATTCCATTATTGTGGTTCCAGGTCAGCATAGGCTGAGGAGTAATATCTACCAAGTGAAAGGAAACAACAATACCTTATCAAAATTCAGAGACCACGCTTAGCTCCAGACCCCCACGCAAGTAGTTGTCACCTAGAGAAGTGATAAGAATGCATAATAGAGCTCTCCACTTAGGAAACAATAAATCCACTCAATTCTCCATGTAGCAGTTAGCACAGTTTCAACAGGAGGAGAGATCACACAATAAGCATGTATCTAAGAATTGTGTATGGATTCCTCTCATTCACTGAGTTGAGTTCCCCCTTATTAAAGGGTCTTCAGGCTTCACTCAGAATGAAGATGTAGTCGGAGGTTTTTGTGGGGAAGGTAGGGGTGTGCAGCTGTTTGCAACAACAACACTAAAAAATTCATTAACATCTCAAAATACCACTTCTAGAAAAGTTGTACTTTCCTGGCTACGACTCACTAATAGAGATTACAAAATCAATTTTATTCCTTCGGGACTATTGCAGCTCGACTGCTACTGATAGCAATACCCAATAGAAGGTGTTGCAGCTAGCTGTTACAGACGACAACATTTTATATGCTTGTTTCAACTAGCTGTGAGTGCTGATGTCACCTACAACACATGTACATCTCACACACAGCTCTGTTGCGGCTCACTATTTTTTACTGACTCGATGACCTTGCTTCTAGAAACTTGTCACAAACATCCTGTTGAATAAATAAACAGCATCCACACTAATAAAACTCTAGCTACTACAACAAACTGTCATAAAAAATAAAGCTGAGTTTTTCAACTCAAAAACAGAGTAAAAAGAAATTTACACACAAAAAACTCGAGAGTTTTAACTCTATTTCTATTACACTCTGTTGTTCATATTTAGCGTACAAAATATGATTTACAAACTATGTATTTATAGGATTTTAACTAAGGAGTCCATTAAGTGCTAATTGGCCCTTTGCTATACAAAACGGGCTTCTATGTTCAAATGATTTACAATCTGTTGATGCTCTATTACAGTCTAACAGATTTGAGAAGTGTGCTGCCTCTTCAGATTTTTGGATGTTCTTTACTGTGTAACACCCTGGTTTTGACCCCGTTTTCATTAAAAATGTATATGATATATATATCGTAATTAATTGTGTTCTGGAGCTAAAGGAAAAATCCCCACCATCGATTTATCGTTTTATGTGTAGATGATTAAAATCGTTGCCGAAGGTATATTTCATGCTAGTCGGCACAATATAATTTTTTCATCATGTAAATATGCAATTTAATTAAAAAACCCAACCAGCTATGTCTATGCAACATTAAAAGAGATGGGGGCATGATTTTCCTAAGGAATAGGGAGGAAAATTATTTAAACCTTTGGGCCAATGGGGGAAAGCCAAATGTCAAAGGGATAACCCATCAAACCCTCAACAACCTTTCTTGTCTCATTCACCCAATCATTAAATTCTACCAAGAATTGGTTGAAACAGTTATTGCACGGGGATGGGAAGAGGATATGCACCAATTTTGAATTTGGAGAAAACCCATTTTTGTGGAAAATCAATTTTGACTTTTGGAGAAAGATAGCACCAAAAAATGCATGCCCTTTTTCCCATGCACCCACTTTCTTCATTTGCTCATGCAGGGAAATCTTGGGAGTTGTTTTTGACCTCCACGATTTGAGTTGTTGTATGTTTTCTTCACAAATTTGGGCCCTGGACGTTTTCCCCATCATCAGAAATCCACATCGAGGTCTTTCTCAAATGGATGGAAGTTTCCTGAGTGTGAAATCCACGATTTTGGATTTGCTATGTATTTCTTCCACACGTGGACAGTCGTTCTTCATTTTCTGGAGCTTGAGAATTTTGTTTTTGTGATGTTCATATGGTTGGGTTCTTATCCAACGATTTTTGTTTCATTTCCCCAATGTTTTCCAAGATGAATTTTGTTTTTGTGTTTCCCAATGATTTAGAGAAGAGACCACATCATTTTGGTTGTTGTTGATTTCGTTTTTTGCCTCGTTAGGGCCAAAACATCCATGGGATACGATCTGTTTTTAGTGGGTTGTTCCTACCCTCACTGGCAATTAATTTTGTGGCTGAATTATTTTCCTCAACCTAGAAATGGTGTACATTGTTGTGTATGCAATTGGTCTTTGGACTGTGTAGGAGTGGAAAGGAGTCTGCTTGACAAACCTAGTGTTTTGCAGGAGCCTCGTAGACAGAGGTAGAGGGATGGCTCTCTTCTCTACATTCCCTAAATAACACTGGAAGGGAAGTCATGTCCTGACGGACTGTGTAGCAGAGAAGGGAATGATTCATTGTGTTGGGTGTGTTTGGATGTCTTAGGAGTCAATCTAGTTCTAGTGTAGGCATCCTTAGCTCTTAAGTGAGCCCGCTAGCTTAGCAGATAGTGCTTCCATCCCCTAATAACCTGATAACCCAACTTGTTGGCTTGGTTATGTGTTGTTTTGTACTCTTGGTGTGATAAACCCAACCATGTTGGCTTGAATGAGTTTTGACATATATTTAGCTATGTGTGATCTTGCTAGTTCCCTTTCTTTGGAGAAATCATGCCCAGCTCGGGGGCGGCGGTGTTGCTTAGAGATTAAGGAGCACACTGGCCTATGGTTGGGTGGAATGTTGCAGCGACATAACTGGTTGCGAGACGTTCTTCTTTATAAGATAAATATTCTTGTGTTGAAATCCCTACACTTACATTTGATAATGAATTACAATGAACATGTTGAATGCTTGAATGTATGGTTTTCCTTTCGATGTATGGTAACAATGTATGCATATTTTAGTTCAAAGCATTTAAATTTTTGTGTGTATGTTCATTGAACTAGTTGCGAGGGTAGATAGCAGCAACGATATCGTCCTCTTCATTGGTCGAAGGGTCGGGGACGTTACATGCTAGCTAAGTAAAAATGACTTTTTATATTTTAATAATCTTATGTCTATCAGGTGGTGAGGTGGTGTGGCAGTGTTGTGACTCTTCAATGTTGCAGTGGCCACAATATGAGCGGTGATGGCTTTTCAAAATTATGGTAGTTGAAGTCTGAAGGATGTTGCCTCTTCAAAATTTACAAAGCCAGTGGTGGAGTAATTAACCGATTCCAACATTCTCCCCCTTAATTATTGCACTCAAAAAACAAAATTTTGTAACACTTGATTTCTGTTACAGCTTACAAACCCCGATGTTTTTCCTATGAATCTAAAACAAATATTTTCCCAATGGTTTTGTAAACAAGTCTACAAACTAATTTCTTGATGTGCAAAATTCCACACCGATTTCATTGTTGTTTATGAGTTCACAAATAAAATGATACCATGTATCAATATGTTTACTTCTTTTGTGAAAGTAATGATTTTTTGATATTGCAATAGCTGAGTTATTATCACAAAAAATTGGATTTGGTTTAGTTTGTTCATGCTATAACTCAGAAAGAGTTCTTCTCATCCATACTGTTTGACATGCAGCTGCTGTTGCAGCAACATACTTTGCCTCAGCATAGGATAGTGTCATTATGGGCTACTTCATTGATGCCCAAGCTACTAGTCCTGATCCAAAACTGAACACATATCCAGGTGTACTCTTTCTATCATTAATAGAACTTGCAAAATCACTATCACTGTATCCAATCAACTTAAAATTTGAATTAGATGTATATTGGACACCAAAATTTGTTATTTGGGAAATATATATTAGGATTCTCTTTCCAACTTTCTAGTGGGTATTATTTGGTGTTTCCATAAACCTTGAAATTAAACTTACTCCAAACATTATATCAGGTCTTGTTGCAATTAAGTACATGAGACTTCCAACCAGTCTCTTATACATCATTGGATCAACCTTTGAGCCATCATCATCCTGACTGAGTTTTGTGCTAGTTACTATTGGAGTTACAGTTGGCTTACAATTCAGCATTCTGAATCTTTTCAATACATCATTTGCATATTTATACTAACATATAAAAATACCATCTTCATATTGAATTAATTCAGTACCAAGGAGATATTTCATCATTCCTAAATCAGTCATCTCAAATTCTGTTTTTATGATTTTCTTGAACTCATCTACAGAAAGATCTCCAGTGAATATCAAATCATCCACATATAAGCAAACAATCAGTATTTTACCTTCTTGCTTTACCTTTGTATACAATGTTGGTTCACTTGGACTTCTGTTGAATCCTTCACCATTCAAATATTCAGCAATTCTACTCTACCAAACTCTAGGTTCCTGCTTCAATCCATACAACGCTTTCTTCAATCTGTAGACTTTTTCTTCTTGTCCATCAACCTCATATCCTAGAGGTTGTATTAATTAAACATCTTCTTCTAAAGATCCATTCAAAAATGCAGACATTACGTCCATTTGATGTACATACCATTTATTATGAGCAGCAATAGCTAATACCATCCTTACCCTATCAAATCTGGCTATAGGTGCAAATGTCTCATTATAATCAATTCCAGGTTGTTGATTGAACCCTGAGCTACAAGTCTTGCTTTATATATTTCAACATCACCATCAACATATCACTTAGTTTTATAAATCCATTTGACACCAATACAATTTTTATCGTCAAGCAAATCTACAAGATCCCAATTATTATTTCTTTCTATGGAAACAATTTCTTCATCCATTGCTTTTATTCAAGCATCCTTTTTAACAGCTTCGTCAAAATCTACATGATCACATGCTATAAATGCAAAATTTGAAGCTTGATCTACCTCATCATTTTGATCATACAATTCTCTAAAACTTCTAGTCTTCTGACCTTTGACTATGTTTCTTAATAATGCCAATATAGGATTTGATTCATTGCTTACCTTCGATCATGTTCCTTGTTGTCCACCAACACTTGATGGTTCACCATGTTCATGAGTTCCAGGCGTTTTGGAAGGTGTCCTTGTCAATGGTGTATGTGGAGTCAACTGTTCTCCTTGTGTGCCCCGTTCATCTTCTTCATCTTCTGCATGAGGTGTTATAGCTTCCTCAAGAACTAATTTATCAATGCTCCCATCCCATGCTTCTTATTCTTTAAACACAATGTCTCTTCTAATTACATACTTCTTGGTGATGGGATTATAAAGTCTATATGCTTTAGATTCTTCACTATAGCCACCAAAAATACATTTCTAACTTATGTCATCTAACTTTCTCCTCAACTCTCCAGGTACATGTGCATAAGCTACACAACCAAAAATTCTTAAATGAGATATGCTACTACATTTACCACTCCAAGTTTGTTGAGGAACTCGATCCTTCACTCCTTTTGTTGGGTTTCTATTCAGAATGTATATTGAACAAGTAACATTGTCTCCCTAATATTCATTTGAACGATGCTTCTCCTTCATCATACTTTGAGCCATGTTCATAATGGTTTGATTCTTTCTTTTTGCTACATCGTTTTGCTGTGGAGTGTAGCATGCAGTAAATTGCTTTTTAATTCCATAATTCTTACAAAAATCCATAAATTCATTTGACATATACTCACCTCCTCCATCTGATCTCAAAACATTAATAAATTTGTTACTCTCTTTTTCAGCCATAGCTTTAAAACTTTTAAACACATCAAATGCTTGAGATCTCTATTTCAACAAATACACCCAAGTTGTTTTACTATAATCATCAATGAAAGTCATAAAATAAACATTACCAGTCAAATAAGGTGTTTGCATCGGTCCATGCAAATTTGTGTGTACCATATCCAATGGCACCTTTGCTCTGTTTGAAACTCCAGAAATAAATTTCTCTCTATGATGCTTTCCCAATATGCAACTTGGGCATGAGCTTGTTGGGTTCTCAATACTTGACAATCCCTTTACCATTTTCTTCTTCTGTAGCAAGTCTAAAACACCAAAATGTAAATCTACATATCTCAAATTTAATAACCATGATTAATCTAAACTCTTAATTTTAAAAAAATTCGAAGAGTTAGTCAAATCATTTCTCATAGTCAGCGAAAACATTCTATTCTTTGTCATCTCTACTCTGGTAATCAACTTTTTACTTGGATATTTATCATAAATAATGCATACATTTTTCTTAAAGAATACTATGTACTCTTTCTCCAGCAATTGTCCAGCACTTAATAAATTACACATTAAACCAAGAACATAATAAAATCATATATTGTTCTTCTTTTACAATATTTTGCATAGACAACAATCACACTTTTACCATTAACTTTTACCTTACAGTCATTACCCAATTTCACTCCAGACTGAATGCTTGTGTTTAGACTTGAAAATAATTCCTTATTTCTAGTCATGCCATTGCTGCATGTGCTGTCCAAAAACCATATATCTTTTAAATTTTTTTTGGTGACATTACAAGTCAAAAACATAGGCTTCTCTTCATTTTCAGTCTCCTCCGTCATGTGTGTAGACAACTTACTAGAATCTTCTTGTTTCTTCCAACACTTGTTGACAAAACGACCAAATTTCTTACAATAAAAAAATTGAACTTTAGATTTATCATACCTCTAATTTCATGTCTGTCTTGCTCTGCTGCTATTCCCCCTTACACTAGCAGTACTCTGCTATAACTTCTCTTCATTTTCAACATCATTTCTGTTGTCACTATGACCAACACTTCGTTCTCCTCTTCCTTTGTTACTAGCTCTTCCTTTGCCTCTACCTCTAGTAACATTTAACTGAGATTTAAAAGCGTTTTCTAAATGAATGTCATCATATCTGTTCATTCTTGATTCATGAGAAAACAATGAACCAGTCAGCTCATCAATACGCATCTAACTGAGATTTTTAAATTCTTCAATTGGAACAACCACTGCTTCAAACTTATTTGGTAAACATCTCATCAATGTTTCAATCACACGTTGATCTAGAAGATCTTCACCGTACTGCCGTAGTTAGTTTACAACAATCATGACTTGTGTCATGAAATTATCAATAGTCTCATTGTCTTCATCTTCAGATTCTCAAAGTCTCTTCTTAAATTCTGCAACTTAACATTCTTCACCTTGGTTACACCTTGGTAGTACATTTCAAGAGTGTCCCAAGATTTTCTTGAAGACTCCGCATTTGATATCTTTGGAAAAATAGATTCACTCAGGCCTTGCTGAATAAGACCAAGAGATTTATTTTCCTTCAACAAAACATGCTCAGCATTTGTCAGAGCCAAATTGGCCGCTTGATCAGCTGGTTCAGGATAGCCAATCGTAACAAACTCCCAAAGATCCTGAGCACGGAAGATAGTTTTGATTTTAATAAACCATGCGTCATAATTTCTTTTAGACAACAATGGAATTTGTGGCTGGACTACACTGCTGTTAGTAGCCGTCTCAATTAATTTCAAAAACCAAATGAGAAACAAAACTCAAATAGGATCTTAAACATGAAAGAGAACTTAACCACACTCTCATACCACTATGGGGAAGGCATGGGCGTGCAACTATTTGCAACAACACTAATAATGTTATTAACAGCTCAAAATACAACTTCCAGAAAAGATGTACTTTGCTTGCTGCGACTCACTAACAGAGCTTACAAAATCAATTTTATTCCTGTGAGCTACTACTGCTTGCTAACAGTACCCAGCAGAAAGTGTTGCAGCTAACTATTACAGTCGTCAACACTTTATAGGCTTGTTTCAGCTAGTTGCAGAAACTTATAGCAAACATTCTACTAAATAAATAAATAACATCCACACTAATAAAATTCTAGCTACTACAGAAAACTGTCATAAAAAATAAACGTGAGTTTTTCAATTCAAAAATAGAGTTAAAAGAAATTTACACAAAAAAAACTCCATATTTTCAACTCTATTTCTATTACACTCTATTGTTCATATTAAGGCCACTAAATATGATTTACAAACTATTTATAGGATTTTAACTAAGTTGGCCATTAAATACTAATTAGCCCTTGGCTATACAAAAATAGATTCTCTGTTCAAATGATTTACAATCTGTTAATGCTCTGTTACAGTTTGTCAAATTTAAGCAGCCTATTCAGATTTTTGGATGTGATTTGCTGGCACAGCCTTACTTAACGTCCAAGCTTCAACAATTGGAGACTTCAATTCTTAGTGGTAGCAATACTAATATGTGGCAGCACTTCAACTTGGATAACTGGCTGCGTGGCGACTGTCAGCTACCATCATCTCCAGAAGCAATGGTACTAGACGTGTCCCTCTGGTGTCTTTGGTGCTTTCCGAAGCAGCTGCAATTTTTTTTTTTCCAAAAAGAGAATGCGTACACATCTAGATTTTGAGGGAGCGGAGGTAATTTGAAAACCAGTGCACACATACACCAATCTCCAAATGGGGTCACAAGTTACGGCTAGGTCACTTATGAAGATCTGGCATTTGGATGCCAAAAGTCACTATGAGGATATTCAACAGTCACATAGAAATAGTAGGGATCAACACAGACAGCTCAGGACACAGTCTGCAGATTGTGTATCCTCGCGAAAAATTTTGATGGTAAAGTAGGACTATTCAACCTACTTGTCCACTAAACGATATTGTATAGTGAGAAATAGCAAAAAGAAGGCATATAAACAAGACTGGTGGTAAAATTTTCCTTATATATGCCAATGAAAAACAAGTGGTACCACTGCCCTACAGGCCCACGTAGAGTAAAGGAGCACACAAATGAAACCCTACACAGATTTTAAGGTCGCGAGGGCATATTCACACAATTGCAGATAAAATTTTGAAGGTCTTCTCATGTGCTAATAACCATTAATGAATTTGTCTATTATTGAAAGATTGATCCACGATATTGGCATGCAAGACAATAACACGAAGATCGTCTCACGTGGCTGCTTGTTTTGTTTTTGGTATATCTTGGCCGGAAATACTTCAGTAATTCAAGTAAGATCCGATACAAAAAATTTCTGTATTGACACGTTCATAAAATCCAAGGTGTTGATACAGATAAAATGGGTTTGGTATGATTTCTATCCTCTAGGAAAGAAAAACGAAGAAGATGATGAAAATATTAGAGAAGTAGTCGTACAAAAGAGCGAGCGAAGGAAAAAAATATATCTTGCAGCAAACAAGGTTGTGGGAAGGCATTCTCTTTGGATTTTAACTTGCCTGCTCATATGTGAACTCACTCGGGCATGTTGGAAAAGTTGACTGCATGTCTATGTGAAGGTTTGGAGAATATGACTTTATCGGATAATGAACAAGCTAACTCCCGCAGGTTGTGTTGTGTTAGTTTGGAGAATATGACTTTATCGGATAATGAACAAGCTAACTCCTGCAGGTTGTGTTGTGTTTTTTGTGGTTGGAAGTAGGTTATCAATCATAACATGTTCAACATCCTCTTATTTGTAGTCTATATTATACTGATCGAATCAAGCAAAAGTATATGTTGTTGTGATTCTGCAAGCCCATGTAGTGAAAAATGTAACCGTGTTGTAGGAGATGGAATGGTGCATAGAAGGCACCATGTACACTCAACAATTGGACAATCTACCAAATTTAAAAAAAGTAGGTACAAAATATCCTTTGGAAGTATTGAGATGGCATCTTTAATAGGTGAATTCATAGTTGGCTCACTTGTACTTCTATGGAAGGTGCCCCTTATCCATATATTATTAAATAAAGAGAATGTAAGACAAGTGGAAAGAAAATAAAAATAGATGGATCTTATTTGTGCATTGGTTAACTATGGTTTCTCCCAAATATTATTGCACTCATTACCTCTCCATAAATACTTTCAAATGGGCTATCATCACAAGCAGCACAATCAACATCATTGTCTTCAAGGAGGCCACCACCCCACGTGGATTGTTGGGTTACATGGATCCTCTTCACTAATACCTTGCTCCACTTTAAGGAAATAGTGATTAAATTACTGTCGAGGCTTCTCAAATCTGATTTTCTTAAAGCATTTAAAACCATAGATATACGAAACTACAATTTGATTTCTAGAGCCTGGATCTTGGCCATTCAACTTGTTGATTTTATCAACCAAACATTCAAATAAGCGTGAATGTATAGACTTTGCGAAAGCATCACCATGAGGAGGAATAGAGATTTTGTATTGTTTCCCTCTTGTGTCATGATATTGTGGATGCATAAGGTGGCTTCTTATTGTTTTGAATCACACATGAAAAAGCTTTGTTGCATTTTGAAGATAAAAAGAAAATGTTTTGTTGTTAAAGGTTGAGCAATGAGGAGTCATCCACATTCTTCATGGAGCAAATTCAATTATCACTGAATGCAGTAAAGCTGCGAGAAAGTGAAATATAGCTTAGTGTTCTTCAAGATTTTGCCAAAAGCATTGAAATGATGGTGTAAATTGTAATTTTCACTTGTTGCCACATGTTGACCTTACTTGTAACTAATACCTAAGGCTATGGGCCTAGACATGAGAAACCGGCTCATGATATTGCGAATTTTCCATGAAACTTGGATTTTGCCAAAAGCATTGAAATAATGGTGTAAATTGTAATTTTCACTTGTTGCCACATGTTGACCTTACTTGTAACTAATACTTAAGGCTATGAGCCTAGACATGAGCAACCGGCTCATGATATTGCGAATTTTCTAGGAAAAATGGGGCCAAGGATCAGTAAAGATATGGGGACCGGGATGCCGCTTTAAAATAGGGTACTTGGGTATATATGAGTACTATATACATATACACACAATGCTAACTTTTTTGTTTAGTCGAGACTCATTGAATGTCTTTTAATATGGAGTTTAGCCCACCTTTCCATACGTATCTGTATCCCATGATTTGTCATCTGATTCATGTGGTACAAGTTAATCAAGTCCAAGCGAGTTTACAAGCTTTTCCAAAGAATGCCTTACATTGAATTTATGTTATAGAATGGACATAATGGGAAATTCTTCCAAAATCCTTACCAAACATGGCCATGCCACTGATAAAAAGAGCCTTTTCATCATCAGTTCGATCTACGTTGATGTCCTCACAATTTTCTTGAGACGAATATTGTATTTCAATATTTTCAACAGATTCAGAGGTTAAGGTATGATTAGTATCAACATTTTTTTTCCAGTGTTGACTCGAGAAACCTTTCTCCAGATAGATCAATTCCAGTCGCAGTAACACATGATCCTACTACTTCACAACAAAAAACACCACATATCCCTGCCAAGACATCCAGTGCAACAGTGCTTTTACTATCCAAATCGAAATTTACTATTCTTTTGTTAGATGTGTCCATGAAAGACTCGCTATCAAATCTTCCATGATCAAAGCGCATGCCCAATAATGTCCTTCCAGCATACTTTTGCAATGTATGTTGAATACCAACTGGCTGATTATTGGAAGGTTTTAATACATAGAGTGAAGCTACATTCGACTCTCAATGGTGATTATTTCCTTCAAAATAAGTAAAGTTCAAAACTATGTCAAATGATGTTAACATGGCTACCCCATCTACATCTATGAATCATCTTATAGCAGCTGCACAAGTTAAGCTAGAACAAGTAGGTTCTGTAGTTTTGCCACATTCTGTTTCAATTGAAGAAACTAAGAATTCTATTTTATTTATTTCGAGTCCTTTGCCAATCCGAGGGAGTAGTTTAGATCACAGTTCAGCACTCCAACTTCACTTAGATGGCGAGGCAACTGACGAGGCAACTGAGGATACAAAGTATTCTATTTCCCATACAAATTAATTAATAAGTCCCATAGTTAATGTGCAGCAGTGGGGTCTACCAAATACGATGGATTTGGAATCAAGTGAAGAAGGTAAAATAAGCTGAGAGCGAAAATGGGTTGGAGGGACACTTAGTGGAGATACAAAAGCAAGAATTGAGAGGGACACTTTTGAAGGAATGCTACAGACACGTCAAGGATGAAGGAAAGTATTCGGAGAGCATCGCGTCATGCTATTGACTGTGCAAAATATAGCCTTACTAGTGAGGGAAGCTTGATATCTCTTGTTTTCTAGTATGGTAAATAAGTAGCTCATTTTATTTTTTCTTACTATGGTTTTTTTTATTAGAGTGAAGAATGAATATCTTGCATGTGGATAATTTTTGCATTCATAGTCACTTATGAGAATCCTATACATTGGGTATTTTCCCCTCCATTAACTTATTTGTCAATGTCTTTTTAGTTAGAACTTGAAACCTCTTACATATGGATGTGGATACTATATCAAAAGACCAAACTTGTGTCTTCAACAAGATGCACACTATCTCCTTCCATTCCCTACCACCTAATGGTCTCTTGTTTCCAATGGGATTTACCTGTCCTCCCTCGAATTGATTGTCTTTGATTGATTGAGCACAACAAAATATAGAAAGGCTACATGATTACACTCACATTCTAATACCTATAATGTATCTTTTTTTAACCACTCTACAATATGAGGATCTAGGTGAAACTCTGCCACCTATTCTTCGTGATGACTTGCATTAATTTAGAGGCCAAAGCAGGATCCCTCTCGATGATAGATCTCATTTTCCTCTTGCTCAAATTCTGTCATTTTTTGTGGAAATATTTTTTCAAGCTTCTCTTCTTTTTGTTGGTTTATGTGAGGAATTTTTGTTTTGATCTTGTTAATTGGTTGGCTTAGAGGCTTTAGTTAGATTAGGTTTTTAGCTTGATTATTGGGATGGTTTGGTTAAATTGGGGCTAGTAACTTGCTAAAGGTCTGCTTTTATTTAGGTAATAATGAAGATGGTAGAGGGGATGTTCATCCATCCTATACATGCTGGCACCTCTGATATAATTTGGAGACATACCCTCACATTTCTAAATCTATGGACTATTAGGAATGCATGAAACTTAGTCCCATCTTGAGGTTTCCCTAAATCCTTTTATTGAGAGAAGCTAGGTGCATTCTACTACGCAACATTGAATAGATTGTAATGTTGTCCCATTTTCCCATCCAATTTGGTTGAATACAATATTTAATATAAAAGGATTAAGAAATTGATAATAAATTTAATGTTGATTAACAAAAAATATTTCTCAACTCTTTTTTTCCCAAGAATTAAATCTTTATATTCGATATTTCAAGTGAAATCAAATTATACAACAATATTCCTGGAAAGGCCTTGTAGCATCTACTTTGCTCCTTCTACAAAAAATGCAGCTCTGAAAATTATTGCATCTGTCCTATGTGCAATTATGCACATTCTCCTCAGGTCCTTTGAAACATCCTTTCTTCTCATAAAAACATCCTTTCAGATCCACTTCTATTACAAAAACTAAAAATCAAGAAGCTAGTAAGATTCCACTATCAGAATTCTACATTGGAAATAACTAATAAGAGACAAATCCATAATGGAAATCTGAGCCTCCTCTCAGAATTCCTAAATATTTAGGGACCCCTATGGCATTGGCACGGACTCTTTAGAGCCAATCAACTCTTGTGTTGAATTCTCTTTATATATTTATTATTGACAAAGGAATTCTCATCAAAATATTGTTTAATCTCCATCACGAGATTCATTATTGGAGCTGTAATAGAATATCTCAAATCTACATCTGTTATGTGCCCAATCCATCAGAAGCTTGGAATCTCTATAGACCTGTAAATGTTTAAGTTCTTTTTCCTTTGCTACCTTCATCAGAATTCAAAGGCCATAAAACTCAACTCTATTGTTTTTGCTTGTTCTAGAGCATACTTCAAAAGAAAATAATGAGATGAATTATGTGTAGAATGGACCGTGCCATGCACATTCTTGGATTTCCTTGACAAGATTTATTGTAGAAACCCCAAGTTTTTTCATGATCAATGCTAGATTTGGTTTCTCTAGAATTCTTTGATATTTTTCTTTTAGAGGATTTCAACTTCCTTTAAAGGAGGCCTGGATTTTATGGGCTGCATGGGTTGTATTTAGTTATGTTCCTTGAAAAATTCTACTATTTTTCGAAAGCCACAAAGCAAGGAAAAATGTCGAAAGCTTTTTCAGATTTGTCATATAGCCATTAGAAAAAAAAATCAACCAAATTTGACAAATCCAATTTGTTTGTTCCAAAAATAGTTGTAATAATTCCTTCGAGACAACCTTAGATAAAAAACAATAGACTAATACATGATCCATTGTTTACTCACTACATTTATACAAGATGCACCTTCTAGGGGCTGAGGACCATTCAAATTCCTTGTTTGTCCATTGTCCCATGCAAGACAAAGAAATAGCCTTGATTTGGGAGAAATTTCCAGCTTCCTAACAATTTTACATCACCAAACTATTTCTTCTGACTGCAATTCCTCCACCCTTGATGCGTATCCCAGTTTGGTTGAATACTCCCTCATTTCTTTATTTTTAGACCATTTAATTATGTCCTCTACATTTTCTCCTTGAAGGTTTAATGCTTCTCATGATTTCCAATCTTGAGACGATGCATTATATCCATTAGGAATTCCTACCTTTTAGAAATAATATTCCAAATTAATGAAGATCATTAATAAGATCTTCTGGCATATCGCATATTGAAAGAAGAGGAATTTAAATATTTTTTTGTTAGAAGGAATATGACGTGTGTGTGTGTCTAAGAACACCACCATATATCCATCTTAACTTTAGATATTTTAACCAAAGAGAGATTTGTATTTTTGAAGTTAAGATGGATCTATGTTGGTTATGATATAGCTGTATCATTTGAAACATTTAGTGTAACTTGTACCTTTTATTTCTACAAGAAAATCCTCGCAAGGAACCCAAGGGATGTTTTCCCACTTTTAAAGATGGAATACATACTAAGCCTGTAGGCATAGACTAGTGATCCTCACCTAAGGGTATTCAAACTCGAGACCTGGTGGCATGGGACTAGCCAAATGCCCAATAACATACATTGGTGGCCACTGAGAACTAGATGGGATAACCTCTTGGGCTATGTGTACTTTGTAGCTAATAGTTATTTAGCTTATTATTTTATAGAAAATAGAAAGCACTCCATGGTATTCTTCTATCGTTGATTCTCAAGATGTAAAATCTTCTCACTGTCCTGGATCAGAGAAGGCATAGTTTCACTACAAATTATGTTGCAAAATATTAAATCTATGATCTATGATACATTTGATAAAGTCACATGGAGCTCATATTAACTTTCTCTATTTTAATGGAGTGATTTATTTATCGCCATTACTTTGGTGAATACTCTTTCTCAAAATATTGGGTCCAATGTCATAATGTTTAGTGCAATAAATCTACAATTTGACCAGCTTATAATAAATTGGATCACCATTGACATCTTAGTGTCTGTTGGATGAGTGCATGATTGGAAGGTGTGCAAGTATGTTTCTGTTGACTTCAATCTAAATGCTAGAAATGATAATAAAAAAATATTACATAACAACCACTATGATGTTTTGGCCATTGCCTTACAATCTTCAAAACCCCATTTTGACAATATATTATCTTGATCGATACAATCAATGTCCAGACCCAAGAGGTACATGCAATTCTTCTAATTGGGTTTCTTCCTTATTTTAATGTTAATGTTGTTAGTTCATATGTTGTCATCTTTTAATTGTCTCATTCATGTGATAAGAAATCCATGCGGTGGATGGCCATGTAGCTAATCATGCTTGATCTTTACATAAATTCTTCGGGAACCTTCCCTTCTTTTACTAATTTAGTTGGCTTCTTTTAAAGTATTAGTGAGTTGTGATTAATCGCTTGAGATATTAGCACTGCTCCACGGGAACATGTCCCCAAGGGTTGGGAACGTGTTTCCTGCATCCCCGATATAGAGGAACGGTGGGAGAAAGGTTTATGTGTTTATCTTTGGGTAAATCTCAGAGAGAAAGGTGGGCATAAATGTTTTCGCCTTGCCACAAAATTCATATCTTCATGGGAAAAATTGGAGGGGACTTCTTGACATCCTTCATGAAACTTTGAAACTCCTGACAACTCCTTGATTGAGTCTTTTTTACTCTTATCTATGTTTAAGAAATCTTATTTTACTATTTAGTATCTTAATGTCTTTGGTTGTAGTGTTTTATAATTTTGAATTTATTGCAATATCTATTAAAAAATTAAATAGATATTAAATCTATAGATTCAACAAATATACAAAGCTCCAAAACACATTTATTTGTAGTTACTTTGTGTGTTGTACAATGGCATGATCATAATCAAGCAAAGAACCAACTTGAGCTCAATTGGATGTATAATTATATGTTTCAGAGTCTAATTGTGAATTTCCAAGCATACATCTACATTATCTTGATTACATCATACTATTTGAAGTGGTTAGCATATATCTAAATAAAGTTAGAGCCATTCACACTACTTTCTTAGTTCTTTCTAGAAAGAATAATTTTAGGGGCAAAATTTAGCCAATGGGCTACTTTTCCATGCTTTTTTCCCCAAAAATGGTTCTCTAATTTGCATTTTTTGAAGCCCAATTTTGATGGGGTAAAATTTTTTCACTCTAAAAATCACCAAATTATTATATAAAATATATAAAATCCTTAGAATTTGAAATATTTTTAGAAAAATATGGCCAAATATTTTAGATATAAAATTATATATTTTAGACATTGTTTAACAACTAGCTATCTTCACAAAACTAAGTGGTTAGTTGCATCTATCATTTACAAACTACTTTAAATATAGCAGTGTTTTCCACTACTTCTTTTTTCCTATGATGTTAAAGTTTTTAATCCCTCACTCTAAAAACTTCTATCAAGGAGGGGCTCCTCAGAATTGATATTTTTGTAAATTATGTTTCAGGTTGTACTATATTAAAATAGAAAAACCATCTTTTATTTAAAAAAATAAAAATATCTTTCCTTATTTTGATTTCTTCACACAACAATTTAAAAAGAAATTAAAATAAATATAAAGTAAAATTTTAACAATTTTGTAAATTAGCTAAAATGGTGGAGTCCGAAATTGGAAAACTAAGGTCTTAAGTCTTATTGTATTAATATTTGCAAATAGTTTCCTATGTATATTATTTAGGAACGAAAATGGACACTCTAATATACCTCCAAACTACTATGCATGCATCACATGTACCCCAATTATGATTATTAATATATTTTATTCTTTCACCAAACCAAAATAAACCAGAGCAGTTAGGTCAATCTGATGCATCCCAGCATTCCCAATTATGATCATTAATATATTTTATTCCTTCACCAAACCTAAATAAACCAGAGCAGTTAGGTCAATGTGATGCATCCCAACATGTACCCCAATGATGATTATTAATATATTTTATTCCTTCACCAAACCAAAATAAACCAGAGCAGTTAGCTCAATGAAATTGTTGAGGTAGTCTACAGCATGAAATATAGTAAAGCCCAGCTGCTTATGCTCTGTATATGCAGAATAATGATACAATTTGTAGTAAATCACGAATTACGAGAATCTTCGTACTCGGTACTCCGAGTCGATTGGAACACATAGCGGCTACAGAGAGAGAAAATTTACATATTCAAGATCAAGTAAGTTAATCTGCGAAAACTGTGTATATCATAAACTTCGATTCAAGATCGAAGTACGTCAATCTGCTTGATCTGTAGCACTGAGTGAGCCGTAAATCTCCTGAGGTGAAGAGTCAGCACTCGATCCTGCAGCGAATCTCTTGCCTGATGTGAAAGCTTCACCAAACAACTTGTAATGAAGAGCCAATGGATCATCTTCTACATCACCTACGACATTCAGTGTTCTTGGCACAAAACGGTTCAACGAAATATTTCGTTACATTCTGACAACAATTGGTAACATTACCTTTTGCGATGCGTCACGTCACCCCTACAGTGAAGGAACCCATGAACTTTGTTGCGAGAAACATTAAACCCTACCATGAGTATAACACCCCTGTCATCTCCGGCGCCTTCGTAAACATGTTTGCACGTCAGCATGAACCTTCAAGAGTACTGCAACTTCCAGGTATACGTGGATCCCTCAAACACCATGTCCAATGCTTTTATCCATGATTATGATAAGAGCTATAAATGGTGTAACCCGAAAATAATCTATTTCTGCAATAAAAATTGTAATTTAAAAAAAAACCATTTTCAATCACAAATAATGTTGTCGGATTCCAATCAAACTCACTTGCAAGTCATGTTCTCTACACTTTAACCTATGTTTCTTCAACTATATCTGCTCAAAAGCTTCTACAATGCCTATATATATAGTTCTGTATTATTCCTAGGTTTCTTGAACTATATCGCTCAAAAGCTTGTACAATGCCTATATATAAAGTTCTATTATTGGATTCCTTTACAAGATTTTAATTTTTTTTGGGAAATTATAGAGAACATGTATCGCTCAAAAGTTTGTACAATGCTTATATATAGGGTTCTATTATTGGATTCCTTAACAAGGTTTTAATATTTTTTTATTGAAATTATAGAGACCATGTATGTTATCCGCAGGCCTGGATTTTGACAACTTTTTCTCATTTCAAAACATATTTGATAACTAGTCATAAAATGAACAAGTCAATATGAGGTCTAACAATTTGCATAATCTGTCATAATTTTTAATTCATGTATTTCATAGAACTTAAGCAATAGCATAAACCTTGTATGATGGGGACAACCACTCACAAGTAGCCGACATTGTAATGTGTAGGCTCTCAGATGCAATGTGCAAAGAATGTACAGAATGTACATTAGTGTCTCATTAGCTTCTGCTCATTCCTCCTATATGGGTGATCAACTTTTTGTTATCCTATGTATTATGGGTTTATAAACTAAGGTTAAAAACGTCTTTTCCCGCTATATAAATCACATGCTAGACACTAAATTACTTTTTTAGATAACAAAGGCTACTAAATTTTCCTCTATAGAAAAACAAAATAGTAAGAAGAATTGAACAAAACCGTAGGCAAGCAATCAACTAAACCATCATAAAAAAAAATTGACAGGCAAAAGATATTTGAAATTGCAGAGTTGGTTATTCCTGTTAAAATTATTTAGTCTGTTGCAGACCAATTAATACTACCCAAATAAACATGATGGCAATTTCAGATCCAACCAATACTGTTCCTACTCCTACCCCTGCATTAATGGGCTACGCCTGTTCGTGCAGTAGGTTGAATATTAATCACGGTCATCCCCTTTTTACACATTTTTTTTATGTAGCATCCGTCACCCATGGATGATGGATAATCTAATTCTGCAATGGAAGTACTGGTAAACCAATTAGAAGTCAAAATAATGCCACAAATTTTTGATATCATACCCTCTTAGTCTTTACACATTTTCGATCGGAGTAAGCTACCGACACCATGATTTTTCTTGGTGACTATCATCGCGCCAGCACTCTGACCACCACTGGCGACCCCTCCTGTCTGTTGTCAGCAGTCCTTTCCACCTCGTCACCATTACGTTACCTTACCTTCCGCCATTAACGTTGATCTAACCGTGGGTACTCCACTCCTCTGCCTTCTCGACGTACTCCCATGCATTGATGGGTGCCACCAACCACACTCCATGCACAATTCAAACGATCCCATGTGACTTCTCCCTATTCTCTGTTTCTACTCCGAGCTGCTATTTGCATTCACCAGTCACCACAGATAATTCAGAATCCATCATTAGTGTTTTCACTAGTTTTAAGCATTCTCACTATATTCATTGGTTATGGCAGCACATCTCCTTCCATGCGTCTTCTTTGTGTGCTCTATTTCTTCTGGAGTTGCTATTTGCATTCATCGGTCACCAGATATTTTGCAAACTCAGCCATAAAAATCAACACGTTACAATCTCAATAATTAATAATCAGAAATTGCAATTTCAATAATATTATGGAGGCTTTGAATCAATTCAGATAATTGAAATTACAATTTGGATAATCCTTCTCAGTCCACATCTTGCAAAATGGCTTCATTAATGTTTTGAACAAGAGGCCAACACATCGCTTTAACTTTTTCGTTCCTTCCAGGCAGAATCTCACATGCCTTTGGCAATCTCCTTTATAAATAGATCAGGCCTCCTCTTCACTCCACATCTTTCATCTTCAGTTTAGGCCGTTGTTATATCCGAGATAATCTTTTTAATTTCTGAGACATGGATATCAAGAAAGCAATCCATGCTTGGATTTTTCCGGTTTTGGTATTCGGAGTTTTCTGGTTTTGGTATTTTGATTGGTGAAATAATTATAGATAGCACAAATAAACTCAAAAATCAACCACTTAACTCTACAAAGGCCCATATTTCACATTTGAATTGATTACCTTCCATGCTTGCATGGTATTGAAAGGAATCATGGTAAATACTAAGCATATATATATATATATATATATATATATATATATATATATATTTGTAAAGTTAAAAAACTTTCAAGAACTTATGACACTAAAAACAAAAAGAAAGTCACAGAATGTTTGAGCTTTCATAAAAAATGAGAGATAATGGATATGTTGTCATGTACATCTACTATTTGCATGTGTCCCTATGCTATGAAGGGACCAAACCCATTTCCCATATTTTAAACCCTTACAATTAAACAACAATTGCATCCAACAATAATGGGACCAAAACCATTTCATGAAGATGAAATGGTAATCACGAGTTGTAATATAAAAGGCATTTACAACCCTTTTAAAGAATCAAATAAACATTTATTTCATTCTAGTGAGATAGTGTAAAACAACTCTGAAGATGAAATGGTAATCACAAGTTGTAATATAAAAGGCATTTACAACCCTTTTAAAGAATCAAATAAACATTTATTTCATTCTAGTGAGATAGTGTAAAACAACTCTCATGTGCATTGTGTAAAAGGTAGAAAAGAGTTTATGAAAGTACACATGCCCTGAACACCATTGTGAAGTTTGACCCAAAGGAACAACTCATAAACTCTAAATGAATGCATTGTCCATTGTTGACAAACTTGATTACAGTGCTTTTGATCAGACAAATCAGATTTCAAGCAATTGTACTAGAAATGGAATGAACATTTTTCTCTTGAATTATTGTGATTGTCAATGAAACTACTATAAATACATTATAAGAATCATCTTAATTGAAGGATTGCCAATGAAGCTACTATTGACTAAACAAAGCACATGATCTAGTTCTATATGTTAAATTATGCAACAATCTACAGTGAGATTACATGCATTGTCTCTTTGTTTCTGATACTGAAAGTCAATAGAGTTGCATTTGCATGAATAAAGTTATTCCCCTTCTCACATTCAATGGTGCAGGATGGTTTGGAAACAAAAATAGGGAGTGACTTCCTTCGCTCTTAATTCGACATAGAAAATGAAAATGAGAAAGAGTTGAAAATAGTACCGATTCCTTTTCTTTTGCTTCTGCAAGACAGATTAGATCCTTCATAAACAACTTTGAATAGTCAAGGATGTCAAGTAAATGATTTTCCACTGCAAGGAACAAAGCAAATTTTTAATTCAAACAATAGAAACAATCAAGAGTAAATTACATTTCGCAAGATACAAGGAAGAACTAAATCTTAGAAACAACAAAAAACAGCTCATCAAATGTATCCCAACACAACTCACCATGCCTATGATGACTTGCCGTGCTTCGAGAGAACTTCTTCTTTGCAGCTTCAAAAGACTTTCCACTTTTCGAAGCCCTCCTTTTGGTCTGTGTCTTTTTTTCTTCAACATTTTCATTTATATTGTGATCCTCCAAGGGCTGTCGAACATCACTCACACCTGTATCTGAATCACCACATTTTGAATGTTTTGTTGAAGACATCTGTTTTCGTTTGCGGCATCTAGACTGACTGTTATTTTTTCCACCATACTTATTTAGAGGAATTACTTCTTCTGCAGAGATAATTTCTGTGTTTGGAAAAAGAATTTTCTCTATCTTCCAAAATTTCCTTAGACTCCTTCATATTACAATGGGTAGCTTTACTACCTCTCATTTTCCGCCCCGGTCATTTTTATTTGTTATTGTGTTCATTCAGATCATTTCCTATGGCAATGTATTTTGGACTGTTTGCATCTAAAATTTCTTGTTGAGTTACTACAGTACCATCTGCAACTTTCCTCTTTCTTATCTTTTCCCTTGAGAGTTTGGATTTGTTATTGTTTTTGTCATAGAGACCGTCTTCTCGAGTAACCTTTTTCTCAGGCAGTCTTTTTGTATTTGCAATAAGTAAATTTTCTCTATCTTCTAACATGTCATTTTGCACTATTTTTGAGTCATCAGCAGCATGCCTTGCTTTCAATCTTTTCCTCCAATTTCTACGTGGGTGATTGTTATTTTCTTCTTGATGATTTACTGGATCTATCCCTTCTTCTAGTAGGATGTTTCTGTTTGAAAAAGACACATTTTCATTGTTCTCCAAAATCACTTGTTGCATTATTGAACAGTCATTGGCAGAATCTCTCACAGACATGTTTTTTGTCCTACTTATGGATTGATTGCTTAAATCATCCAAATTGGTTATCTTGTCTCTTCCGTTTTCTGCTGAGTTTTCTACATTTTCTGATGTTTTCTAACCCAATTATCTAAATTCATGTGCAACTCTTCTTGATTTATTATTTTTTATGCCCGCCCTTTGGGTCAGAAGTACAATTCTCAGCCTGCTAATCTTTAACTTTACTCCATTTTTTAGAAGACTGTGAACCTTTAGTTTCCAAAGAATCTTCTCTAGTCTTCCCAACTTCTATTATAAAACGAAGAGCCATGGATGTTTGCTTCATCAATAGACACAACACATATTCAATTTGCAGAGGAATTACTATTAATGCAAGCTATCAATTTGTTGGTTTCACTTTTATTAATTCACTCTTGAAGAGGAAAAAATAGGGAAACTCGTAGTTAATCTGCTAATGGTGAATCACTTAATTTGACATTCCTTAACCATTTAGGATATTAATGAACACCAAAATTGTGAATATTAAAAACAATCTTACCAGCATAATCAACAAACTTGTTGAGACAATCGCAAACCCTCATCGGATAATCAACATTATACATACATGTGTATATATATATATATATATATATAGAGAGAGAGAGAGAGAGAGAGAGAGAGAGAGAGAGAGAGAGAGAGAGAGAGAGAGAGAGAGAGAGAGAGAGAGAGAGAGAGAGAGAGAGAGAGAGAGAGAGAGAGAGAGAGAGAGAGAGAGAGAGAGAGAGAGAGAGAGAGAGAGAGAGAGAGAGAGAGAGAGAGAGAGAGAGAGAGAGAGAGAGAGAGAGAGAGAGAGAGAGAGAGAGAGAGAGAGAGAGAGAGAGAGAGAGAGAGAGAGAGAGAGAGAGAGAGAGAGAGAGAGAGAGAGAGAGAGAGAGAGAGAGAGAGAGAGAGAGAGAGAGAGAGAGAGAGAGAGAGAGAGAGAGAGAGAGAGAGAGAGAGAGAGAGAGAGAGAGAGAGAGAGAGAGAGAGAGAGAGAGAGAGAGAGAGAGAGAGAGAGAGAGAGAGAGAGAGAGAGAGAGAGAGAGAGAGAGAGAGAGAGAGAGAGAGAGAGAGAGAGAGAGAGAGAGAGAGAGAGAGAGAGAGAGAGAGAGAGAGAGAGAGAGAGAGAGAGAGAGAGAGAGAGAGAGAGAGAGAGAGAGAGAGAGAGAGAGAGAGAGAGAGAGAGAGAGAGAGAGAGAGAGAGAGAGAGAGAGAGAGAGAGAGAGAGAGAGAGAGAGAGAGAGAGAGAGAGAGAGAGAGAGAGAGAGAGAGAGAGAGAGAGAGAGAGAGAGAGAGAGAGAGAGAGAGAGAGAGAGAGAGAGAGAGAGAGAGAGAGAGAGAGAGAGAGAGAGAGAGAGAGAGAGAGAGAGAGAGAGAGAGAGAGAGAGAGAGAGAGAGAGAGAGAGAGAGAGAGAGAGAGAGAGAGAGAGAGAGAGAGAGAGAGAGAGAGAGAGAGAGAGAGAGAGAGAGAGAGAGAGAGAGAGAGAGAGAGAGAGAGAGAGAGAGAGAGAGAGAGAGAGAGAGAGAGAGAGAGAGAGAGAGAGAGAGAGAGAGAGAGAGAGAGAGAGAGAGAGAGAGAGAGAGAGAGAGAGAGAGAGAGAGAGAGAGAGAGAGAGAGAGAGAGAGAGAGAGAGAGAGAGAGAGAGAGAGAGAGAGAGAGAGAGAGAGAGAGAGAGAGAGAGAGAGAGAGAGAGAGAGAGAGAGAGAGAGAGAGAGAGAGAGAGAGAGAGAGAGAGAGAGAGAGAGAGAGAGAGAGAGAGAGAGAGAGAGAGAGAGAGAGAGAGAGAGAGAGAGAGAGAGAGAGAGAGAGAGAGAGAGAGAGAGAGAGAGAGAGAGAGAGAGAGAGAGAGAGAGAGAGAGAGAGAGAGAGAGAGAGAGAGAGAGAGAGAGAGAGAGAGAGAGAGAGAGAGAGAGAGAGAGAGAGAGAGAGAGAGAGAGAGAGAGAGAGAGAGAGAGAGAGAGAGAGAGAGAGAGAGAGAGAGAGAGAGAGAGAGAGAGAGAGAGAGAGAGAGAGAGAGAGAGAGAGAGAGAGAGAGAGAGAGAGAGAGAGAGAGAGAGAGAGAGAGAGAGAGAGAGAGAGAGAGAGAGAGAGAGAGAGAGAGAGAGAGAGAGAGAGAGAGAGAGAGAGAGAGAGAGAGAGAGAGAGAGAGAGAGAGAGAGAGAGAGAGAGAGAGAGAGAGAGAGAGAGAGAGAGAGAGAGAGAGAGAGAGAGAGAGAGAGAGAGAGAGAGAGAGAGAGAGAGAGAGAGAGAGAGAGAGAGAGAGAGAGAGAGAGAGAGAGAGAGAGAGAGAGAGAGAGAGAGAGAGAGAGAGAGAGAGAGAGAGAGAGAGAGAGAGAGAGAGAGAGAGAGAGAGAGAGAGAGAGAGAGAGAGAGAGAGAGAGAGAGAGAGAGAGAGAGAGAGAGAGAGAGAGAGAGAGAGAGAGAGAGAGAGAGAGAGAGAGAGAGAGAGAGAGAGAGAGAGAGAGAGAGAGAGAGAGAGAGAGAGAGAGAGAGAGAGAGAGAGAGAGAGAGAGAGAGAGAGAGAGAGAGAGAGAGAGAGAGAGAGAGAGAGAGAGAGAGAGAGAGAGAGAGAGAGAGAGAGAGAGAGAGAGAGAGAGAGAGAGAGAGAGAGAGAGAGAGAGAGAGAGAGAGAGAGAGAGAGAGAGAGAGAGAGAGAGAGAGAGAGAGAGAGAGAGAGAGAGAGAGAGAGAGAGAGAGAGAGAGAGAGAGAGAGAGAGAGAGAGAGAGAGAGAGAGAGAGAGAGAGAGAGAGAGAGAGAGAGAGAGAGAGAGAGAGAGAGAGAGAGAGAGAGAGAGAGAGAGAGAGAGAGAGAGAGAGAGAGAGAGAGAGAGAGAGAGAGAGAGAGAGAGAGAGAGAGAGAGAGAGAGAGAGAGAGAGAGAGAGAGAGAGAGAGAGAGAGAGAGAGAGAGAGAGAGAGAGAGAGAGAGAGAGAGAGAGAGAGAGAGAGAGAGAGAGAGAGAGAGAGAGAGAGAGAGAGAGAGAGAGAGAGAGAGAGAGAGAGAGAGAGAGAGAGAGAGAGAGAGAGAGAGAGAGAGAGAGAGAGAGAGAGAGAGAGAGAGAGAGAGAGAGAGAGAGAGAGAGAGAGAGAGAGAGAGAGAGAGAGAGAGAGAGAGAGAGAGAGAGAGAGAGAGAGAGAGAGAGAGAGAGAGAGAGAGAGAGAGAGAGAGAGAGAGAGAGAGAGAGAGAGAGAGAGAGAGAGAGAGAGAGAGAGAGAGAGAGAGAGAGAGAGAGAGAGAGAGAGAGAGAGAGAGAGAGAGAGAGAGAGAGAGAGAGAGAGAGAGAGAGAGAGAGAGAGAGAGAGAGAGAGAGAGAGAGAGAGAGAGAGAGAGAGAGAGAGAGAGAGAGAGAGAGAGAGAGAGAGAGAGAGAGAGAGAGAGAGAGAGAGAGAGAGAGAGAGAGAGAGAGAGAGAGAGAGAGAGAGAGAGAGAGAGAGAGAGAGAGAGAGAGAGAGAGAGAGAGAGAGAGAGAGAGAGAGAGAGAGAGAGAGAGAGAGAGAGAGAGAGAGAGAGAGAGAGAGAGAGAGAGAGAGAGAGAGAGAGAGAGAGAGAGAGAGAGAGAGAGAGAGAGAGAGAGAGAGAGAGAGAGAGAGAGAGAGAGAGAGAGAGAGAGAGAGAGAGAGAGAGAGAGAGAGAGAGAGAGAGAGAGAGAGAGAGAGAGAGAGAGAGAGAGAGAGAGAGAGAGAGAGAGAGAGAGAGAGAGAGAGAGAGAGAGAGAGAGAGAGAGAGAGAGAGAGAGAGAGAGAGAGAGAGAGAGAGAGAGAGAGAGAGAGAGAGAGAGAGAGAGAGAGAGAGAGAGAGAGAGAGAGAGAGAGAGAGAGAGAGAGAGAGAGAGAGAGAGAGAGAGAGAGAGAGAGAGAGAGAGAGAGAGAGAGAGAGAGAGAGAGAGAGAGAGAGAGAGAGAGAGAGAGAGAGAGAGAGAGAGAGAGAGAGAGAGAGAGAGAGAGAGAGAGAGAGAGAGAGAGAGAGAGAGAGAGAGAGAGAGAGAGAGAGAGAGAGAGAGAGAGAGAGAGAGAGAGAGAGAGAGAGAGAGAGAGAGAGAGAGAGAGAGAGAGAGAGAGAGAGAGAGAGAGAGAGAGAGAGAGAGAGAGAGAGAGAGAGAGAGAGAGAGAGAGAGAGAGAGAGAGAGAGAGAGAGAGAGAGAGAGAGAGAGAGAGAGAGAGAGAGAGAGAGAGAGAGAGAGAGAGAGAGAGAGAGAGAGAGAGAGAGAGAGAGAGAGAGAGAGAGAGAGAGAGAGAGAGAGAGAGAGAGAGAGAGAGAGAGAGAGAGAGAGAGAGAGAGAGAGAGAGAGAGAGAGAGAGAGAGAGAGAGAGAGAGAGAGAGAGAGAGAGAGAGAGAGAGAGAGAGAGAGAGAGAGAGAGAGAGAGAGAGAGAGAGAGAGAGAGAGAGAGAGAGAGAGAGAGAGAGAGAGAGAGAGAGAGAGAGAGAGAGAGAGAGAGAGAGAGAGAGAGAGAGAGAGAGAGAGAGAGAGAGAGAGAGAGAGAGAGAGAGAGAGAGAGAGAGAGAGAGAGAGAGAGAGAGAGAGAGAGAGAGAGAGAGAGAGAGAGAGAGAGAGAGAGAGAGAGAGAGAGAGAGAGAGAGAGAGAGAGAGAGAGAGAGAGAGAGAGAGAGAGAGAGAGAGAGAGAGAGAGAGAGAGAGAGAGAGAGAGAGAGAGAGAGAGAGAGAGAGAGAGAGAGAGAGAGAGAGAGAGAGAGAGAAATACCAGAATGGTTGATTGAATGGCATCCATCAGATCAACCATTGAGTTACAAACTAATACACATTGCAGATTGTGAGCCTTCTTACACTAGTACAAGTGATCAATTTTGCCACGAAAAAACGTGGCAATATCCACAGAAAATCGTGGATATTGCCACGTCTAAGTGTTTTTTTTTTTCGTGGAAACAATTCCGTCGTAATAGAGACAACCCCTAATTTGTGTTGCAAGAGCAACAATTTCGTTTGATGTCTAAGTCGTCGCTATATCCACGCCTGGCCGTCTCTGTATCCACGCCTGGTCGTCTTTGTATCCATGCCTGGTCGTCGCTGTATCCACGCTCTGTATAAGTTTTTTTTTTTAAATGCAAACCCAGGAATAAGACGTCGCTATAGCCATGCCTTTCCATCTCTCTATCCACGCCTTGCCGTCTCTGTATCCACGCCTGGCCGTCGCTGTATCCACGCTTTGTATAAGTTAAAAAAAAAAAATACCTGCAAATTGGGTATAGACCAGTTTCAAAGTGCAGGCTTTTGAAATTAGATATTTAGTATTTACAAATTGAGGGACAATAACAAATAATGAATAAACACTGTAATGATATAAAAAAAGGAAGGAATCACGATAACTCTGGATTGTTTTGATTGCTAAGACACAATTTCAAACAAGAAGTGCTTATTGTTTGGATATCCAAAAACCCTTCACTTTGCCTTTAGAAAATACTAAATCTCGTTCATGAAAAATGAAAGCAATAAGAAATAATCAAAAAGCATCTTAACAAATGTTAACTTTGATTCAAATCATAGATTAGCTTCTCATCTTTGAAAAATGAAGCATTTCCAAATTCTACTTGAACCACAATGGTATAAGGAAGATGCCTTTACAACAAACAAAAAGGTAAAATTGTACTTACTCTTCGTATCTTTTCTTAAAATGAGTAATTGTCATTGCTTCAAGATATGTATCTACCACCAACCCTACTCGCATTGCTTGAAAACCTGTATAAGGAATAGGAAGAAATATTCCAGAGATTTGCACTAGGTCACCTGACCCAACCTGAGCAACCCAGACTCAGCTGTAAGCCTGTAAATGCTTTTGTAATGATTTTAATTGTGACAAAAGCCAAATCTTATGCAACCAACAGAACAAATGTACAAACTTCACAAAAAGCAAACCTTCCTCGTAAGTTCTCCTCTTATATGTACTGTCATCGATCTAGGTATATGCCTTTTGGGCACGTGCTCTGACAACTTCTGAATTTGAGCCTGCAACGAGAACAATGAAATTAGATGAACACATCCTTCAAATTGATCTTTGTTGCTGGAAAATATCTAGTATTATACATAGTTTCACAAAAATATATATATATATATATTTGCATCAACAAAATTTAACAACTAACAACAATTCTAGAACACACAATGCTCATGTAGCCTTAGTTTAGGAGGCCATACGACAAAGCAAGTTGGCACCCACTAAGGGAGCCTTAAAGAGAAGCCAAGGGTAAGTTGGTGAGAGTCTGAGAAAAGAAATTTATGCCTACAAGTGAAGTGTGGCCCTAGTGTGTGTTTATGCGTGTGTAGAAGGGGGAATGTGTGTGTTTATGCGTGTGTAGAAGGGGGAAGTGTGGCCCTAGTGTATTTGCTCTCTTCCTGCACATGCAACTGTATATTTATTGCTCACATTTCTGTTCTACTTGCAGATAAGAGGTGACTTGCATGTCTATTTGATGGGAGATCCTGGAGTTGCAAAGAGTCAACTGTTGAAACACATGATCAGTATGGCACCTTGAGGAGTTTACAACACAGGTAGGAGAAGCAGGGAAGGTATAATTCTTTTAGTCTTATGAAGGTTCATATTTTCGAGGTCTTATATAGCAGCAGCAAGAAGGATATAACCTTATTACACCACTGCCAGAAAACTTCTAAGCATTCTTCGCATCTCAAACGAGTATGGTAATTGACCTAATAAATCATTGCCTTTTTCTACACCATCTCAAAGAAATTTTGTGACTTTTTACCATCCATTCAGAGGTGTTTTGACAAACCCATTGAATTGGGTGGGTCAAAAAAAATATCACCTTTGAAGCCCTTTCTCTGAACCAGTGTAATCAGGCTAATAATTTTGAAGTTCAAATTCAATCAAATCCAAAATTAGGTAGTCTAAATATTTTAATTTGATATTTTGGAATTTTTTTATAGGAGTAATCCACCTAATAATTTTGAAGTTCAGATTCAATCAAATCCAAAATTATGTAGTCTAAATATTTTAATTTTATATTTTGGAATTTTTTTTAAGAGACATCTCACCTCATCAGTTTTCCAAGGTGTGTCAATTTTCCAAGGGGAAAACTCAGTTTTGAGTTTTGTATCAGTTAAGCAAAGCTCTTTTTGCTGAGAATATTTGTTTACAACTATATGATACACTATTGGAATGTTCTACATGTTTAAACATCAAAAGAATGAATATCAAATGTATTGGGATCAATTTTCCACACATTCAATGGTGCATACTCTTCCAAGCACTCCTTTAGTTGAGCTTCAGTGTAAGACTGCATGCGGGAAACCCAATTAAGACGCGTTTAAACCAACTTTGATTAGGAAATTTGAACTAATGATACTGTTTATACTTCATACAGTTTGTGGAGAGTACCTTTCGAGAAATCCAGTTCAGGGAATTTGCATAGCAGACATCCATTGTATTCATCCCTTATGATTGAATAAATGTTAGATATGGCATCCGATGGTAAATAGAAAAGTAAAACTAGAAAGCAAAATGAAAAGAAAATTGACTGTTATACAAAGTTACAAACAAACCACAACCTATGAAAGACATTTGAGTCTAAAAACAAGAACCTTTTGGTTATGTGAATATAACATAAGCTCTTTGGATATTTAGAAAATACTTGGCAGAGTATACTCAGAGCAGTTAAGGCACGTTCTTTCATTGAATCTGAATAAACATTGTTTGGATCTAAGGAATTGACAACCTTCAGAACCAGTTCATGAAAATAAGCTGCATATGATTCTCTCTCTTGTAACAAATCATATTTGGAGCTATGTTCTACAGTCTGTTCATTCAAGTTTATGTCTGGCCCACTTGAAGGCCAAGCCATAACATGTGTGTCTCTGTCCATTCTCAAGAATCCTTCATCAAATGTCTTTAGACGTTTGATCTGTATATTTATACCATATTTGCTGACCCTTTTCTTCCTGATAGGAGAGACACTTTCTGCTGCCAAGTCACTCAAGGATGGCTCAGCTTCTTTGGCACCATTTGTTTCAACTTGACCTCCTACAGCCTGAGGACCCAATATTTCCACAGCGACTTGAATACAATCCACAAGCTGGAAACAAGGTCCAGGGTAGTGAAAAAGGTCAACAAGCATGTCTAAGTTCCAAATATGTGGTGGACATGTATTAACTATCCGAACATAAGCACTGCACATGGCCACCTGAGATAAGAACATGAAGAGAAAATTCTTATTCAACTTTCAGGCAATAAGATCTATATAGGAGTTCTAAATCATGGCTGAGACACAGCTTACCTTCATTCCCTGGCTACTTGTATTTTGAAAAGTCTGAGCAAACACACTTAGCAACTCTTTAGCTGTACATTCAACAATGTGTTTGGGACATATGGTATATAAAGTATGAAGGCAAGCACCCATGGCTGAATCATAAATAGCAGTCCTGAGAGCACAATTTTGTCAATGTACCTTGAATTTCATGATCTCTCCTAGTAGGTTGCATATAAAAAAAATTAAAAGTACCATGAAAATTCTAGAATGTGGATAAAACAATAACATTAGCACAATAGAATAAGCAATGCAGCAAAAAAAATGGGTAAATAGAAAGAAACAGAAACAACTAGACAAACAATAATAATAATAAAGACACCTAGTAAAAAGCATATCTATGTAACGACGTTATGTATGGACATGAAAAACAACAAGAAAATGTGAGGAAACAATGGATGAATATTGAAGGTATACTGTATGTAGCAGCTCCACAACCTAGCACTTCTAATTTTCTAAAACACTGCAATGTTTCTGTACCCAAAATGGAACTACTACTGCTACCATTAGTGTAACTGAAACAGAAAACTAAGAGTAACAGAAATAAAGAGCCAAAGACAAAAACAACAACAATGAAGGAAGACTACTCCCATAAACTGACTGATTGTATAGAAGGGCAGGAAACCCCTAATAAAAGAAATAAGGCCCTTATTACATAAAATTCACATTTTACAAATATTAAATTATGATACTGTAAGAACCTAGGACTAGAATATTATTACAAAATCGTGAGGATACATACCGATTTCATAGTCATTTAGGTGATTTTTGTCCAGTGTTCTAAAATATTGTTTTAGTTTAGACATCATTTACAGAGCAACCTTGGTAAATATGGAATAGCTATGCAAAAGACACATCTTGACTCTTCCAAGCTCCCTTCGAGTCATTTCAACTTTTTGTATTAAAAAAAGCTAGTCGCATTAGCCTATAAACAAGACCCACGTGCAAACATTTGTTAGCCTATAAACATTGTTGTTGTATGATAAGACAAAGTAACTTAGTTCTATGCTAGAGAAGTTCTGACTAGGGAACTCCTTTAAATGTGCATATATCGATACCTCTGTTAGTTAGAAATTTATTCTGAAATAGGAGATGTTAACAGTATGTGTTATATTTGCTTCTTTATAGAATGTAAAATAAAAATTTGATCCTGAATATTTTAGGATTAGGTTTGAAGGGATGAAAGAAGGTGCCTTTCCCCAAGATGCAAAATTTTGCATTATCTAAGAACTTACCTGTGCCCAATGATCCCTCCTATTCAGATTTCCAGCGGCTGGTTCTTGGAAAAGAAGACTAAGACCTTCCACAGTGCACTGCAAACAGGAACTCACACATTCAATAAATAACCTTAATATATGGAGGACATTGTTTTTAAGTGCAAAGCAGAAACATCACTAATGATGAATCACTAACAAATAACCATGAGGAATTAAAAACAGGTAAAAGACCGATCCATATGCTGTCTCACAGACACAGAACTTTGGAGAATGATAGGTTTATCATTTCTTTCAGATTATCAATAGCATTCAACGATTTTTTAGCATCCTCAGACAACCTCTGTTCACCACTTTTTGACTGCCCTGAAGTACTTGCAATGGGCATGTCATCTTCCTTAGGTGCACCAGGAAACACTATAGAGCTCGAAGTTTCTCTTAAACCTTCATCATCGCCCCAATATTGAAGACTTAAATCTGTGAGCCCACACCCAAGTGCCATTGCTACTGTTCCAGGTTGTGACATATATTGGCCTACATAAAAATGGAAGTTGGAACATGATATGTAAATGTAAACTGGTACAACAAAAAAATGAATGGTGAATAGGAGAATTAAAAATGAAACAATTGAAAACTAATATCCACTTACTGCTGAGAGATTGCATGGTCTCACATTCCAATAGTCTATGGGCTTCCTTGGGTTAAGACAAAAAACGATCCTTATACTAATTGAAAATTCATAAAATATATTTCGACAGATTATCTCATCACTGTCAAAATATCAGTTGTATGCCCAAGGGCATATGGTTTAAGTGGCAAGCAGTAATGTGATATGGACTTTAATAACATAGACAGGTTCAAAACCCCCCAGAGGACTCAGATGAGCACCAGTGCAAAAGTGACAGGTGATTTTGACAGCATTGAAACACCACTCGGTCCACTCCTAGTTCACACTTGGCCAAAGGATGGGCTGTAAGTATCTACAATAAGCAACATTTCCCCCAAGAAAAAAATTGTTGTATAGATGATTTAAGAAAATATTAAATAATGCTACTCTACCAAAAATGATTGTAGTGCTCGTGCTATATTGATTTGCTTGAAGATATTATAATTGGACTAAATGCAAGATATATACAAAGAACATACCATACATTCCAACACCATAAAAGATCAGATGCATAGATTTAAGAAAGTACTGCAGCTCTAGAAGGAGATGATCTTAGTGCTATTATTATGTTGATTTCTTTGAATGTGGGTTATTTATTAAAAACTCCATAAGATGTCCTAACAACCTGTTACCCCTCTTTTGGCAAGGGGTAAATGATGATCAGTTGTCGATCTGTGGTTAAACTATAGATCAGTGATCTGAGATTTGTGCAGCAGTATTAGATGGTACAAAGTCCATGATACGCTTGGCCAGAAACAGAGGATCGTCCCTTTCTGTTTTGGTATCACTAACCTTCATCTCTACTTAGCATGTTTTCAAACATGATGGTATGTAGCATGAAATATCACAGTTTCACTTTCATAATAATTACACACACTTTGATCATTTCCCTGTCTTAGTCTAAACTTGTTGCTTCTCTTTTAACTAAAGTGAAGTAGGAAACTGTGATTGTCAAGCTTGAAGGAAACTTTGAACAAAAGATCAAAGATTTATAAGCCAAAATAAATAATTTCTTGAATTTTTCCTTAAAAAAATAAATTTGACATCAATGCTTTAAACAATTCAGAGTCTCTAGGTAATTTGCCAACACGAGTCTCTAATTCAGTAAGAGATTCAGCTATTGCTTTCATCAATGCTCACCCTGATAAATCTGTACTAAATTCAAACTTTTAACTAATTTTATGGTATTAAGAAGAAAATAGTAATTATATATAGATAAGAATAGTCTTATTGTAACAAAACATGCAAAACTGCATTACAATTCTTGGCATTATTCCAAGGAAGTTTATTGCCTCTGGAGCATTGCACAGTGACAAAACAATAAGCAGAAAAATGCATGAAAAATTATTCTGAATTGTACTAAAAAACATCTCAAGTAAGAACTTGCAGTTGCTCGCACTAGAAATTTGTCTAGAATTTTCTTAAAGTTTCTGTAGTATAAAAACAACAGTTTGAAGAGCAAGTAAAATTCATCAAAACAGAAATTCAACAAATAATAGACTGTACAACGGCCCAGTAATATGAATTGTGTTTATGCTAAACACCCCAACATAAAAGATTTGAGGAGAATCCACTTGAAATCATTTTTTCCCCATTTCTACCATGAATGCCATGTTTATGGGAAATTCATAATTTCATACTACTTATACTTACAGTGCTTGTATGAAAAGACAACAGTGTGAAATGCTTGCATTGTACTATTCTACAGTGATGCTTTTATTGTTTCTTAAGCTTTCAGTTTTTGAGTGTGTGGGCTGCACTTTTGGCTTGTTCCTGTTGCAATTCAGATCTCAAACGAAGCTATGAAAGCAATGGTTATGCCCAATGAGAAGGAAATAGAGGAACTGAAGGAGAAAGTTTGCTATTTGGAAAGATCTTTGGTCCAGGAAGGAAAGACTGATGCCACAAGATTTATGTTGATAATTGGTGGGATGCTTGACAATACGGTGAGAAAATTTTAAATGCCCAAATGGTTAAAGGATTCCCCTTTCCTTGGATTATATGTACAGGTCATGTTTGATTATGAAATCTATTGCTTTGGTCTTCTTTTGACACTTTAAGCTAGGTTTCTTGTGAAAATGTTTTCTTAACTAACCAAAAGCCCTTGTTTTTCCTATGCATCACCATTTGAGTTTAAGGAACAACTAATGATAGGCCATACTAAGTTTGATATTATTTTCTTGAAACTTCAGGTTCCCGCTGAAAATGACAAGCTCAATCATGTCTATAAGGTTGCTTTTATAAAGATATGGAATATTGTTGAGGATTCAGGATGGCCTCTCAAATTCAAAAATCAAGGAACACAGCAAGAGATGGTATGTTCTTTAAGGTCCTCAACTGTTTCCAACATTTCTGATTCTTTCACCTATTCCTTAGTGATCGAGGAAATAGAAGGATGTCTAATACGGTGTATGTAATATCCATGGTGTTCTTAGCTTGATAAGGAGTAATTTTCTTTGGCTTTTCTAGGAAAAAGATTGTTTTATTTCTTAGTACCTAGCATGATTTGAAAAAGGATCTGTACCCCTTGCAACCTAATTTTTTTTCGTTCTTGATGCAAGGAGGCAGAGCTAATGCTCAAGTGGTCAAGATTTTTATTATGTTTGTGCAGTTCCATACCATCCTGTACTAAGATTTCTAGTTGTTGCTTGTAGTAGTTTGTGAAAGTTTAGTTTTGGTTAAAGTAGTGCTTTAGAAACAATGATCATCCAATACAATGCTCTTAAAGATGGCATAGTCTATAATTTAAAAGTCTGTTATTGTATGGATTTTATTGTTTTGTCAATAAGCTGACTTTTATAATCTGCTTTGAATTGTAATCTTGAGTCTTGAATGGACCTCCACCAGGCATCGTCAGTTTTACTTGTGACAACCTCCTCAAGCCAATAACATAAATTCTAACTTTATCAGGAGAACAAATTTACAATAAATAGGGATTTCACCATTCAACTGTTGCATGCGGCAACTATAATCAATTGTTGTCATTATGAGCATATACACTACTTTCTGTTCATAGAACATGAGAAATTGTGTTTATCATTATTGTTTACACTTCACGAGGCTTAAAAGTTGAAGCCAAATTTACCATTCACAGCTGCTTGATTTGGTAGCTGAGAAGGTGAATTTTGGTGGCCATAGTATATTCCAAAGTTCAAACAAGACAAGGATGAAGACAGTCCAGAAGGGTAAGCACATATTATACCCAAAAAGAGGTAATTATTTTAATATGTATAATATCATTGATAATTAATATTATAATAATAGTTAAGTTGTACATGGGCATGGCCTAGCTCATTATGAATAACATATTTTCTCCCTTGACTCGTAACAGTCATCTTAGGTAGATTAATGAGTCCTAAGAAATGATTCTACATGACGTTAATATGCCCTATACAGGAATAAAAAATGTGAGGTGTGATAATGTCTAGGCTAGGTGTAAGGGTACATGTGAGAGAAGATGTAAGAGGTGTAAGAGAACATTGCAACTCAACAAGCAATCAAAATCCACATTTTATTTCCTCTTGCAACTCAACAAGCTATCAAATTCCATTGGATTGTAATTTAGTGAACCGTATTAACATGGAAACCCAAGTTTTATGGATAAATGTGTTGGGAAAGCATAAATACTTTGCTTTCCAGGTTAATGTTGACAAATAGAGTACTAAAAACGAAAAAATTCAACAATCTATCCGCACTGCTTTGTAAGTTTTGGGATTATCCTATGTTAAATTCGTAATGCCATTGATCTTGTTTAGGTTCAAATCTAGTTTTAATGAAAATTGGAGTTGGAATTTATAATATCATATGGACAAATCAAAAGCAAAATTAGTGATAATAAAAATTACTAAACCCCAAAGCCCTGTGGGTGAAAGTGTTAGCCAAATTTGACTGTTGTGTTTTTCATCTTAAGTGGGCAGAGAGCGTTTTGCCAAAAAGACTCAACAAGCTATCAGCATTGCTTTTGGGATTACCCTATGCTTTGGAGGTACAGGGTTCAAGTCTATCTCCCCTATTAAAATAGGTTTATACCATCTTAATGCAAAATGGAGTTGGGATTCACTTCTCTACACAAGCAAAATTACTAATGGCATTGTTTTCCCTATCAAAAGTATAAGAAAGATAAATAGTTGTAAAATGTCATCAAAATCTTCTCTGTATCATTGAGTCTGTAATGCCTATCAAAAGTATAAGAAAGATAAACAGTTGTAAAATGTCATCAAAATCTTCTCTGTGTCATTTTCTACAAACTTACTTTGGACTTGTCGAAGAAGCATCTGCCAGTTTTGATTGTTCATCTGCTGGAGAAGAATGTTGAGGAGGCTTACTGCTGGACTGTTGTTTTGTGATTCTAGCTGAGTGAGAGGGTCCACACATTTGGAGCTTAAGGAGCCCTTTACTCGCCTGCTTCTCACCCATGTTGCCAAACGCTTGGTTGAAGCCTCTCTTGCTTCCGGTTGCCATGACCAACCCATACTCACATTTAATACCATCACCCATGACCTGTGCCTGATTTTGCAATGCTCTGGCATGCAAAGTTTCAAAATTTGTCTCTGGACCTACAAACCCCATCAAACAAACCCTTTCCATTAAGGAACCTTCTACAGCATCCCAGGTTAAAGGTTAGGTATTGGCATGGATTTGTGCTACCACATATTCAAAAAAAAACCCTGACACCGAATTGCTGAGTGGGTTGTGCGTTGATCTTAATGGGGCTTCTCTTCCTTCCACAAATCGACTTGGTGAACCCATATAAAGGTATACATTGTTGTTGTCTCAGTATACAAGAAAAAAGCAGATGGATTGGTCGCCCAAGCATGCAAAGATAACGCAGATGGTTGTGGTTCTAGGTAGATGCCCATAGATTATTGATAGAGAATACAGATGGGTATGGAGACAGGGTTGCATGAATGACAGGAGAAACCCTCGACTTGCCTCTTTTCCACACAAAAAAATCCCAAATCGATTTTCTATTTTTGGTTTAAAACATACACTCATGACGTAATCGATTTCCACCATATATTTGGATCCAAGCGATGACAACGCTTGGTGGGTAGAGTGCTATAGTTACCACTCCCATACCAAAAAATATAATTGCAATTGTTATGTATTGGGAAGCCCGCTCCAATCCTACCCATACTATTTTCACCATGTTTGTTTTATGAATGGAGTAAAAAAAACAAAGTTTTAACCATTCTCTCATAGGTTGTGAACTTTGTGTATCATATGTGCAATAATATGAATAAAGCTTATCAAAGCTGGGAAGCTTCTCCCCTTGAGATATTTAACCCTATATGTTAGAATTTATACTTTCCAAATGATCATATTATTTTAGTGTGAGCCGATGAGATCCTTTCATCAATTAATTCATTGGCTAATAGATTGAGATTCAAAGTTTTCAAGGAGTTAGTCATTCCAAATATCCCAACTCCCCCATTTTTATGAGAATTTCAAGAAACATTCACAATTTTATTTGTACCATTTCCTTTCCTAATCATGATTGAAAAAAGAAAAGAGATTTTTACAAGACTTGGATATGTGTGATTGATGTCTTAGGCCTTAACTAAAAATGAAAAATAATGGAAGTAAACTTATCAACATAATAGAATCCAACTTTCCTTCAATCCTCAACAAAAAATGAAAGCAATTCAAATTCAAAATAATGCAAACAATTTCTATAATATTAAAATAGTAAACTTGAGACGGTCAGCAAAAGACGGTGTCATCGCTATAGAGACGGTTAGGCGTGGATACAGTGATGTCCAAGAGTTTAAGCGTGGATACAAAGATGTCTAAGAGCCCAGGCGTGGATACAGCGATGGCTAGGCGTGGATACAACGACGCCTCGTTCTTGTTACATCAGATTTTACACCAAAAAGTAAGAAACGTGGAAAACCTCCGTGGAAAAATCCACGCTTTTGTACTAGTGTTATGAAGTTCAAACCCAAACATAGTGAATGATTAACCACTTAATCTCTACTTATTCGAACCACATTGTTGGTAGAAAATGCAAATTCGGGCTTTGTACACAAAAGAATAGGTAAGTAATGTAAAGGAACACTTACCTTTATTTTTGTTCTTCGGACATCAGTCTGCAACTTGTCATCTTTAGTAAGACTGGAAATCTCCCGTACCAGAGCGTTGGATGATGGAGAAAGGCATGAAGCATTGCAGGCATCATCACTAGAATTAGATTCGTTGCTATTTTGAGATGAAAGTTCAAGGGAAGCGTTTGCAAGAGAAAGAAGACGTTCTTAACCATTAGAATTCTCATTAACCAGTAATTCCTCTGTTAAGGTCTCTACACGAGGGCTTAACTAGGATGTCACCTCCCTGATCAAGGGATCTGGCTCTAAAGCAACTAAACCTGGAGCTTCCTTAACAAGAGGACTTGAATGGGTTGTATCCAAAGGCTTCTATATTGAAGCAACTGAAACTGGTTCTTTCACCGAAAGTAGATTTCTCCCTTATGTGCATGATGTCAGAGGAGTCAAAGGAGTACCCAACTGTGTACCTGCATCTAAAATCGATATTTCCTTAACTGGGTCCTCTGCTAGAGGATTGCGAACAATTAGAGAAGATCCAACAGGATCCTTAAGAGGACTAGCAGGAAGAGTAATGGTGATATCCTTCTCATCAGCGTTAGTTCCAAAGAGATCAACCTTGGCAAGTTGTTGTTTTGATGGTTTTTTTTCCACAGGATTGTTTTTGGTTTTCCTTGGAGCTTTTGATGCATTATTGGGTTTCCTCGCTTGATATTTTGCCTTTGGTTGAAATGCACTAACTCTAGGAACTACCATAGAAACATACACTAATGAATAAACTACTTTTAAAAAAAGAATGATTGTCAACAAAGAGATTTTATTTTTAATGTTTTGCAAGTAAAAATGGCAAAAAACTAACCCATTGTTGGCTCTAGAGGATCATCCAGTACTTCTAGAGAGGAAAACATGGATGTAACCTCAAAAATCTCCACACTAATATTAATATTTCGAACTATTTTCCTTCACTCATTCCATGCCGTATAAATTGCAAGCATGTTTTTAAATATAACTAGTTTTTTTTATATTAGTAATGTGTTTGCACATTGTTTGTAGGAATTTATTCAAAATGGGAAAGCAATGAAAATGGCAGGCTATCATGCAACTTGAAACAAAAGACCCTAAACACATGCTCACCTTTTCCTCCAAAGATATTCTTTGGTCTGAAATTGATCGATCAAATGGAAGTTTCGATTATGTTGCAAAAATCCTGTCCCATAGAGTATCCGACTTCATTATGGGGGAAGAAATGAACCTTGATGCTCCATGTAGTTTCATCCGACGGAAAAAGAAAGAACCAGGGAAAAACGATACTGCTTCATTAAGTTATGAAGTGTAAGTATCTCAAGAATGTATTATTTATATGTAATTAACGATATTGCATTTATAATTTGTTGTCTTTACTAACATTGGAAATTTTTTGTATGTAGTTATGCATGTTGTTATGGTTCGGAGGACAAAATAGAACAACCAGCTAAATGTAGGGCCTCATTTTCCAAGAAGAGGGGCTATCAATGCCATTTTATAGTTAAGGTTATGGATCAAAATCCTAAGGCTGCAATATTGACATATAATCTATACAAGCATGAATAAAAAAAGGATGGCCTTGTCATGGTTTGCATGACACTTTAGGTGAGGCCAGGTCTCTGCATAAGCCCAAGCTCTCAAGGGACATAGTCTTGTATGTCGAAAGTTTATTTTTTTTGGAGGTTCCAGTTGACTCAGTTTGCAAAATGCACATAAAGAAACATGTTAACTTGGATGTGACAACTCGGTATGGGGATTTCTTCTTGAGGATAAGGGATGTTGCTTGAGCAAAGGAAACTATCAAATCCATTAAAAGGGTGAGATGAGTGTTAATCTTTGGTACCAAAAATGTAAAGAGGATTTTTTCTTATACCAAAATCCCAATGATGCAGGCATGCCTTTCATAATTGGAATCCAAATGAAATGGATGTTGAAGACAATGGTCAAGCTATGTCATAACAGCTTAATAGCCATCGACTAAACATTTAGTACAAATAAATACGGGGTATGTGTGTTGTCTGTGTTTGTTTAATATGATTATCCAATATTAAGCCATTCAATTTATTTAATAAAAAAAAAAATTCACTTTCTATCTTGTTTGAGTATGGCAGTACCAGCTTTACACATTAGTTGCATTTGATGCACAACAAAGTGGGGTGCCAATTGCATGGGTTGTTTCATTGCAAAATACAACTAAATATATTGCACTTTGGTTTGAGTAGCTTATGAATAGGTGTTACTAACTCCGTCCTGATTGGAAACCCAATGCCTTCATGGTTGATGATGCATTGGCTGAGATAGCTGCATTGAGGTATATTAATTATCATTACTATTCATTTTAACTTATTTTCTTTTTATGAAAAAGTCTCACTTTAACCCATCGAACATTGTAGGAGGGTGACATAGTGTGAAGTTATATTGTGCGTTTGGCATATACGAAGGGCATGGCTAAAAAATGTCAATAACTTGGCCACTAGTCTAGACATGGAAAGTGCAATGTTCAGTAAGTTAGGTTATATTATGATGTATTGTTCCAATGATGATGTGACTGCTGCAATACAAGGATTTTTCAATGAATTTGTTGATGAGAGGAAATTCCTGGACTATCTCAACAAGAATTTTGTTTCCAGTGATAAGTTCTGTAAGTGCAGATGACTCTTTCTTGTGTTTTTTCTTAAGTGTTTCATAATTACCATATATTTCCACTGACTTGTTTTTTTACTTTCAAGGATGTGGGTGAAAGGATCCTGTGATTTTCGGCATGCAAATCAAGAGACCAACAATGTTGTAGAGTCCTACCATTGTTACCTAAATACCAACTTTCTCTCCGATCGACGAAAGAAATATGCTCGTCGAATTGATTGGTTATTATATGTGCTCTTGACAAATGTCGAACTTGTGTATTGGTTCAAAGAAATTTTGATAGAAGAAGGATACTTGAACAACTATAGGAAAGAGAAGCAGCTTGAATCTTCAATGGAAAGAGCAAAACGAATCCCGGACAGTGATTGTTGCCCTCATGAGAGTATATCTCATGCCTATTGGGTGAGGAGTCAAACAAATCCTCATAAGAAATACCTTGTCACCCGGTATTGTGCAAATTTTATAGCGTGTGATTTCCCATGGTCTATTCATGGCAACATGTGCAAGCATGCTATGAAGGTAGATTGGTTGTATTTCCCATTAGGAGATTAAATCCCAGTACTAGATCAGGACGCAATGCATGCTTCATTTGATACCCCTCATGAAATAGAGGCACCAAACTTACATGTATATGGTGATATAACGTTTACAGCCACTGATACTATGTATCCAGATGTTGAGGGACTTCAATTAGTTAGGGATGAATTGTTTGGCTACCTAGACCTGCTTAGAAACAATCCTCCTTGTACATTGAGAAAGACCGAGAAGTTGGTTGGTCTAGTTAAAAAATTGTTGGACGAGGCCAACAATCTTCATATTATGGACTTTGACTTCACCACTAGCTTGGGTGCTTTCGAGTCATCTTTGAAGAGGAAGAATTGCTTCCTTAGCCCCAAAAAGAAAGGAAAAAAAATCAAGAAAAGTAGTGGCTTGGAAATTGATTTTAATATCCATTCATTTTAATATGATCCTTTCCAGTTTCAATATCTCAACAAGAGGGGTCATCCTTGCTCCAATATTGCACCATCAATTATCTCAGGTTAGTTGCATTTATTGAAAATATCTATGTGTTGTTGGTTTTGCTTTCTTTTTCACATTGCTGATGTATCCATGCATACACATTTGTTGATGTGTGGCATGGATGCTTGCAGAGGGGCAGTAGTCTGCTGTCGTTGGTCCAGGGCAAAGTCATAGACCGAGGCGGTACCTACCGGGTCTAACTGCAAGCCCAGGTACACTTCATGGGACTCCTTATGAAATGAATTTCAAGTGTTCAGGTGACTAGTGTTCTACGTCACAATATTTCCCTGACGATATTACTTGACATGTATAGGTGCTCCTCCCAATGTTCTTCCATCCGAGGAGCACGATTGGTTGATTGGGAGCACACTCATTGGCAGTTTCCAAGGTTTGGCACAAAACCTGCATGAGTAGTTGTTGTTTTTGCTTTATTCATCATGTTGTTGAGGTATCCATGCATACACATGTGTTGACGTACATGTGTTGACGTAAAATTTGACGTACATGTGTTGAAGGACAGTACCTCTGTCCCCAAAATGGATGGGCTCTATACTCAATTAAGCCAGCTCTATTTGTTGGGATAAAATGGTAACAAACATCACATTTTGGATGGTAGATTTCCTTGTAACAGGATTTGTAGTATGGATCATTTCCTAACATGGAAAACTCATGTTTAGAAATAGGCTCACCACAAACATGACAACAAAAACACTGAGGATGCTAAACAACTCCCATATAGCTCAAAAAGTGCCCATATCTTATCTCAGTATTGTACCCAGCACAAATCTTGTATCCTATAGGATAACCATGTGGCGAAGGATAGATATGACTTTGAGATGAATGACTAGGGGAGCCAATGTCCAAGCTTGCTTGTAGATCTCTCACAATTTCTTCATCATCGTCCACTTGAAAACTGCCCCCTATTTTATTCTCCTTTCTTTGTTCTTATTTAGAGAGAGAAAGTGCAATAGCATGATCCAAATCCTCATTTACACTATGTCCATGCCCATCCAAGGTACTAGAAGGCATATCCCAGTATCTATTTTCATCTGACAATACTCCTTGATATTTCCCCTCTGATATCCTGTGATTGGAGCCTTTAAAAATTTTATTGAGCCACTTCATGATGCATGATTGTTTTTGCACGTCACCTAGAAAAATATGATCTCTACAGATAGCTTTACAGAATAAATGGGATTAAATGAACCTCTATGGGCCTCCTCCTGAATGGAAGGAACGCAACAAAAGATAAACCTTGAAATGATGATCCAGAAGCTCGAGAAAAATGCATCAGGAGTCCTGGAAATTCTTTGCATAGAAGATATGGTGTTTGCAGTGGATATGAGACACGTAACAATGAGGGCCTTTCGAAGGAATTCAACCGAAATAATACTCTAAAGAGCATAAGATATATGATCTATTTGATCATAGGATCGGCAGTTGTGATTTGTTTTCCCATTGGGATTTATCCCACATTGACTCAGAGGAATGGTTTACATGGGTTTATATATCCCATCCTTTCATACTCTATTTGACGTGTAGAGAAAAGGTATGGTGGGGGCTCTGGGTGTTTGGGTGTTTGGAATCCACGGGAATATCACCAGCTCAAAGCTCGGGATGACCTATCAGGCCCCCTACCTTTTGCTATGCATGGAAAATATGTTCGAAGATGTGGATGTTGACATGGGAAAGACACGTTGAGGCAGAAAGTGACAAGAAGAACTGTGTAAAATTTGTTTGACAACATGGATGTTGACATGGGAAAGACACATTGAGGTAGAAAGCGACAAGGAGGACTATGTAGTCCATGTGGATGATGATTGGATAATGAGAGGAAAGAGGGTGGTTGATATGTCATAGAAATGGTGGTTTGTTGTTGTGCGAAGTGGTAGGCCATGTGGCAATAGTAAATTGTGTGAGGTGGCAGGCCATGTGGCAATAGTAAAGTGAATAAAAGATGAGGTGGAAGATGCATTGTGGAGGCAAACAATGTGTGATCGAAGTGTACAACAAGGTTTCGCTACAAACTCCTTTATTTTGCTACAAATCCCAAATTATTAGTTGAATATCATTCTTGTCTCAAAGGGGTAGAATTATAAGAGATTATATCATCACCTCAGGAAGTTTTTAAAATTATGTTCATCCAATCCAAGGATCTTCACCTATCTTGATCATATCCTATTTCCAATATTCCATGCAATCCAATCCCCAATAACGTCAAAAGCCAAGATCAAAGGCTTCCACATTATGGAAACATTTTTAAGGACTTTCCTCTAGTTCTAAACCATTCTTTAGTGAGGAGGTATATGTATTTATGGTGGACTACTTTAGCCCACAACGCTTCACCTTCTAGACTCTCCAAACACCTTTTGTTGTTAAAGCTTTGGCCAAACATGAATGATGCTTCAATCCACACCCCCCCCACCCCTTGAATCTTTTAGAAGACCTATCTTTTTCCAAGGTACTCATGGATATGGTTTTTATTTAGACTTTGCTCTCCATAAAACTGAAACTTGACTTCATTATGTAGTCCATGGTACCTATAAGGACATAAGCTAAGGATACCCAATAAAAAATTGAAGCCTCCATAACAAAATTCATCATAACTAATCTACCTCCCCTTAACAACCACTTATTACACTAGAGGTGTAGCCTCTTATAAATTTCGTTGATGAGACATACCCAATCTTTTCAAAGATAGTCATTAGGATTGATAACATTTCCCAAGCAATTTAAACCCAAATTAATGTCGACCATAACAAAATCAAATTAGGAGGTTATCCAATCAGTCGCCTCTTGATCAAGATTCATATAGGAAAAAGTAGATTTTATTAAATTGTACATTATATATGTAGCTTCAATAAATAAAGATAGTGTGTTCTTTAACTTAGTCATATCCCTTATGGATCCATTAGAAAAAAACAAGATATCATCTATAAAAGGCGTATGAGAAACACCGACATTTCCACCTATTCTGATCCCCTTAAGAGTCACATTTCATCTAGCATTGTGAATTGCTCTACTTATTCCTTCCATTATCAAGAAAAAGAGAAGTGGATCTAGGGGAAACCCTTGCCTCAAGCCTCTCCCATACCTAAAAAAAATTGAAGTTGCACCATTAAGCAAGACTGCAAAAGACATTGACTGAACACAAGAGAGGATCCAATCTATAATATATAGATCAAAACCAACCTGTAGCATGGAAAGTCTAAGCTGGATCCAATTGACCCGGTCATATGCTTTGGAGAAGTCAATTTAATAATGAATGCAGGAAAGTGCTTCATCTTGAATTTGTGTAAAGCTTCCTGGGTAATCCCTATTGCATCATGAATATGGCATCCTTCTAAAAAATCAAATTGTTCAGAGGACACAATTGTGGAAAAGATGCCCCTAATCATGTTTGTAATAATATTGTCAATAAGTTTATATATGCATTTACACAATGAAATTGATTTGAAATCCTCCATATTGAACACCTTATTAAATTTTGGTATAAGTGTTATAAAAGTATAATTGAAGGTTGCTAATTTTCTACATCTAATCTTGGATTCCTCTATAATGGCCAATAGGTCTACCTCAAATGATTCCATGAAACCAGAGAAAAAATCCACTGCCCACCCATCTGGTCCAATGCTTTTTCCTTTTTGCATAGAATGAACAACCTCTTTAAGTTCTTCCATAGACACTTTAATTGAAGTTTGATAACCTTGCTTCTGTAAGGAGGAATGAACATAATTCTACTAATTGAGTGTGAATTAGAAACACTAGAGTGCCCAGAGTAAGGGATTTCATAGTTGAAAATAAAAGAATCATGGAGGGGTTAAAGGATAACTGTAAATATTCAACATGCAATCACAAGGGTTAGGAACTAGCAAGTAGGGTTTTATTTTGAGATGAAAGCATACTAACTCACCTCGTTTACATCCTCTACTTGGCCAAAAACATATGTAGTAGTTGTGAAACCTCCATTGGATAGAGTAGTCATATAATTGTGAAGCTTATTGAGATTGACCACAAGCTCCACTTTACATTGATGAAACAAAAATCTATCCAATCCATGTTGTACATTTAGCAAAGACTTACAGTGAGCGCAAGGGAGCTGAATTGTGGAGGGATCAATACATGTCATAGATTTTCATCATACTCTTCATTTAGTGAACTGGAAGATCTACATTTCATCATACATTATGCAATCTGTATTGTAGGAAAATGGCACTGACTATGTAGGAAGTTTAAAGGCAACTTATGGTTCAAGACAAGTTATGTGCAGTTTGTAGGTCTTAGTTGCATTAACCTTAATGGACCATATGAACAACTTACAATTTATAGTAGTTTGCAAGTCTTAGTTGCATTAACCTTAGTTGATATAAAAAATAATAATAAAAATGAAATTTACATCATCAATATCATAAGAAACAATTGATCACCTTCAAAGAGGTAAGGTTGATACATAGAATTAAATGATAAACTGTACAGAAGACTTGTACACACATGGTAAAAGATGAACGGATGTTATCAAAAAACTTGTATTTGAAATCACTTTGTGTCACTGAATAATGTTTTAAGTAGTTTATAGAGAACATTGACAAGGATAGGCCTTTTAGTTACATAATATCAAATATGTACAAGATAGATACATTCTTAATGCAAACAATGTTGCAATAAGGTCTGAGTGTGAGGTCTGAGTATGCACTGAGAGATACATTCTTGGCATCTAGTATCAGCAAAAACTCCTTGGCTTTAACTTTTGTTTGTGAGTTCCAGTGCCATAGTTGTTTGGATAATTTGTTAAATTTGATTCTCTCATAGCATCTATTTCCTTCTTAGTTTATGTTCCCTTTTATGGAAAATGCCTCATGCAAATAGCAATAACCATCCTATAGCATAGATAGACAAGAAACCATTCTGTTAAGTGCCCAAAGTTTCTTGTTGTTGTGACACACAGAATTACCCAGAAGTGCCCAAAATTGTTTCTTTCATGCACATGATTAAAAGTAATGTTGTTTGAAGCTCTTTATAAGTATAGGGAATCTTGGATGCACAAATTATTGACTAATGACATTCAGTTGAGTGTGATTTCAACAAGTATTAGCATGTTGTCTATCTGAAATAAATATGTACTCATAGGAATATGTCATTTATATGAGTGAAATGTGGTTCAAAATCTGTTAGTAACGGCATGCACTTATGCATTACACATTGTGACCATCACAAGCAGCTTGTTATGTGATTTCCCTTCATGGGTTGTTCCACCCTTTGCAAGTGGGAAAACATATAATTATTTCAATCTAGCTTCATCTGTTGATAAAAAAAAGTCCTCATTACACAGTTTTGAACATATACTAACAAATAAAAATAGAAAATATATTACAATAGATATTCATCATGAAAACAATATTGGTAGTTCAATCATTAAATGAGGAAGAGAAGTAGGTTCCTCAAAAACATCAAAGTAAGCATTCAAAAGAGTCTTTATCAGCATGTGAAAGAATGTTGCAATTATCCTTTTTCGACAGCCAAACTATACAAAGAGAAAATTTGTTAGCAGTATTGGTTTTTATGTTTTACACTCACTCTTCACAGAGTTCTACGATCGCATAGAATAAGAAAACATTCAACAAAGATAGAGAGACATCACCAACAATTTGATACAAGAATCCTGTGAACAATCCTATTTTATTACTGGTCGATACTTTGTAAATTTTACACAATAGCTTCTGGGTGTGAAAATCAACCCTCAATACTTCGAAGAAAGAAGTATCTATACATTTATTTACTTCTGATCCTATCATAAATGACTAGGATATTATGGATAAAATATCTAACTAATTAGATCTCAAATTACAAAATATAGGAATTTTGTTCAATTGTTCGGATACTTGGTGCTGCTTTTGTGGAAGTAATTGGTGAGTCATATCTTTAACTTTGGCTACTATTCCATGATAACTTGAACAAAGACTTCAGCTCTTGGTTGTTTTTATCTTCCTCTTGCAATTTTCTGATCTCCTGTCAGAGTGAGTCTCCAGAGGGATAATGGCCATCTGCACACTCCGTTCTTTCTCCTTTATCAATTTATCCATTTCGTCTTCCATCTCTCTTATCTGTGCATTTGTTCCGTTATAAGTTTTAGAATCTCCTCTTTGTGACGTTCAGCTTTAGCCACCCCTTTTGCTTTTGAATCTTCTATGGCTGGAAGCTTCAACTGCTTCCAAAATTGGGTGTAGGTGTTACTTTTGAGAAGCTCATTCCTTTGCTTGATTTGTTTATATTTGTAAAAAAAAATTGACTCTTTTTGTCCATCAGCTGATATCAACTCAAAAAATATGAATGCTGCCTTTGTCTCTCGAATGTTGTCCTGCAAAAAGTTCATGGATAATTATATTAATATATATACAAAATTACGGAGTTATAAAATTACAAAAAAGGCCCTTTAAAGAGGCCTTTGAGAGGAGCAATTGTTCAAAACACAACCAACGACCATCAAACCCAAAAATATAAAAACGCGAAATATGATTTGCTTATAAACTTTAATATTGGAAGAACATCTGAAATATGAACTACCAAAACTAGAAATCTTCTCTGGCATTTCACTCGTTGTCATTCTCATCTTGACCAACAATGTTTGACCTTTTTTCATGAGGGGGTAGTTGGAATCTGATCTCACTATAGCTACCCTACCTCCACCCTACCAACTGTGCACTACCACAGGGAAACTTTCTCTTTCTGGTGCTCTCAGAGAATAGGGGAAATATGTATTTAAAAAATCTACCTTAGTATTTAAAAAAAAACACTCTTACTATGTCTCAATATTACCCACCTTATAAGCAATATGTCTCCATTTCCCCACATTATAAGCAAAGGAAACTTCTTATCATGATAACTCAAAATCCACTATAGAAGGCAGTCTTGTAATAAAGCACATTTCTATGACTTGAAAAGATACCCCAATATAGGTAAGAATAAGCACAAGTTGTACATAAAAAATGAAAGGTTGATTCATGTAAGTTAAGAAATGTTGAACAACAAAACTAGAAGAGTTCATGTGAGAGGTGGGTTTGCTAAAATATGTTGCAATATTTGCAAAAACACTCAAACCAAAGATCCTTTTGAGATGAAAATCTAGAAGATATGGTCATGACTGAATTTGGAAGCTTAATACCGATGCATCATTCTAGAATTGAATTTCGAACTAGAACTGTTCATCGTTAGCAACCCATGCATCATTCCACGTATGTGTGAAGTCGAGCAATATAATCACTTGAACCAACAAAAATAGACCAGAACCAATATTGCATAAACATATTGAACATACAAAAATAGTTCTACCATCTCTCATCTGCTCAATAAAATCAACATATGTTGATACATAACGCATAAATCAGTCACAATGATGGAACTAAAGTTCATTCTAAATCGTATTGGAACTTCACCAATGAAAGAACTTACCATAAACACTGATGATAGAATTGGGGAGGAAAAACATCAAATCTACTAGCAAATCCCAACAAATGATCTTTACAATCCATCCACCGTGGTGCCACCCATCTAGAATGTCTTTTTGAGTCTTAATTCAAATCCTCATGATAGAAAATATAGCGAGAGGGATTATATTGCAAAACTCAACAACAAACCATCTGTATGCTCCAATTTCATTATCATTATTTGGATTATAGCAATGGAGAGTTTCAATATTTCATAGTGGATGATCATTTCTACAACAAAATAATATGACAATCAGGGATAATGCAAAAAATGTGTGGTACTCTGTATCTTCAATATACATCCTTGATATAAGGAAAAACAACATATATTTTTATCAAAACCATGCAGGATTGATAATAGGATTATAAGCATCCAATAGAGACACCTTATATCGAAACTGGTCATCATTATATACATACAAAATCAGCTTGTATACATCACTTTTGGTCATCATACACGTTATTGGGTTGGCCTTCCCTATTGGAACTACAAACTAGTTTATATACCAATGAAAGTAACCCTTTTTCTCCTTTCCAAGAAAACATCCTCATATTGCAACAAAATACTAGGAATAGAAATTTGGATAGAACCAGTCAACCTCACCTTGGATTAGAAAGCTACTTGTTAAAAGAAAACAAAAAACAATATTTGTAAATGTGAAAAATTAAACAATATACAAAACAACGTACTTTAATTTGAAAAAATAAACACAAAGTACAAACAAAATAACACTTCACACCTATTTCTCTTCATAGTGCATGCGTGTGGCCTCTTTGTTTTGGCGATAGATTGTGAATAGAATGAAGGGTGATGATATTTCGATTTCTTATCCTTTGTTTTATTTGGGGTGAGAAAGCTTTGTTTGCAATCCCTACGTTGTCTATTTTCATTCTGGACCTTTTTATGATTTACAACAGTATTGTCCTCTCCATCTCTGTTAACTTCTTCATTTAGCACATTTTGGACATTTTCTTTTGGAGTCTTTTAAACATTTTTGGACATTGGCGGGCCTAAATGAAAATAATTGGGTGTCCTGTCAAATATTGGTGAGCCTAAAGGAACAGTAGCGGGTGTCCTATCAAATATTGGCCTTCCTAAAGGAACACTATCGGGTGTCCTATCAAATATTGTTTGGCCTAAAAGAACACTACCCGGTGTCCTATCAAATATAGGCCTAGAAAATTTATCAAACGAACACTCAATAACATCCACATCTTCACCAACATTAGGGGTTTGAATCATTCCTTCTCCTTGTTCAATGCATTCATTCATATTTGATGAAGATGGGTCACCAACATATACAATATTTCTCTTCCATTATAAGGAAACAATGTTAATAAAATGGGGTTTCAATAAAGTATTTCCAATGTGTAACAATACAAGGAGAGCTTATAAAACTTACAATGAGTGTCTCTTCAACAGACATGATATTGTCCTAAGGAATTTGTGAAGAGTTTCATACATTTCTATGTTGCAACCAAAGAATGTTTGAAAAAAATAACTGTTTTTAAATACCTTGCAACGCTGCTATTATATGCAACAAAACAAACATTAATTTGAATAGCAATTGGAAAAAATTACAATACAAGGAGTGGCTTATAAAACTTACACCAAGTGTCTCTTCAACGGACATGATATTGTCCTCAAGACTTTGTGAAAATTCAAATCCAACATTTAAATCAATTGAAGTCTTGTCAAATGATGGTGGGCTGAAAGGAACACTTTCAGATGTCTTCTCACATTGTTGAATGCTTTCTTGATTGACACCTCCAATTGTCATGTCACACAAATAAAATTCAACATCTTCAAAAATATCAGGGGTTTGATTCAAATCATATGTAGACGATTGACCCACAAATATATTATTTCCCTGCATAAAAGAGGAAATATTGTCAATAAGATGGATATTAATTTAGGCATTTTAAATATGTATCAAAACATGGAGGGGTTTACGAAATGTACGCTGACTGTATCATCAACAGACATGTAATCATCCTTGGAAAAATTGGAAGAGATATCTAAATATCTCTATTGCAATGATAGGATATTCAATATATGTTAGTTCTCCAGATACCATGCAAGACTAGAATTGAATAGGAATTGAAAATTCCTACCGGCAATGACTCGTTGAATATTTTTCTTAGGGCCTCCCAATCTTTATCTCTTATAACCTTCTTACGAACAATATTTGTTAGTGCATATCTTTTTTCACTCGCTTGTGCATTGTATTCAGTAACGATTCTTTTAATCTGTGCCACTACATATTCTCTCAACTCATCTGCACCTTTCACCCCCTATTACAAGAAAAACAAGGATAATACATTGAGAAAGCATCCTTTTTTTAATATTTCTAGAAATAAAACATCAATACAAGATGGCATACCTCTCTTTGGACCTCTCTATGAATGGCAGCAGTCTCCGTAGCCTTCCTATTCTTCTTAAACTGATATTCAATGTCGTAATTTTTTCGCTTGCGTTATTTTTCCATTCTTGATGTAGATCGAAGCTTGTTGTTATGGCCCTGTGGGGCACTGCCATGCAATGTTGTGGGTTCCCACTCATGTAATTGCTCATGATGTTTATTATATTCCTGACACTTGCTGCATCGCAAACCGTTGCACTCAAATCCAAAACAGTAAAATAAGTTGCGGTCATTACTTTGCTTGATGACTTTATAAGTCAAGTCTTCCTGGGATGGTCAACAAATAACATATTTAGTTCATGTAGCTCAATACATCAATAAGGATATTGGATTATGCAGATAAAACATGAACCTGTATTATGGCCATAGTATTAGAAGGTCAACTTTGGTTTCACAAGCCTCCAAGCAAACAAAACCCTGGAAAATAACAACGTTTATACTCTTAGTAACAAACGTTATGCAAGACCATCCATTTTTGAAATCACAAATAAATAGTACAATATAGATGTTCGATTTATAATGCACATAAAATATTATTCTAGGAAATTCCAAAACACCACATAATCATTGGAATCTGACTCAAAACACCACATAATCCCTCTAGAGCAAACCATTGGCCTTTGCGTGGGATGTGGTTTCCATTAGGACATTTTATACACATGTGATAGGTTTTATGGCTTTGACCATTCTAGGGCAGGAAATAAAGGGCTATGGGATTTCAGGAAAACAAGAAGCTCCTAATCTTGTTACTGATAATACCTAGTAGATGGTTTTTGGAAGACAAAGAAATCCAGGCGGGGCGAAGTTCCAAGCGAGCAAATTTCCAAGTGGGCAGAGTTCCGGTCGAGGTAGAGTTCTTAGGGATCAAAGGCCATGAAAAGGTACTGTTACGAGGATTTGTGCACCAAGAATGGATCTTGAGGCCTTGATCAAGGCCGAGGGAGGAAATAAAAGGAATTATATGCCAAATGAAGCTTCCTAGGATCATGGGCCACAATGAAGGCCTTGAATCATCACACACCCTCTAGATGGGATCATTGACGTTGGAATAGGATATAGGTGGTGTTATCACTCCAGGAAAATCCTCTAGGTTGCAACTCGAGGATTCTTGGTAACTTAAATGTTTTTATGGTTTTCTAAGTGGATCAAGTCAGGTGACCTACAAAACCTCACACTCTCAAGACATCCATGAAACTCAATCAGGGATAAGGCTTCTAACTACCACTGTTCAGGGGTTTGATAATATGGTGCAAAGATGGAGAACTTATCATGCTGACAGATTCATACATAAAATAGATATATATAAATGGCTAATCATAACAAGCAAATTACTTATAATTCAAATCATCAATATGCCAATAGGATGACAGCTATCAAACATCAATTAACATGAATAAACCTGATTAACACATTCAAGCATAAGCACAGAACAGATAAGAAATGGAAGCTGAACATATGATAGAAAAAGAGCTTATATTAGGTCATGAGAAATATCAAAGCTTGATAGTAGTAATGGTCTATAGGTCCTCGAAGTCTGACCCTTTCAATAACATAAGTATTCTCTTGTATATCCTTTACAAAACTATTCAGATCCTGAAAAATTGGATCTGATTTACTACAAATAGACAAAATAATTGCTTTTGCATAATTAGGTCAAAAAACCCTAATTTAACTACTAGTCTATCTAATTGTAGAACTCGTTCAATGTTTGAACCTTTTGATAACTAAATGAGTACTAGGAATAACTGCCACCAGTCCTCTGCTAGATAAGTCACTGTTTTAGTTAGATAGTTTAGTGTTAGTGAACCTTTCTTCCTTTATGTCACTGCAAAACTGAAGCATACCTCCCTTGATGTTGTTCTAATTCAATGCCGTTCATCTTTATACTTTGTCTTTGAGCTATTCATGTTTGACCAAAACTGGTCCTTCGTGCCAAAATTCGATCCTGTTCCTTTTTCTACTTTTGGTGGTTAAGAGGCCAAAATATTGGAAGTGTTAGCTATCGACGGTGCTGCTTTCGATGGCTAATGAACTGCCTCAGCATCTGTGTAAGCCACCGAAATCCCTATTCTTCAAAAATTCTTAAGCTACCTCCAAAATTATTCTTTCAAGTTTGTTTGCTTATCTTTTGATTCAACGAGATCTATGTTAGGAAGGTTAGCAGCATCCTAACTTGATTCTAGAGACTGAAGGCTTACTGCAACTTCAGTTAGGGTTTGAAATGTGAGATGAGTGATAGGGTTTGTCTTGGAATCCTTCATCTGCATCCTCTGAAGCCTAATCATTCTATATAGCCTTGTGTTGTCCTTCAAGTATCTTTTGTTTACTCTTTTTAGAAAGATATACCTTTATCTTATCTCTAGGTAAGAGTTGTGCAGCAGCTTATTTCTCCTGGTCAATGTAGAATTGTTATCTTTATCTCTCTCTCTAAAATTCCATTTCATACACTTGCCTCAATAACTAATTTATCCTTTGTGTCTTGGTCTTGCTAGAGGAATCCTTCTCTGCTGGTTCATCTTGCTTTTTTGTGTAGGTGATGGGAGTTCTTCAACCTCTGCTACAACTTGCACTGCTAGGTCAGCACCTTCCTCTCTTTCCTCTTCTGAATCTGAGTAGGACAGGTTCAAAATGTTCCCACTATGTGTTGTGACTTCCTGGCCCTTTTCACTGAAATCTAGGTTTCTTTTGACCTGCTTGGCTTTAGAAGAGGAAGGAGGCTATTCTGCTGTTGTTGGGGATATAGCCCTTCTCTTTCTTTTCCCACTACTAAGGGTGCTATATTTTTTTTAAGGAGACTTACCCTTTTCTTCTGGTTGTAGGCCTATTTCAAATCCATTCCGAAACAAGAAATATTCCCATGTCATATTTCTCCTCTTCGACAATTCTTAGATCAGGAGTTGGATAAGACCATGATGAGACAATCTTCCAGCAATCTTGGTTGGCTGAGCCTTCACGTGGTGTGCCATTTTTTCCAAGCTCCTATGTAAGCAGAAGGGTAAATTCAGTGGGATTTTTCCTGTGAAGTGGTCCATCAATTTAAAAAGGTAAATCATGGCCCTATTGTATCTCCCTTCACAGGTTATGTAGACCACAATCGCCTTCAGTAATTCCTGCCACCTCTCTTCTACCCAGGAGGATGGGACACTTTTATTCCACACCATCCCTCTATGTTCAGGCTTCAGATAAGATATGAACTCTACATCCTTTGTAATGGTGGTTTTATACCACTTCTCCCTAGTTCTAGGGATTTCAGTCACTTCTGCAATTAGGGTTTCATCTATCAAAAATTATTACTTACCTATGATTACCTTGGAGCCATCAAAAGAGAGAGAAAATTCCTCATCCAACTACTGGTGTGAACCTTGAATTTTCTCACAAAACTTATAGCATCTAGGATCTTTGAAGAATTGGCATATTTCTGGATGTACCTCCAGGTAGCTAATGTGTCCCAACCCTTGCTTGAGAGTAGGCCCTCCCTTCTTCATTTGTTGAATGTACTCCTGGGTACCTACAAAAATCAATTTAAATTCTGTGGAAGAGTGTTTTTAGCAGGCTGACTCTTAGAGAAGGTTTCTTGTGGTGAGGATTCCTATAATTGAAGGTGGAGTGTACTGGAGGATTGGGCACTAATTTTTAGAATAATCAACCCATAGTTAGCTACCTTAGACATTAATTTCATTATTTTTGTCTTATTTTCCTAGTTCATGTGTCCCACCTTGTGCAAGTTGTCAGTTACCTATCCATAGTTGTCAAACTTGCCTTATTTGACTCATGTAGCACTTGGGAAAGCTCAAGGAATCAAATCTGCTTTATTCCTGGCCTCCTAGGTGCCCATCTTCTTTTCTGCTTTATTGCCTGCTTTTTCAGTGTTTTAAGGCAAAAGGAAAAGCTTGACTAGGTGAGGTTGACTAGTTTTTTGTTGTACACATCCTCCTCTCTTTTCTCCTTGGAAAAGAATGTGTGAGTTGTCATTCCATCACTCTTTAGCTTGCCTAAGCCTTTTTTCCAATTCGTGAGCTCCATGACAGATTTGGGATCAACTTTTACGCCTATGGGGGATTTGCTTATTTTTAGTAAGCCTTCTTTTGACTAGAATCGATGTGCCTCCTCATGCAATCAAATATCCTATGTAATTATTTAATGCAGTAGCCTATGTTATTATAGGGTTGGCTATTGTACACTTATTGAATACAGTTTATTGTTCAGCTCATTATTCAGTCTCTTTTGTGAGTGATTTTGAATGATCAATTGATAATTGTTGTGAGTAAAATTAATCTATCACTGGGTTCAATTTCCACATGGTATCAAAGCCATTGTAGATCAATTTCTCTCCTTCAAAATTTTTTTGCAGGTTTGACATCAGTGACTGGGAGCCTTCTACTGACAGCCGGGACAGATTTCTAAGCTATGGATCAATCACAGAAAACTATCTTGAGTCCCTTCAATTTCTTTGAATGGAAAGCAGAGATAGAGATACTGTTGAGAGCGAAAGGTCTCTAAAGGGTGACTATGGCAATAAAAGCAGATCCCAATGCAACTACAGAGATGATAAAATGGCACAACAGGAGGGATGAGGCCTATGGTCTCCTGTGTCTGAGTATTTCCAGAACCTCCTTTTCCATCTTGATGGATTGACATCACTCAATGAAGTATGGGAGAAGCTTGCTAATATTTTTGGAAAGACAGATGAGATGAGGGGACATCAAATCGAAAATGAGCTGATTTCTCTGAGTCCAAATAGATTTGAATCCCTGCAGCTATATTTCTCCAAGTTCAAAGCACTTGTTTTGCAGCTGAAATAGTGTGGGATCGAAAAGAAGGATGATCAGCTGGTCTTGGCCATACTCTCGAATCTTGGCCCTGACTATTCAGTGTTTGTTTTGACCTTCTATGCCACAAAACTGACAGCTCGAACTTGGAAGATACCTAGCCTTGCAGATTTCATGGAATCTCTCACACAAGAACAAGACAAGCTGGTGATGATGGGCACCATCAAACCATCCAAAGACCAAGCTCTGGTTGCTGGAGATTCGAAGGTGGATTCAAAAAGCAAAAATAAAGCTAAAATGCCATCTAAGAAAAAGAGATACAAGAACAAGTCTCCAAAGGAGCTACAAGGTTCCAAGAAGAACTACTAGAAGAAGAAAAACAAAGGAGAAATGAGCAAGTGCGCATACTGCAATAAAGGCAATCACAAGCTCTTGTATGAAAAATAAAATAGACATGCTGACCCAACTCTTGGAGAAGAATGGCATCTCCCTTCAAGACAGATCAAAGAAGAGGGAAGGAGGATCAAGTTCAGAAGAAAGAGAGAGAGTTCATGCTCTAGTTGCTGGCACATCAAGCTCACCTAGTTTCATCATTGATTCTGGAGCTTCAAGACACATGGTTTCGACTAAGGAGGCATTCACCTCACTGGATATGTTGAAAGGTCCACTTATAGTACTAGGAGATGACTCTCTCACTGAAATTTTAGGCAAAGGGAGGATAGATCTTGATCATGGTCAGTTCAGCAATGTGCTGTATGTGCCTGGTGTTGCCTCCAACCTTCTATCAGTGTACTAGATGACTCACATTGGGTCTCCAAAGAAAGTCATATTATCCCCTAATGAAGTTGAGATCACAGAGATCTCAAGTGGTAGAGTCATTACAAAAGGAGTTGCAAATCATGCTCAAAAGGTATACATGTTCTCACACTTCCTACCCTACTCAAACCCCTCTGGTCTTCTGATTCATTCTAATGAGGCTAGCAAGCTTTGGCATGAAAGATTTGGCCACCTTAATTACAACTATCTTTCTGATCTTAGTGAAAAGGAGATGGTCATAGGTTTTCCCAAGATAAAATTTTCCAAAGGAGTATGCCAAGGTTGTATCCTAGGAAAACACCCAGAGCATAAATTTGAGAAAGCTAGTCATGAGAGAACCTCTGCACGCCTCGAGCTGATCCACAGTGATGTTGCTGGTCCATCCCCTCATATGTCCATGATTCAGGCCAAATATGCATTGAATTTCATAGATGAATTTTCTAGGTATTGCTGGGTTTACTTCCCGAAACACAAGTTTGAAGTTTTTGGCCTCTTCAAAGTCTTTAAGGCTTTGGTTGAAAACCAGTCTGGGAGGAAACTCAAGGTCCTCATATCTTACAATGGTGGTGAGTATGTCAAGTCTGAGTTTATTAATTATTGTGTAGATTCAGGTATTCAGATGCAGCATTCTATCCCCTACACACCACAGCAGAATGGTGTTGCAGAGAGGAAGAACAGATCACTGAAGGAGATGGCAACATGCATGATGGAGGCCAAAAATTTGCCACCAAAGTACTGGGCCGAAGCTATAAATTCTGTAGCCTATATTCATAATAGGGTGCCTCATAAATAGCTTGACTGTATGACCCCCTTCGAAGCATGGAGTGGGCACAAGTGAGATGTGACCCATTTTAGGATTTTTGGCTCAAAGGCTTGGGCTAGAATTCCAACAAAGAAGAGGAAGGATTTGTAGCCCCAAAGCCAAGAGTGACTTTTTGTTGGGTACTATGAAGACTCAAAAGGGTACAATCTGATTAATTTGAGCACAAACAAAGCCTTCATTGAAAGGTGTGTTCACTTTGAAGAAGAACCCCTTGCAGCAATGGAAGTTGGAGAAGCCTCTTCACCACCTGAACCTCTGAAAGTAATTGAAGAGTTTGTTGAACATGCTGATTCTGATATGTCTGATAGTGATTAGTTTATTATAGACCCTAACATCCATACAAGGCCAAAATGGGAAGCCAATACACTTCATGCAGCAGGAGAGCTAGCTAGGGATCCCAATGACCCAAGGAGGACTAGATCTCAATTTGAGAGTGGTATGTGCATGAAGGATCCTATGTTTGCTGAGAAATGCTATTTGATGGTGGAATATAATCCTTAGAATTATGAAGAAGCAGCAGGAGATCCAAGATGGAAAACAGCCATGAAGGAAGAGTTCAGCTCACTCCAGAAGAGCAACACATGGGAGCTAGTGGATCTTCCCCCAGGGAGGAAGTTAGTTCAGTGTAAGTGGGTCTACAAGACCAAATCTGCTGCTGATGGTTCACCTATAAAGTACAAGGCCATATTGGTAGCCAAGGGATACTCACAGGTTCATGGCATAGATTACAATGGGACCTTTGCACCAGTGGCAAAGATGGACTCCATCAGGCTAGCCTTAGCCATTGCAGCCTCAAAGCAATGGGAGGTACATCACATGGATGTAGAGTGTGCCTTCCTGAATGGAGATGTCACTGAAGAGATATATATGCAGCAGCCTCAAGGATTTGCTACTAACCCTTCTCTTGTGTACAGGATGAGAAAGTCATTGTATGGGCTAAGCAAGCCCCCAGGGCTTGGTATGCCAAGATTGATAGCCTCTTGCTATCACTGAATTTTTTTCAATGCAAATCAGATCCAAATGTCTATTTGAAGTTAATTAATGGTTCATTAATGATCACTGTGTTATATTTTGATGACCTTCTCATTACAAGAAGCTCAATGGATGAGATTGCTTCCTTGAAGGGTGCAATGAACCAAGCCTTCTCCATGACAGATTTGGGGCTCTTAAGTCAATTTTTGGGGCTTGAGATTGCTCAAACCAAAGCTGGAATCAAGGTGCACCAGTCTAAGTATGCCTTGGATTTGCTGAAAAAATTCAAAATGAAGGATTTCAAAGTAAGCAAAACTCCTTTCCTTTTAGGAGTGAAGCTGGAAGAAGTTGATTCTTCACCTATGGTAAACAATACACTGTATAGGAAATTGATTGGATGTTTGTTGTATCTTACACATAATAGACCTGATATTTGTTATGCAGTAAGTGTGGCTTCTATAGTCATGGATCAGCCTCAATAGATCCATTGGAAAGAAGCCAAAAGGATCCTTAACTTTGTTCAGGGAACAAGGACACATGGGATCTTCTATAAAGCTAAATCTGATCTTGAGTTGATTGGGTTTACTGACAGTGATTGGGAAGGTGATAGCACAGATAGAAAGTCCACATCAGGATATGTGTTCATTCTTGCAGAAGGGCCAATTAGCTGGTCAAGAAAGAAACAAAGTACCATTGCACTCTCATCTACAGAAGCAGAGTATAGAGGAGTTGTTAATGCAGCAACTCAATGTTTATGGTTGCAGGGATTACTTGGAGAGTGTGGCTTCGAACCAGAGTACTAAAATACCATATAATATTGATAACCAGAGTACCATTCGAATCTACAAAGATCTAGTTCAGTAGAAGAGAACCAGACACATTGAGATCCATATGCACTACATCAGAGAGCTTTTCCATGATGGCACCATTCACCTACTCTTCTGTTCATCTTCAGAACAAGTAGCTGATATATTCACCAAATAATTTTGTGAGAAGACCTTCAGCAATATAAAATCACTGCTGGGGATTGCTGATCATGCTGTGAAGCATGAGTGAAGACAAGATTTCCAGATTTTGTTTTACAGTCCATGTTTAAGGGAGGATTTTCTCATGTGGTTTTTGCCTCTTTCCTTGGTTGTATGGACATGCAGTATGTAAAAGGGTGACTAATCCTTGTTGCTAGGCCCTAAAATTTTCTGATATATTACTCATAAGGCAGACTTAAGGGGGGGTGTTATAATAATCAACCCATAGTTAGCTACCTTAGACATTAATTTCATTATTTTTGTCTTATTTGCCTAGTTCATGTGTCCCACCTTGTGCAAGTTGTCATTTACCTATCCATAGTGGTCAAACTTTCCTTATTTGACTCATGTAGCACTTGGGAAATCTCAAGGAATCAAATCTGGTTTATTCCTAGCCTCCTAGGCGCCCATCTGCTTTTTCTGCTTTATTGCCTGCTTTTTCAGTGTTTTAAGGAAAAAGGAAAAGCTTGACTAGTTTTTTGTCCTACACATCCTCCTCTCTTTTCTCCTTGGAAAAGCATGTATGGGTTGTCATTCCATAACTCTTTAGCTTTCATAAGCCTTTTTTCCAATTCGTGAGCTCCATGATAGATTTGGGATCAACTTTTACACCTATGGGGGATTTGCTTATTTTTAGTAAGCCCGCTTTTGACTAGATTCAATGTGCCTCCTCATGCAATCGAATCTCCTATGTAATTATTTAATGCAGCAGCCTATGTTATTATAGGGTTGGCTATTGTACACTTATTGAATACAGTTTAGTGTTCAGCTCATTATTCAGTCTCTTTTGTGAGTGATTTTGCATGATCAATTGATAATTATTGTGAGTAAAATTAATCTATCACTGGGTTCAATTTCCAAACTAATTATGAGGGTTTTTAACTACATGAGTGATGCTTAGGTGATAGGACGATGGATTTAGCTGATATTTTCGAGACTTCCTACCCAACAATCATGTTTAAGGAAACCTGGATATCCAGTGGAGATCTTATGTAGTACTTTGGACAAACGAAGGGAAGAGTAGGGTTTCCAATCACATCATCCCTCATCAGCTGAACAAATACCTCCTCAATCATTTACTTGCACCTTGATGCAGTCTCTTGTCTTTTTGGTGGTTTATCATGCCCTCTGATGATCGCTATTGTGTTGACGAGGCTTGATTTGATAATTTTTTAACCGTTTGTTCTTTTAAGCTTTTCAACTGTTAAGGGCCACCAAGAAATTGTCTGCTAGCCACTGAAAAAAATGATTTCAGTGGCTGATGAAATGATGACCTATTCTCCTAAGACACCAAAACCGATTTCCAAATGGCGGTGTGAAAATTAGCTTTCGGTGGATTGTGGTCTCTTTGGATATCTCCTTTTAACCACTGAAAGATAGGCCTTTCGGTCGCTAATGAACCATCAAAGCTTTTGCATAAGCCATCGAAACCGTTTTTTCCCCAATGCCTTTTACCTACTTTCAATGGTTAATGCCCTCCTTCAATTGTTTGCTAAACTGCCGAAACCAACAATTTACGGTGGCTAATGAGTTGTTTGAAAGTCTCACCTAAGCCACTGAAAGTGCTTTTACCAAGTAATCAATTGGGTCAGCTTTCAGTGGTTAACCCTGATCCTGTTTTAAATTGTTAGCTGCCGAAACAAAGATTTTCGGTGGCTAATGAGCTGCTAAAATCCCCGCCTAAGCCACTGAAAGCTAAAACTTCCAATTTTCTCAAATATAGAAAAACTAGAGACCCTCAATTTGTTAGCCATCTTTAAATATTTCATAACATGACTCAAATTATTCATCCTACCAAAATAAATTTATTTTGGGAGATAACATCTGGCTCCTACTTGGGGATGAGAACTTCCTTGTGAGGTCCCAAGAACCCTAGACCAAAATGTCTTTCCTTGAAAACAACTAAAAAACTTAACACTGTCATTTACTGTTCCATTGGGCATGGAGTTTATTCTTTAATCACAAACAACCTACTAACTAATAATCTACAATAGCAAGGCCTTAGAGCCTCAAATAAAATAGAGTTTCAAAAATTGCCCATTCACTGGGCCATCAAACACCTCTTCCCCTTCCAGATTCTGCAATTTGAAGGTGTTGTTCTCATGTACCTGAGCTATCAAAAAAGGGCCAATCCACAGAGTGTAAAACTTTCGATATTTTCCCTTGTCCTTCCTGACAATATCCCACTTGAGGACCCAATATCCAACTTGAAAGTTGTCCACTTTTTCCCTTTTTTCAAACATGACCTTGATCTTCTGTTGATGGGCTTCTGATTTTCCTATCACTTATTCATTGACTTACTGTAACTCCACCAAATCCATCCTCCTCCTTACCATATCATTTGGTTCATCTTCCTCCTCATGAAAGAATTTTGCCACTGGCAGAATTAGCTGAATGGGAAAAATGGCCTCAGTACCATAAACAAATTTGAATGGAGAAGTCCCTATAAATATTTTGTCTATTACCCTATCATCCCATAAAGAAAACATTAGCTTAGAATCCCATCTTTTTCTTATTTGTCTCCAATAGTTTCCTAATGATCCTGACTAGGATTTTGTTGGATGACTCATCTAGGCTATTGCCTTGAGGATAATAGGATGTGAAATGCACCAGCTGAATGCCCATTGACTCACAAATATTAACCAATGCCTTGGCTTTGATAGCTAGTGCATTATCAGTCACTAACCTTATTGGGAAGCCAAACCTAATAAAGGTATTCTCATATAAAAACTTCATGATGACCTGATGAGTTGCATTCCTGGTGGGTACTACCTCTATCCACTTGGTAAAGTAGTTTGTGGCTACTAGGATACATTTATGCTTCCCACTTGATGAGGGATTTATGTCACCTATGAAATCCATACCCCATTGCTGGAAATTCCCATTCACTACAATAGACCTAAGGGGAAAGGATCTGGGCTACTGCTTCCCTATAAATCTTTGGCACTGATCATAAGTCCTCACAAAGGTACACACATCAACAAAAAGGCCTAGCCAATAGTACCCTACCCTCAAAATCTTGTGGGCTGTGGTCTTCTACTAATGATAGCCTCCACGTGTGCTAGAATGAAAGTGATACATGACCTGAACTGATTCTTCTTTATCTAGACACCTCAACAAAACCCCAGATAGATCTTTCCAATACAACAGTTTATCAACTATACAAAATTTAACAAACTTTAGTTTAAGAGCTCGTGCTTGATTTGGAGTGAGACCAGGAGGAACTTCTAATTTTTGCAGAAACTAAATAATACTTGAGTACCACTCACATGAAGACAAGTTTTCAGCCACTTGTTGAATGCCATTCTGATCCTAAACTACTTCTGTTGCTACTGCAGTTTGCAATTTTGTTGAATTGACACAAGTGGAGTTTATCCCCATTAGTTCACAGTTTTCTTTAGCCATGAGTTTGGATAGACCTTGGACTCTTAGTAGCTTGGTGGGATTTACCTCTTTATCAAACTCAATAATCTTGGAAATCCATTTATATCTATTTCCATCAATGTTAGGATGAGTCAAAACATCCTTCACAGTAGTTGAAGGGACATAGGAAAGGACTTTTGCATGTAGAATGTAAATCCTGGAGGTTTTCAATGACTTGATGAGAGCATAATCCCGTTTCTCAATGGGATCATACTTTAGCTCAGCATCCCTCAATGTCTTGATGAATAATGCAATTAGATGATCGATACCTTCATCATCTTTTTGTAATAGCACAGCTGCCACTGTGTCACAAGATGCAAAAGGAGAAGATGTAAAAACTCTTGGTGTACTCCGGACTAATCAGGGTTGGGGCTGTTGGGCCCTGGAATTGTCCATTTTTCCATCATTTATTGACATACCTTTCATCCATTTTCTTACCATTATTTCTCATTTATCATTCCATTTTTCATCCATTTGTTGTAGCTGCGCATTGAACAACCTGCTACTTCCATTGATGTTTTAAGTGGTTAATAGTGATTATTTTCCTTTATCTTTGATGAATTAAATATTATTATGCATAATTTTATTAATTATGGTTTATGGATTGATTTACCACGTACAGGATGCTCATAGCCAGCTGTTACAGCCTTAACCAAAAACACATGCCACATAAGAACACCTTGATTCGCATCTTGATTTTCGTGCAGATGGAAACGAATCTGAAAAATATGAGACATGGGTTTTGTGCGTATCATCCTCATTTACCTGAATCGTGAGGAAATTTCCAAAAAAAGCTACGGTTTGCGATATGCAGGTGGTTCTTTGAGAGGGTATTTTCCAAATTTGGTGTTGCGGCCGGTTCCAAAGTTGCCATGTTCCAGCTGTTGTAGATCACAAGTTGGGGGTTCAGTTCTTCATTTCCATGAGATAATTTTATGTATAAATATGTAATCAATATCATTATGAGGGGAAGATAGATTGATAGAGGGATTAAGCATGATAGATTAGGCAGGATAAGAGATGGATGATAGGAGATGTAAGATAGGAGAGAACACAATGTTATGATGTAGGATTTGATCCAGATCTATTGTAATTCTTCCATTATGATAATACATGCTGGTAGTTTCTTAATTCTAGAGTTGTAGACTTTCATTGTCGAGATCCAAATCTGCTCAGTAGAGGAAGGGCCCTCTTCCCTGAGCAGATGCTGGTAGTGTTAATTGTAAGTGTGTTATTGTTTAGATCTACTTATTATTTTGTTCATGCTTTCATTCATTAAGTTCATCATAGTTGTGTGCTTTCATTCATCGGACCTGTCATAATTGTTGTGTTGATAATTCAATTGGTAGATCATTGGCTAACATAACAATTCCTTAAATGTACGTAAACAGATCTTGTTTCATAGGAATAGATCTTGTTTGAAGTGTATTTGATTTATAGTTTGATTTATGAATAGGTTTGAGTATTGATTTATTTTCAAGTAGATGTGATCTAGTTTACAAAGAGTTTTGATTGCATACCAATAGATCAAACAGTGTCAGGTAGAAATTGTGCTTGCATTTATCTTGCACGATAACTTTGAAATAAAAGACTTCCTCGGGTTGATAATTTATGTTTAGCACTCTGCATGTTAAGTTTTAATTAACTGGCATATAGTGAGCACGATAGGGGCTTCCATGATAGCCTTCTTGATGTCTTCGAAAGAGATTCTTTCCTCGTCATCCCATTTGATTTCTGCATCCTTTTTCAACATAGATGTTATGTGCTTTACCGGCTTACAAAAGTTAGGGATGAACCTCATGCTAAAATTTATCTGACCCAAAAAGGACTGAATATCCTTTTTTGACCTAGGTAGGGATAGCTTCTGGATTGCTTCAACCCTAACTGGATCAATCTTCACACCTTCAGCTGAGACTATGTGATGTAGGAGTTCCCCCTCACTGAGTGCAAATTGGGACTTATTAGGGATGAGTGATATCCCAAACCTCCTTCATTTCAGAAATACCCTCCTCAAGTGCTGCAAATGTTCATGATGGCTGTGAGAGTAAACAGTTAGGTCATCTAGGTATATAAGCACAAATTTATATTCAATCCTACAAAATTTGGGTCCATGGCTCTCTGAATAGTGGCCCCATCATTCATTAGTCCAAACAACATTTTGGCATACATGAAAGTGCCCCGGGAGTGGTAAAAGCAGTCTTCTCTTGGTCATCAGGGTGCACAACAACTTGGTTGTATCTAGAGAAACCATCCAGAAATGACATGACACTAGCCCCTGAGACTCTTTGCAACAAGTTTTCCATCTTGGGTAGTGGATAGTTGTCTTTTTTAGAGCACTTGTTCATATTTCTAAAATCCACACATAACCGAATCTCCTCGATCTTCTTCCTTACCACCACTAAGTTTGCAATCCACTTGGAATACCTGAGGGGAATTATGACTTTGGATTTCAGGAGCTTATGGATTTCTTTTTCAACTACAGGTAGTAGGAGAGGACTGATGGATCTTAGCTTCTGTTTGAAAGGGATGGTGTCCTTCTCCAAAGGAATCCTGTTTTGGATGATATTGGTGTCATAGGTTTTCAGGTCATTGTACTCCCAGGAAAAGATATCAGCAAATTCTTTTATCAAGCCACAAAATTTGGACCTCTCATTAGCAGTCAACTCAGTGGATAGATTTATAAGTTTTGGATGGCTTTGTCTACCTATGTTTTACTCTTAGATAGCAGGGTTTTGCTTTTTTTTGGCAGGCTTGAGAGGGATATCATTATGATCAAAAATATCTTCCAAGGGTACCAAACCTTGAGGTATATAATTGCTGGGTAATTGGACAGTATTCTAATCAACTACTTTTTCTTTCAACTTGAGCTATTGGGATTCTTCCACGTTTAGGTTTTCCTGATCTATATGCATATCAAAGAATTCATCTACTAGCTGAAGGAATTTACTAAGCTCATCATCATTCTTAAACACTTCCAAAATTTTACATTATCTGGAAGGGAAGGTCTGTACTTGGCGTGAATATCATAGCTGTTCCTGGGAGGTAAAGGAGGAACAAACAGACTTACAGAGATAGCCACAGAATCAGCCAGGTGATTCAAAGCCCTAGGTATATATGACAGTTCAATAAGCATAAAGGAGTCTCTGAGTTTCCATACCTCATCCTTGTAAGCCTTTAGTCTGGCATTTTTTGCTTGAAAGGTATTGTTGACCTGATATATGATAAGCTCTGCATCTCCAAATATTTTCATGCACATGATCCCCGTTTCTTTGGCATCTTTCACTCCTAAAAGCAAGGCTTCATATTCTGCTATATTGTTAGTGGTTTTGAAATTGAGCTTATAAGACAAATGGATATTCTCTTTGGATGGAGAGATCAATACTACACTTGCACCTGCTGAGTTTTGAGTGCTAGACCCATCCAAATACATGTTCAAGACTGATGTGGTCACTTCTTCGGGTTGCTTACAGGTGGGCTTAGTTAGCTGGACTAGTGTTTGCTGAGAATCATCTATTTGCAGAATGCATGACCCAAAATCTGTGTCTACTGCATAGATGGGGTGGTTCACTGAATTCCTTTCTTTTCTTATGATGTAGGCATGGTGATTATCTTTGTAAAGCCTCTTGGTATCCCCTCCAAACATTGGTATTGTAGCATATGTAAGGTCCATCTAAAGGGTGCCACCTAGCCTTTTACTCCATGATAGAGACAGTAAGAGGCCAAATTTAGGAGGGATATCTGCCACTACAATGTCCATCATGATGCTTTTTGAGGGTAGCTGATATAGGTTTACAACAAGGTCTTTGATGAGGCCCAACACTTGACCTTTCTGGAGTCAAAGGAGAATAGATCATGGTAGGGTTTTGTAATGCTGAGACCAAGCTCATCCATCGCAGCTTTTGGCATTAGGCTATGGGAAGCTCCTGATTCCAACAGACAATTATGAAGGACTTTATCATGGATATTCAAGGATATGTAGAAAGGTCGGAAAGAATCCTTTATCTCTTCAATCATGGGGTGTATGGTTACAATAGGTTTATCATATTGCAGATTGACAAAGTTAGTATCAATATGTATCTTTGGCCAAAGAGAATTCAGTATGGAATATTTGAATGCATAATTTTTCATTAGCTCTATTAATGGGAAAGGGATCTTCAATTTCTGAATATCTAACTCAAGGATGAAAGAATAATGCAGTCTATTAGGAAACCTTATCTCTTGTACTGGAGCTTTGAGTTGGATAGGATCAGATCTTGATGAATGTATTGGTTTTTGCAATGGCTTCGGAATGACAACCATTTTCTTTGGTAAAATAGTAGCCTTTTTAGTTGGTGTAGTAGGCTACTTTGCAGGAACAACATTCTTCTTAGGGGGAGAAACCATCCTAGACTTCATATTATACCCTCCTTGGCCATCTTCCTGATATACTGCTTCTTCACTTATTTGCTCATCGATTAGGGCTTCCTCATATTCTTCCTGTGTCAGAAAAGAATAGTCAACTTCATCCTCCATGCAGTGGATGTTGTCTTCAGCCTCTCCTTCTTCCTAAATGAACTCTGGTTCTTCTTCTAGTACAACATTATGAAAAGGAGCTCTGATTCTTTGATATTCCATTTGATTCCTTTCCCTTCTAAGGATCTGAACTGGGGGGGTTCCTCTTCTATAAGGGACAAAATTTGCATTTCGGGGAACAAAATCACTTGGCCCTTTACCCCTCACAGATATATTCCCTCGGTCATTTAGTTTAGGAATTTCTGCAGTCAAATTATCTAACAGTTTGGCCATTTTTTCAATCTTGTTCTATGATGAAGAATCCACAAGAGGGTCTGTGGGATGCTTCTTCCTATCTATCTTTCCTTTGACCTTCTAAGATGCCACAATGTTAGATTCTACCTCCAGGGCAGCATCCTGCATGAGTGATAGGAAGGTAGACCTCCTCTCTCTGAGAAGCAGGTAGAAATTAGAGTCAAAGGCATTTGCATAGGTTATTTTGGCCAAGGTATCAGTGGGATTGATCTCAGTGGGGATCTTGCTATACATATTATTAAACCTCTTGGAGAAGTTGGAGATAGACTCCCCATTCTCTCTTTTTAAGTTGCTAAACTCAGTGACATAATACAGCTGGTCTATCCTCTCTCCCCAATGATTTAGAAAGATGTCATCTATGGCTTCAATGCCTGCTACTAATCCAGCAGGCAGTTCTTTGAACCATTTCCTTTCCTGACCATCTAGGCTTTGCACAAAAACCCTAGTCTGCACATCTTCCTGTTCTATATTTATGTTCTCAGTATAACAGTAGAATGCCTCTAGATGTTATTTAGTTGTAAAATCTCCCTCTCGTGTAAATTTATGCATGTATTTGAGATAGTCTCCAGTGGGCATGGTCGAGAGGGGGTTAGGCAAATTCAGGGGGGCATACCTACCTACCAGGATCCTTTCCATTTTGGTTAGAGGGGAAGCCATATTGGAAATGGGTATGGAAAGGATGGAGGAAGGTACTATTGATGCAGGTGGTAGCTGAAAGGGTGATGGTGGTAAACTTATATTAGTGGAGTCACCAAGGATTGGATCTTCAAAAGCAGCAGTGCTTGAAGATGCCCAAATCCTAAAATTTTCTGATGTATTTATAAATTCCTAAGAATTAAATGTTTCAGCAAAAGAAATAATAGCAGGAATATTTCTTGAAATACCTGATGTAGCTTCCTTTGCAGCATTTCTGGTCTTCTTTAGTGAAGCCTTAGCTCTTCTTAGAATCTCTTCTGGATCTAAAACAGGTGTTGCCGGTGGCCCTTGAGGGTTTTCTCTATTACTTGGTATTCTTGAAGCCACCTTATTTCAATGGAGTCTCCATATATATTATTACAACTAGGATAGTGTCCAAAATTTGTCTATCATCAAAGCAGGATCTATGTTGTCTCCCAAGGAAGCTGGGCTTTAGTCTTCTCTCCTTGGCAACGGTGCCAATTTGTTATCACTCCAGGAAATTCCTCTAGGTTGCATCTCGAGGATGTGTGGTAACTTAAATGTTTTTATATTTTTCTAAGTGGATCAATTCAGGTGACCTACAAGACCTCACACTCTCGAGACATGCATGAAATTCAATTAGGGATAAGGCTTCTAACTATCACTATTCATAGGTTTGATAATATGGTGCAGAGATGGAGAACTTATCATGCTGGAAGATTCATACATAAAATAGATATATATAAATCACTAATCATAACAAGGAAAGTACTTATAATTTAAATCATCAATATGCCAATAGGATGACAGCTATCAGACATCAATTAACATGAATAAACTTGAATAACACATTCAAGAATAAGCACAGAACATACAAGAAATGGAAGCTAAACATATGATAGAAAAAGAGCTTATATTAGGTCATGAGCAATATGAGAAGCTTGATATTAGTAATGGTCTATAGGCCCCTGAAGTCGAACCCTTTCAATAACATAAGTCTTAGGCTTTATAGCTTTTACAAAAATATTCAAATCCTGAAAAATTGGATCTGATTTACTAAAAATAGACAAAATAATTGTTTTTGCATAATTAGGTCAAAGAACCCTAATTTAACTACTAGTCTATCTAAGTGTAGAACTCGTTCAATGTTTGAACCTTCTGATAATTAAAGTGAGTACTGGGAATAAATGCCACTAGTCCTCTGCAAGATAAGTCATTATTTTACTTAGACAGTTTAGTGTTAGTGAACATTTCTTCCTTTATGTCGCTACAAAACTGAAGCATACCTCCCCTGATGTTGTTCTCCAGTGCCCTTCATCTTTATACTTCATCCCTAAGCTATTCATGTTTTCGCAAAACTGGTCCTTCATGCCAAAATTCGATCTTGTGCCTCTTTCTGCTGTCGGTGGTTAAGAGGCCAAAATATCTGAACTGTTAGCTATTGAAAGCACTGCTTTTAGTGGCTAATGAACTGCCTTAGCATCCGCCTAAGCCACTAAAAGCCCTGTTCTTAAAAAATTCTTAATCCACCTCCAAAATTATTCTTTCAAGATTGTTTCCTTATCTTTTGATTCAACAGGCTCTATGTTAGGAATCTTAGCAACATCCTGACTTGATTCTAGAGGCTAAAGGCTTACTGAAACTTTAGCTAGGGTTTCCAATGTGAGTTGAGTGCTAGGGTTTGGCTTGGCATCTAAAGCGTCATCATTCTATACAACCTTGTGTTGTCCTTCAACTATATTTTGTTTAGTCTTTTTAGAAAGATATACCTTTCTCTCATCTCTAGGTAAGAGTTGTGCAGCATCTTATTCCTCCTGTTCAATGTAGCATTGTTTTTCTTTATCTCTCTCTCTAAAATTTCCATTTCATACACTTTCCTCAGCAAATGATTTATCCTTTGTTTCTTGGGTTTGCTAGAGGAATCCTTCTCTGCTGGTTCATCTTGCTTTTTTTGTGTATGTGATGGGAATTCTTCAATCTCTGCTACAACTTGCACTGCTAGGTTAGCACCTTCCTCTCTTTCCTGTTCTGAATCTGAGTAGGGCAGGTTCAAAATGTTCCCACTATATGTTGTGACTTCCTAGCCCTTTTCACTGAAATCCAAGTTTCTTTTGACCTGCTTGGCTTTAGAAGAGGAAGGAGTACGTTCTGTTGTTGTTGGGGATATATCCCTTCTCTTCCTTTTCCCACTCCTTGGGGTGCTATATTCTTTTGAAGAAGACTTACTATTTTCTTCTGGCTGTAGGCCTATTTCAAAGCCATTCCAAAACAATAAATATGCCCATACCATATTTCTCCTCTTCAACAATTCTTGGATCACGAGTTGGATAATACCATGATGATACAATCTTCCAGCAATCTTGGTTGGCTTATCCTTCACCTGGTGTTCCATTTTTCCCAGGCTCCTATGTAAGTAGAAGGGTAAATTTAGTGGGCATTTTCCTATGAAGTGGTTCATACTTTTAAATGGTAAATCATGGCCCTGTTGTATCTCTTTTCACAAGTTATGTAGACTAGAATGGCCTTCAGTAATTGCTGCCACCTCTCTTCTAGGCAAGAGGATGGGACACTTTTCTTCCACACCACCCCTCTATGTTCAGGATTCATATAAGATCTGAACTCTACATCCTTTGTAATGGTTTTTTTAAACCACTTCTCCCCAGTGCTTAGGAGTTCAGTCACTTCAGCAATTAGGGTTTCATCTATCAAAAATTCTTCCTTACCTATGATTTCCTTGGATCCATCAAAAGAGAGAGAAAATGCCTCATCGAACTATTTGTGTGAACCTTGAATTTTCTCACAAAACTTATAGCAGCCAACATCCTTGAAGAACTGGAAGACTTGTGGATGTGCCTCCAAGTAGCTGATGTCTCCCAACTCTTGCCTAAGAGAAATCCCTCCCTTCTTCATTTGTTGAATGTACTCTTGGGTACCTGCGAAAATCAATTCTAGTTCCCTGGAAGAGTGTTTTTAGCAGGCTGACTCTCAGAGATGGTTTTTGGTGGTGAGAATTCCTATAATCAAAGGTGGAGTGTACTAGAGGATTGGGCACTGACTATTAGGGTTTTTAAATGCATGAGTGATGCTTAAGTGAGAGGACGATGGCTTTGGTTGATATTTTTGAGACCCGTTTGCCTAGCAATCATGTTTAAAGCAACCTGGATACCCAGTGGAGATATTCTGTAGCTCTTTGGACAAATGGAGGGAAGATTAGGGTTTCCAATCGCATTGGTCCTCATCAACTGAACAACAACCTCCTCAATAATTTACTTGCGCCTTGATGCAGTCTCCTATCTTTTCAATGGTTTATCATGCCCTATGATGACCATTGTTGTGCTGACGAGCCTTGATTTGATAGGTTTTTAACCTTTTCAGTTGTTAAGGGCCCCTAGGAAATTGTTTGCTAGCCACCAAAAACAAGGCTTTCAGTGGCTAATGAAATGCTGACCTATTCGCCTAAGCCACCGAAACCGATTTCCAAATGGCACTGTAAAACTTGACTTTCGGCGGATTGTGGTCTCTCCAGATATCTCCTTTTAACCTCTAAAAGATAGGCCTTTTGGTGGCAAATTAACCATCAAAGCTTTCACCTAAGCCACCGAAACCAATTTTTCCCCAATTCTTTTTACCTACTTTTCGTGTTTAACGCCCTCCTTCAACTATTTGTTAAGCTTCAAAAACCAACACTTTTCGGCGGCTAATGGGCTATTTGAAATTGTTGCCTAAGCCATTGAACGTGCTTTTACCAAATAATCAATCGGGCCAACTTTCATAGGTTAACCCTGATCTTGCGTTAAACAGTTAGCTGTCGAAACAAATATTTTTGGTGGCTAATGAGCTGTTAAAAACCCCACCTAGTCCACTGAAAGCTAAAACTTCCAATTTTCTCAAATATAGAAAAACCAGAGACCCTCAATTTGTTAGGAATCTTTAAATCTTTCATAACATTACTTGAATTCTTCATCCTCTGAAAATAAATTTATTTTGGGAGATAACACGTGGAACTAGAAGGTTTTGCACAATAGGGATTTCTCTAAGGGCCTTAACCATGATAAGGGAGTAAAATATGCATTGTGGACACAAAATGAAGCTTCTATGGTTCATGGGCTATGGACAAGGACTCGAAGCACCACATAATCCCTCTAGAGAAAAACTTTTTCCTTTGAGTCTGATGTGGTTTCCATTAGGCAATTTTATACACCAATGATAGGTTTCTGGGATTTGACCATGCTAGGGGAGGAAATCAAGGGCTATAGGCTTTCGGGAAAACAATAAGCTCCTAATCTTCTTACTGATAATACCTAGCAGATGGTTTCTGTAAGACAAAGAAATCCATGTTGTGTAGAGTTCCAGACGGGGAAGAGTTCCAGCCTAGAAAAGTTCCAGGCGGGGTAGAGTTCTTGGCGGGGTAGAGTTCTTAGGGCTCAAAGGGCATGACAAGGAACCATTATGAGGATTTTTGCACCAAAAATGGATCTCGAGGCCTTGATGAAGGCTAAGGGAGAAAATCAAGGGACTTATATGCCAAATGAAGCTCGCTAGGCTCATGGGCCACGATGAAGGCCTTGAATCATCACACATCCTGTAGATGGGATCATTGACCTTTGAATGGGATATAGGTGGGATTAGAAGGTTTTGCACAATAGGGATTTTTCTAAGAGCCTTGGCCATGATAAGGGAGTAAAATATGCATCGTGGACACAAAATAAAGCTTTTATGGTTCATGGGCTATGCACAAGGACTCAAAACACCACATAATGCTAGAGAGCAAACCTTTGGCCTTTGAGTGGGATGTGATTTCCATTAGGTCATTTTATACACCAATGATAGGTTTATGGGGTTTGACCTTGCTAGGGGAGGAAATAAAGGGCTATAGGATTTTGGGTAAACAACAAGATCCTAATATTATTACTGATAATACCTAGTAGATGGCTTCTGCAAGACAAACAAATGCATGCAGGGAAGAGTTCCAAGTAGGGTAGATTTCCAGGGGGGTAGAGTTCCAGCCAGACAGATTTCTAGGAGAGACTTGAGTTCCAGCCGGGACAGAGTTCTTAAGGCTCAAAGGTCATGAAAAGGTACCATTACGAGTATTTGTGCACCAAGAATGGATGTCTAGGCCTTGATCAAGGATAAGGGAGGAAATCATGGGACTTATATACCGAATGAAGCTTCTTGGGATCATGGCCCACGATGAATTCCGTGAATCATCACACATCCTCTAGATGGGATCATTGACCTTTGAATGGGATATAGGTGGAATTAGAAGGTTTTGCACAGTAGGGATTTGTCTAAGGGCCTTGACCATGATAAGGCGGTAAAATACGCATCGTGGAAACAAAATGAAGCTTCTATGGTTCGTGGTCTATGGAAAAGGACTCAAAACACCACATAATCCCTCTAGAGCAAACCTTTGGCCTTTGAGTGGGATGTGGTTTCCATTAGGTCATTTTATACACCAATGATGGGTTTCTAGGCTTTGACCATGCTAGGGGAGGAAATCGAGGGATATAGGCTTTCGGGAAAACAACAAGCTCCCAATATTGTTACTAATAATACCTAGAAGATGCTTTCTACAAGACAAAGAAATCCATGGGGGGCAGAGTTCCAAGTGGCACAGAGTTCCAGGGGGGCAGAGTTCCAGGTGGGGCAGAGTTCCAGCCGGGGTAGAGTTCCAGCCACAGAAGAGTTCTTAGGGCTCAAAGGTCGTGACAAGTCACCATTACAAGGATTTATGCACCAAGAATGGATCTCGAGGCCTTGATCAAGGCTGAGGGAGGAAATCGAGGGACTTATATTCCAAATGAAGCTTCCTAGGCTCATGGGCCATGATGAAGGCCTTGAATCATCACACATCCTCTAGATGGGATCATTGACTTTTGAATGGGATATAAGTGGCATTAGAAGTTTTTTCATAATAGGGATTTGTCTAACGGCCTTGACCATGATAAGGGATTAAAATATGCGTCATGGACACAAAATGAAGCTTCTATGGTTCACAAGATATGCACAAGGACTCAAAACACCACATAATCCCTCTATAGCAAACGTTTGGCCTTTGAATGGGATGTGGTTTCCATTAGGTTATTTTATACACCAATGATAGGTTTTACAGATTTTACAATACTAGGGGAGTAAATCAAGGGATATATGCTTTCGAGGAAACAACATGCTCCTAATATTCTTACTGATAATACGTAGCATGTGGTTTCTGCAAGACAAAAAAATCCATGCGGGGCAGAGTTCCAGAGGGGTAGAGATCCATCCGGGTAGATTTCTAGCTGGGGCAGAGTTCCAGCCGGGGCAGAGTTCGAGTCGGGGTAGAGTTCTTAGGGTTCAAAGGTCATGACAAGGAACTGTTGCGAGGATTTGTGCACCAAGAATGGATCTTGAGGCCTTGATCAAGGCTAAGGGAGGAAATCAAGGGACTTATATGCCAAATGAAGCTTCTTGGTCTCATGTGCCATGATGAAGGCCTTGAATCATCACAAATCCTCTAAATGGGACCATTGACCTTTGAATGGGATATAAGTGGCATTAGAAGGTTTTGCATAATAGGGATTTGTCTAAGTGCGTTAACCATGATAAGGGAGTAAAATATGCATCGTGGACACAAAATGAAGCTTCTATGGTTCATGGGATATGGACAAGGACTCAAAACACCACATAATCCCTCTAGAGAAAACATTTGTCCTTTGAGTGGGATGTGGTTTCCATTATGTCATTTTATACACTAACGATAGGTTTTCGGGATTTGACCATGCTAGGGGAGGAAATAAAGAGCTATAGGATTTTGGGAAAACAAAAAGCTCCTAATCTTCTTACTGATAATACCTAGTAGATGGAAACTAACAAGTGTGAATAAATGTGTTGAGGTCGAACACTTGAGAGAATCCATCGATCAGGGGACATTGATGTATTCCCAAAAAACTATCGATGGCAAGAGAACCTGCCACTGATGACTGAAAGTATCAAGGCACTCAAAATGAGTCTAGATTCCAATCCTAGAATAAATGATCTAAATTCGATGGGATGAAATCCGCTGGAAGGAGGGCATTAAGGCATCCCCCATCATCCAACACGAGGTACTCAGCAAAGCTGTATAATGTGGAAGGACTCGATCATAAGGTGCACAAACCAGTAATTGTACTGGGAATCGCCAACATGCAAAGTCAAGACAACTGAGGAACGACCGACTCAGATTTCAACTTCCTTCGAACAAGAGCATAAAAACGTATGGTGACTGAATGAAGGCATCATAGACTCGATATACAAACTAGGACATCTCTGTGAGATAGGAGGCATCAACAGAGGCTCCATAGGGACCAGTCGGTGGAGATAAACTCATATAAGCGAGTACAACTCATAAGTCAAAGTATAACCCAACCAATGGATGTGATATACAGTGCTATGTTCGAAGGCGACACGACTCGATAGCTGCCAAAGATAACATCTTTCCTTGTCTGGATTTTTGGTTTTTTTTTTTGGAATTTTTCAGTTATTTGAAAAGCTTGAAAAAATAATAAAATAACTTTATAGTTACATACTAGGAGGAGACAAGTGTCATAAGGGAAAACAAACTAGTTCCAAGCAGTGGAACATACCTATGCTCAATGCAAGGATACATGTGTAGGATATCGACACTCAGGGGAAAATCCCCTCCCAGTAAAAAGGGAATCAAGCTGCAAAGGATATAAAAAATGGATCGGCATGGCTAGACATGAGACAAGCTCGGGCTATATGGCTGAAACACAATGTCAGGGGAGCCGGCATAAATCTCAATAAGGCAAGCAAAGCTCATGATAATGCATTCACAACTTGATACGAGGGAGTCTTGAGGGAAAAGGCTAGCATAAGATCAAGAGGAGTATGAGGCTCTTGTGAAATGCCATGGCAGTACTATACAATGGACTCCCACACCCTAAAGGAGAAAATGTCAGCATCGGCACCAAATGCAAATAAGGTGCTAACTAGGGTACCCATGTAAGGTGAAGCTCTACCACTCGTATCATGGCTGAAACGGCACTGAAAAAGGTCTTCTACATCACAAATTATGTCAAAAACGGTCCAAAATGGTTAGAAAACGTCAAAACTATAGGAAAGGGGGTAAAAATTTTCAAATATTTGAAAATTTTCTATAAATAGTAAAAAATATAAATCATTTGAAACTTTTACCCATTTGAGCTCTGATTTTCAACTACAAATTCCAGGAGATCCAGCTGGCGGAATTCACAACCGTTTCTTCCAGGTATTTACTCATGCTCTCCTCTTGCATTATGATATAATTTTTATATATTTTCATGGTCAAATGAGGTTTTTAAGGCCATCCCAAAATGAGCGCTGCGGCCAACGCGGATATTGAGTTTTTTCTGCATATAGGGCTGGCTATATACCGAAAAGGGCCTCAAACCCGTGTACATACGTGGTTGTTTTGAAAACAGTCGCGTATGAGGCCGTGCATAAGGATTTTCACTAAACTAATGGGCAAATTTCCAATTTATTTTGTAGGATGGTGCTAGAGTGGAGAGAGCGTGAGCATGGTGAAGTAGAGGAAGCAGTAAAGGCCAACTTAATGGCTCAACAAGGTTTTTGTGCATGCAAACTCTACAAGTTTTGGTGTCTTGGTGGTTTGAGGGCCAAACCAAGATTGCTACAGATGTTGGTAGACTATTGAGATCTAGAATTGGAGTCCTTCTGTATAGATGGGATGTCCCTCACCATAGAGGTGGAGGACATATACTTTATCACTGGCCTTTCTAGATGAGGGGAGGTGGTAAACCTTTGTTCCTGAGGTGGGCCAGGGGGAGGCCTGACTATCGACGAGTACATTGCGGTGTACTGTTATCCAGACACTGAGAAGGTGGGGAGTCAAGTCCCTACAAATGCTATACAGGTGCTAGGCCTAAAGGCCATACTTTTGAAACTGGGCAGGATCGGCTTAGCATCACTCCACCAGGCCTCGCGGCCTCTGATGTTCTATGCAGTGGAGTGCATGAGACCCACTATATATGAATGGAGTACTACACTACCGAGCAACATAAAACACCAGCTCAGTGAGTGTAAGGTAGGCAGGGTGCAAAATTTTGGGTTCAGTAATATCTTGAGCACTTTTTTCTTCGAGCGTGTTCTAGGATTGAGCCCTAGAGTGGATAGTCCTCTCCACGGGGTTCAAGATCCGGCCCAACGGCATTGGGAATATGCTATGCGCAGACTGGGGGGTGGTAGGGTGGCTAACCCATATCCATCTGACTTCTTTCCATGGATGCGACGATAGATAGTTGCCATCGATGACTACCCCTATGCAATGATAGATTTCCAGGGGGACCCAGACATACTGCTACAACCAAGATCGGCATATGGTGACATAGGTAACAAATATCAACCCTCTCTTTTTAAAAATTTTGAGTTATTTAATTTTTTTGTGTTTTCTTGATTATATGGAATCAAAAAGACATGTTTTTGTGTGACAATACATAGTGACATCTACCATTTGTGTGCAGATGTGGGACCACGGAGGCCATAAGGCTTCCCTCGTCATAGACGGAGGGGAAGAGGAGATGACATCACGGGTGTGGATGCAGAGCGGATGCTCCAGAGCATTCATACCAACTTTGTGAGACTGACTCATAGAGTTCCCATGGCGCAAGTTGAGGACTTGCCTGAAGCCATGCAGCGGTAAGTGGTGGGTGTACCACGTGCATGGGTGGTTTTATTCTAGCGGCTAGCTAGAGCCGTAGTGACGTTCCATAATCACAACCCTCCTCCTCCTCCACAGGATTATACACCTGGGAGTGTATATGTTTTGTACTACCATGTATTATATGATGGTGGCTTTAAAAGCCCCAATTTTGTATCATGACACTATGTATTATCACATTTTTTATGTATATAAAAAAGTTTTATGGTGATCGGTTTATTTATTTACATGTGTAAAAATTGTGTTTATGATTAATTTATTGTGAATGAAACAAATCCCAATCTAACATGTAGTTAGCATATGAGTCAGCAACTTGATTATTATTTCTTGGAATGTGTATATATGTTATATTGTCAAATTGTCGTTCTAACAATCTCACACGCAAGAATCTCCTCAATAACGTCGGATCCCTAACATGGTACAAACCATTGAGCTGTGACACTACTAACTCCGAATCAAGACGTACTTCAAGAGATAGAACGCCATGTAGAATGGCATCCCGTAGAAGCTCAATAATGATGCTATATTCAGCAACATTGTTGGAATATGGCCATAGACATACACCTCCTGAAGACAATACCTGACCCATAGGAGTATAAATCACCCAAGCAGCAGAGGCTGAGTGTTGAGTGTGACGGCTTGCACCATCCGCGAATCCTATGTAGGTGGAAGATTCCATTTACATCTGCCAAAGAAACAGAAGCTAATCACAAACCCGATCAGGATAAGAAAAAGACCTAACTATACAAAACTGTACAATAATATACAATAAGCAGCCTTGGCTGAAAATCATGCATAGTATTTTTTAAGATAGAGCCCATTTCTAGGCTCCGCCAAGGCCGTCCCTTCGTAATACACTAACTCATAGGCCCCCTTCTCTAACACACGCTTGACCACGTATGGACCACGCCACATAGGATTAAATTTCCCTGCCCCCAAAGGTTCTTTCGATTCACTACTACATTTCGATCCAAAATCCGATGGTTACTTCCGACGGCGCGTGGGTTTTTTCTTTTAAACCTACCAAAAATCAGAAAGTTAAATTTTTTTTTAAAATTTTGGCCATAAGCGTCGCTTAAGCGACATCTAGGCTCATAAGCATCGCTTAAGCGATCGAGCATACATGTATTTTCAAGGGATTTTCATCGGTCATAATTCTATGTGCAAATTAATATTTGGTAACCTATGATGTCATTCACATTAAGAAATTGAATATAATATGCCAGGCTTATTCCTGGCTTCGTTTTGGCTACCCTTGGACGAGAAATTTCTCTGCAATACTCTGCCTGAATCTTAAATCATTTTTCACGAGTTCTGGCTCTGGCGCCTCCTCGGACAAGTCCGTGAGCTTAGAGTTCAGGATTTACAGTGCATTATTGCACACATTATCTACATACATGGAATCTGAATGGTAGCGAAAGTAGGCATGGTTGGAATGGATGTGGATGTGTATGACTGATCCAAAACCCACTTTAGATATTGAGGGCTAAATTGGTTGCGTACACAAGGGATCCATTGAGCAGAATCTATGCGGTCCGAAGGTTGCTTTTTTGTAACATAAACTGCAAGAGAGTTATTTGGGAGCAAACAGAGATGATAACTCGTTCAAACCTCGTAGAACAACTGAGGGACTATCAGATTCGGTCCCAGCACAAGTGGGTGCCTCTAACTTTCTTCTCATCAATGACCCAAATCACATTTGGGTATGTCAGATCCAACTTTCTCAGGTCTGGTTCAATTCAATGGAAAATCATGGATTTTACATGGTGTTTTCCTATTATCAATGCACAATATTAGTGCTAATTTTGTAGTAGTCAACCATGTCAAAATGTCAAATCTATGCATATGATTTCCTATTGGGTTGTGTGGTATGTACAATTTTTAGGGTTGATTCCGAATTCGTTTTGATACTGAACCGTGTCAGAAATAGTAACCCAATGCATTATTGACCAAATCCATCCGTGGGAATCCACAGAGTTTATTTGTTGGTATTGAGCTTTGATGGATATGTTATGTTTTAGATGAAATGAGCGTAACATGATGGCTTACCAGATGGTGGGATTACCTACTGCAAATTCAAATTAAATTTATAGTTTTGTTTTTAGATTTTGAGAAGAACCAAGGGATCAAATGTAACTCTATCCTTATTAAGCAACCACATTCTCACCGTGGCTAAGAAATCTTCACTGGGCAAAAAATTGGTGAAAATCCCCTGAAGGAAGTCACCGAGATTGGGAGCTAGGGCGTCGAGATAAAATATAGTCACTTTCATGGCTATAGGGAATATAACCTTGGTATCTAGGATGGCAATGGCTACCGTGATGTTGAGGGGTAACAGTTTATGTTTGAAGAATGAAACCCCTTTGTTAGTCACATTCCAAACTCCTTGGAAAATGTTTAGCTGAGCAGTTGGGAATTTTTACCTTCCACAGTAGGCAAGATGCATCTTTTCCATTTTGTGACCATTGGTCTCTGTTTTGTTTGCTTTGTATGTGAGCACACACACATATGTGAGTTATATATATATTTTAGAGAAGAGAGAGATATCTGTTTTAGAGAGAGAGAGAGAGATTTGTTTGATTTTCTTCCTTCATCCTCAAGATCAGAGTCACTGTCAGATGGCTGAAGATGATCCCTCTCATCTGAGAGAGGTAAGAATGGATCAACGCCGCTAGCCCCCCTCAATGATGTAGTGCTGGAAGAAACATATTTTTGAGGCTTCAAGCAGAGGCAGCTTGTCCCTATTACCCCTCCTACTCCACAATCACAAAAGAAATGGCTTAAACGAGAGTAAACAACTCTGTGACCCCTGTGGCACACCCTGGCACAAATAGAACAGCACCCTTTAGGAACAGTCAGATCGCAAGTGTAGCAGAAATAATGACCTGTCAAAATAGCTTGTCAAACTTTATGGTCTTTGTATAATGTTTGAAGATGAGAGAGTATATCTAGAATGATATTTTCCAGCTGTGATAGCTCCCCTGTAATTACAATGCCATGCCAATCTAATTACAAGATAAGAAACATTGAAACAAAATACCTTTTGAACACCACTTTGAAAATTTTGATGAAGACTCCTTGAAAGCTCTTCTGTATTCAATTCCATGTCATAGGTATTCTTCTTCATCAAATCTGATAGAACCTGAAAGTATCCAATTCATATAACTTTTAATTCAAAAAACGGGATTTCCTTATTCACAATTTGGCAAGCAAGGAAATAGATTTTTACCTCGTATGCACTTTGAAGCTTCTTAAAGGATTCCTCTGCGACTGGATTTCCCATATTTTTGTCAGGATGGACTAGTATCGCCGAATCAAAGGAGTGAAAAATTGCTCAATGCTAAGAAAACATTGCAAGATGAAACAACAGATCATATTTCCCTCAGTGTTCAAGGGAAATAGTCGACACATAGTATTCTATGTTAATAAAATAATTGGTAATCACTTACTAGCCTGACAGGACACTACCTTTTTCTTGTACATTCATTTAAGGACAACAAAATCTATGTTCTCATAGTGAGAGAGACCCAATGTTTCATAATAATCTGAGCTACTTTTTATAATAGCATGTCAGATGACATGCAGTGTCCATTTACCTATTTCCAAGATTCACTCAGCTTAGTTTAAAATACATGTAGCTTTTATTTGGAACATCTTCTCCATAGAATTTGAGCTCAATCTCTCATACTTTTCTTTTTGTCTCCTTTCAGAGGGAACTGGTTGAGAAGTTGCTCCAAGAATCCTCCCAATCCCATGCCATAAATTGTGATAACCTAAAGAAGGCATATTCAGGAAATGATGGTAACTCTGAGAAGTATGCAGTTCGTGGTTTGTCACTTGCTGTGCCATGAGGAGAGTGTTTTGGTATGCTTGGACCCAATGGTGCTGGGAAAACCACCTCTATTGTTCACCTTCTAAATTATTGGTTATATAGAGTTTAGAGGTATGAATTATGAAACTTGGAAATGTGAACAATAGAATTGTTAAACTAACATTTTCTCAATGTTCAGAGAAAATATTATTGATGGATACCTGTCCAAGTACAGACTATTTAGAAGTTTATTGATTCCATAATTTCTTAGATGATTCAAATGAACTGGTTCAGCTTACACCCCCATATAAAGTATTATTTGGAGATATGAAAGAAAACCTTTATGTAAGGAAGTGCCACAGAAACACACATACATAATACCTTGAAATGTGTTGGCTTTTCAGAACAAATATGACTGAAAATGGCATTTCAGAACAAATATATAGGTGATGATTCCTGAAATCAATCATGGAAATTCCCGAAGTTAAAGAGATCAGCAGAAAAAACCCAGTGAGCCCGGGAATCATGAAAAATAGTGACAGAAGTGTGTCAACCATTACAAATAGAACTCTATAAAATATGAAGTTTATGAGTGCAAATATTAAGAATAATGATAACACTGGGATAATTGTGTCAGTGAGTCTGTCAACCCCTTTTAACCAGTATTGTGTCAGTGAGTGTGTCAACCCATGTTAACCAGTATGTTGACACACTCATTGACAATATTCAGGAAAAATATTATCCCCAATTAACCAGAATGTCAACCAGTCAAACTCTACAAGTGGAGATTTATGGAGGATTAACTGTAGCAACACTATAACAATGACAATATAAAACATGACCAACTGTAGGAGCAAGAATTGATTAACCTAGAAATTGTGCACAATTTACTGTCAATTAGTTATAGACAACACTGGGTTAATTGTGTGAGCAGGTAGGTTGATCAATTCAACTCTATAAAATATAAGATACTGCCAACATTGGGTCACATTGTCCATGTATGTCACAAGCAATCAAATTCAGGTAAAATATTATCTCCAGTTAACCAGTATGTTAACCAGTCAAACACTGTAGCACGTATGTCAATCAATCCAACTTTTTATATAAAAAGTCGCGAATCATGCACTGTATACTAATTAGTTACAGCGAAACATTGGCTCAATTGTGTTATAACAACAATGTATAAAAATATGATCAAGTAGCGGATATTGATGGAGGACTAACTGAAGATCATAAACAGTGTAAACAACTACTACCTATGTTCTTAATTTTGTCATCCCAGTACTGTTCTTGATCCTTCTTTGATGTAACCTGCAACCATGGATATGGGTGAGGAAATGGAAGCATAATATTCTACTAGAATTGGAAAGGCAAGTTATGATCAATTATTTTGAACTCTCCATAATCTGGGTTCCTCTTGTAAGAAATCTGCAGTGCCCTTTCTTTCAGGGCATTTGAATCCACAGCTTTCAAAAAATTCCAGGATATTTTCCCTGGGTCCATGGTAGACAATATGAACCTCCGATAAGAGTATTATGTCATCAAAGAGATCAAATATTTCTGGTGCTAGCTGCAACAGAGACATGAGTATTGTTGCATCCATGAGATTGGTGAAGTGCTGCAGGCATTTCACAATCTGATAGGTGGTAGAACTATCCAACCCGGTTGATATCTCATCCATGAAGAGAGTCTTTGTAGGTCCAACAATCATCTCCCCTGGCAAAATGGAAATTTTGAGAATTATTATAAAACTATAATGATTTTCAGTCATCAAAATGACATCTATACTTAATTACACAACTGTAGTCTGTTCAGAGGAATTTTCAAGCATACCAGTTGTGACATGCTTCTTTTTCCCACCAGAGATTCCTCTCTACATGTCATTGCCAACTATTGTATCTCCGCAAACATCTAAGCCCAGAATCTGTTTAGACACAGATCCTAAAGCAATGAACCCCAGCATCTCCTCTGATACATATATCTATTTATTTAAAGCTTTGAATTATAGGCTATAGCTAGATTGGTCTCCATGCATTTACCTTAAGGATGTAGTCAGTCTGGAGGCCACTCTTTAGACCTTCCATTGCTGTTGCCTGCAGAAAACATGCAACCATACAATCAAAGAACCAAAATGACATCAATAAGCATAGTGCCTAAGCTGTGTAACAAATTAGATTCTATCAAGATCTTCTCTAAGAAAGTGGCCCATAATCATCTGAACTTACTTTCATGAATAGATCAACATCTGCTTCTGGAAAAATCCCAGCTTGCTTCTCCGTTCTAGAGAGCTCGGCAAGCAGCTCTGCATCAAGAAGAGTATGCCAACAAGCATACTAGTCAATAAACACTTCCAACTGTGATCTAGAGCACTAATTAACTAGGTGAAATGTAAATCTTGTGGATTGAAATTTGGCTATCTATTGCCCATTGAATCTGTCACCAACGCCTTGACATCTAGCAGAGAAATCCAGTGTTTCTCTAACTGTCATTTCTCCAACATGTAATTCATGCTGGCTTATGTAAGCAGATGTTTTCTGAGGGACAAATTCGTCCAGTTTATGGTCGTTGTATGTAATTTCTCCCCTCACCTGATCATTCAAGAATAAAAAATTCAATACCTTGTTTTATTGATGAAATATTGTATAACATACCTGCACAATCCTAAGGATAGGAAAAGGCTCTAACCTTCAAGCCAGGGTCCAATTTCCCAGCCAAAGCTAGGAACAATGTTGTCTTTCCCGATCCAGGGGGACCCAATAACAAAGTCATTTTGCATTATCAATAAAAGGATATGTTGTAAGCATTTATCAATGTTTCCCACAAGACCTTTCAGGACTAGCCATTTTTAACGGCAGCAAGTACGACATTTCAGCATCAAGGGAAATTTGATATAGACAAATAGAAATTGCATTAAAAATTCTGTATAATGTTGTGATTTCAATAAAAACAGTATTTTTTTCAGAGCAGCAGCATATTACCGAGACGGTTTGAGGACTCCGCTTGCTTTGTTCAGAATTGTGAGATTTATTTTCTTTGTTAGTGTCAGTCCAACAATGCCGAACAAGTATTGCAAATAGTTTCTGGCGACGTAGCCGCAGGAAAACCATTGCTGAACAACAGACAGCTAGTTGTAGGTCAGATTCTAGAAGATCTGTAGTTTTCTTTTGCATTGATATCTGTAAATTTGTACAAATCTGTAGTTTTCTTTTGCATTCATATCTATAAATTTGTAGTTGAACTTGCGACAGTTACCTAGATTTAGAACTTTAGGATGTTCGGTTGTGGACTGGATTACTCTTGTAACCCATATTGTTTTTGCACTGTGGAAACTTCTGGTTTGGCTTCAACATTACTAGGTTAATTATGCATATAGTATAATTTTCATCCTATCAAACATGAACTGTTCAGTTTTTTTCCGTTGGAAATTGGTGAGACCAGTCTTATTCTACATTATACTAGAATTACTCTAGCTATTGACTTACATTTTTGTTTGGAGAAATACTTCTTAAAGTCTCTTTGGTCATTGTTTCTATTGACAATGACTTGTCTTCCAAAAATGTCATTATTTATAGAAGCTGAACTTCCTACATCGTGTTGGATATCGGGTTGTATGTAGTGTTTCCCCAGCTCTCTTTAAGGTTGCTATAATGTGCATGCCCATACTCAGACAAGTATTCTAGGTTCAACTTCCTCTTGTGTGACTGCTTTCATCATGGACTTTATTGATCTTTGTCTCTTTCCTGGTTCAGTGGTGCCAGAAAGTTTACTCAGAAAATGAGCACTATATAGGTGTATGGTAGAACATAATTGCATTATAAACAACATATCTGCAATATTGGTGAAAATCTGTGCCCAAGAGCACTGGCATGTTCTTCATTAATTTGGTGACAGGCTTCTTTGTAAATGCCTGAGAGATTGAGATGCTTTTAGGACTTGATTTCATTTTGTTTGTAACTTTATATAAATTTGACATTTGTTAAGGATCCAAATTTTGCAAGCTACTTTTGATGTGATATTTTCCTTTTCCATTCACCTGTGCTTAGGTTAGGCCACACTTCTGAAGTCTTTGTTTTGGGAGATGAACTGCATTACAGTATTGCTATTATTATGGTAATGTAAAGTGTGGAATATAATTGGATATTCTATCATTGAGGTCTAATGTAAGTAATTTAGGGTTGTTAACCTTGACATGGCCAACATTTATTGGATTTACATGTGGTATTTGACCCACATAACAAGGATAGGTTTGAGGATAAGGACTTGTGTGCCTTTTGTGTACCACCTCAACCATGGAAACAAGAAAGTAAAAGAGAAAATGAGAAAAATAATGCATACAGGATCCAAGTTAGGGAAAATGGAAAAAAATAGTGGGGGTTCAATGTATAATGCACATAAACGATTAAAAAAAAATCAAGGATGTTTCCTGACTCACGCTACAGACACAACGGATTATCACCCCTTGACTCCTATAGTTCCCCCATAATTTTTGTAAAACCATGAATTTACATTGAGTTAATAATGGAAACTTTGGGAGAACAAATTATATTACACTTGGTGTATTAAATCTTTGTTGTGGGCATTTATAGGGACTTCACTCTTACTGATAGCGATTGCAGGCAGTCTGCCCCAGCTAGAAGCAATTCCTGTGCTTTCTGCAAGCTCTCTTGCAGATGTGCTCTGTGATATTTCACCCCTGAATTTGTCCTACTGAAAGCCCTTCATATCGTTCCCTTCACAGCTAGTTTGCCTCCATTGCAGACCTCTATTTTCTGTAAATCTCCTTGCAGATCTGCATCAACAACTTTGCAAGGCTTTTGCCTTCACAACAGACTTGCAACCTTTACACCTGTCATTTGATTGCTCCCACGTGTTATTTGTACAAACGTCCATCTTCTTGAGTGCTTCCAGTCATTACATAGTAATATTTACAGGCCTTGTGGCATGATGTCACAGTGTAATTTGATCTATTCTTCAATTTGGGAGCGTCTCTCTCTTATTAGGGATTGAGAGTGTTGCTGGCATACTTTCTTTTGAAATACAATTAAGAGATATAATTGCTCTCTTTTGTAGTACTTTTCTGAAATATTATTGCTGCATGTGCTATTTCTGTTGTTATTTGTAATTTTTTTGTCTGGAGCGAAATAATGTATTGAAAATTTCAAAATGAAGGGATATTATTGTCTTTTTAGTTCATTATTTTGATTTGTTTTCACCTCTGCAGATAGTATATTTTTGGGGGGCAAATTGTTACCAATAGCTACAAGCAACCCTTTGGAAATTGTGCAGTCCTATCATGAATTTGTCTATTTGCATAAATTGATTGCTGAAGTTGTCGTTAATTTTTTATCTTTGTTTATTAGCTTCCTCCTTGCAGAAATTTACAAAGACAATTTTCGAAACACCAGTGCATATATATTTTTTTCAATACATGTAGGACTGTAGAGGTGTATGTGCCTTTTAGTTATGTTGGGAGTTTGTATCCTAGTTACATTTTCTTGTTTTCATATTACCATGAATGCATTTTTAAACATTTCTCAAATTGAATGCCATATTTCTCTTATGTCCTTTCTGACATACCTTGATCTTAGTACCAGTCTTTAATGCATTGCTTTGTTGTAACTTGGAAGCAACATATTTAATTTTTCTCTGTTACATCATCTTTATTTATGCTTCTATTTTGTACTGTTCAGGCAGGTTTATTTGGAAATATGCAAGGTCTTTATGAAACAGTGAAGAAAGCCCAAATGGTTGTCCAAGTGGAGGCAGTTCGTGTACAGAAAGAGCTCGATGCATATGTGCTCTCTGCCCTTTTCCATAAGCAATTATGATATTTTTTTGTTGCTTCAGACTGATTTGAGAACTTTAAACATACTGAGGCTACCAATAACATTTTGCGCAAGTATTTTGAAGCATGCTGTGGCAGCCATCGACATATTGATTTAAGTACATTAAAGCATATTGAGTCATCCAACACATATTTGTCATTGTGCAGTGCAGAGTTTGATGGTTACAGTGAAGGCGAGCTAATCAAGGTAGGATAGTTGTTCATTGTTCTATTTTCTGTTCACTTTTAAGTTTTATGTACAGTAATAAAGAAATACTCTGTAGGATGCTGGTCAAGAAACTGGCTAACTCATATACGGTAGATTTTGGCTATGTCTACAGTGGATTTTAGCTATGTTTATTGTCAACAGATTTGTCATTTTTGTTGTTGGTGTCCATTTAATTCGGATAGCATCATAGCATAGGAATATCTGTAATTATTATGGATCTTGTTTCTTCTGTTAGGAATCATAATATTTTTAAGCCTGATGTTTTTGCTTTAACAACTGGTAGCTCAGTTAGTAGAAACTTATAGTGGAACTTTGTATGAATTTCTTGGTTACTTACTGCATCCATCAACACAATGATCATGATGTAAATTTAAGTGTTTTTAATAGTTTAAATTTCTCAAGGACCCTTGGTTCCTCCTCTAGGTATGCTGGTATAAGTCATAGGATATTTACAGTCAATAGATTCACAATATTTTAAGTTGATAGTGCCTAGTGTGGAAACTGGAGCTATTATAGGTAAGAAGCGAAGCACCATCAAGAGCTTCCAAAACACTCCAGGGATCTCTTCAGTCAAATTTTCCATCGGAAGACTTGAAATACGCGGAGAATCAGAGAAAGCTGTACAAGGCGTAGTCTCTGCAATAGAACGCCTGCTATGTGATGTTGTTTCCAGAAGTAAGGGATACCATACTAACTTTTTTATCACCCTTTTATGTAAGTCTCTTGCAGATCCGCTCCTACCTATGCATAAAATTTGTTTTGAAACGTTTGTGGGAGATATCTTCCCGGACTGTAGAGTTTCCGCGGATAGATCATATTTCTGTCTTAAAACTAGAGCAATATGTGAGGAGGTGTCTGTAGTGGATTCGGGGTCTTCGATCAGTAAATTATCTTATGATATGGACTGTCTGTCTGCTCAGTTTTCAAGTATGATGGGTATTTCTGAATCTGTCTTATCTTCACATTGGGACTTTTCTGCTTATAAAACCACGGTGATTTCATGCCTTCATTCCCTCCGCTCAACGACCAAGCACAAGACAATTAAATTGGTTATTCGATTTGGAAAGAAACTTTATGATATTGGGCCTAATTTATCTCAATCAGTTGAGAGTGGAGATTTCATTTTGGTGTCAGGCCTGTAGAAACTCAATGTGCAAAGGAAGCTGAAATCTTTCTTTTCCATTGCATGTTCTGATACTTTCATAAGAAATGTGAGGCTTCACCTAGTACGCCTTCAGTACGAGAAGGTTTCCACTGCAAAGAAAATTATTCTCCATGTGGCGGATCTGGTAGAAGAGCATGTGCTGCAATATAATGTGTCAGTATGTTGTGGCCCCAGTAAGGAAGTTCCTGTGTCAATCTCTACCAAACCCAAATTGTCGACAACTGCTGCTGTGCACAATATTTTTTTTTTTTTAAATTTCAGTAAGCGACGCTTTCAGCTGTCGCTTATCCGACGATTTTTCTAGATATCCATCGCTTATCCGACGGTTGTAGACGTCTCTTTTCCGACGCATTTTTTAATATCCGTCGCTTATCCGACGGTCCTTCTGTCGCTTAACCGACGGAATGTAGGTTATTTTCTTAAAAAGCTTTCACTAATGTCGAAGATATTCCATCGCTTAACCGACGCTTTAAATTTAACCGACGGTTACATAGGTGTTACTTAACCGACGGTTACTTAAGTGTTGCTTACCCGACGACAAGTTTCTGACGCTTAAAAAAAAATCAAAGTGTCGTACATGCGACAGGGAAGTGTTGAAAATCCGACATGACGGCCATCAGATTTTTGGTCAAAATGTAGTAGTGATTGATCCCACAAAAGGACCAATTCTCCTTCACTAAACACTCTTGAATCGACAGACTTGTCATATTTGGCCTTTACGCGATGCTTATTAACCTGTAGAGCCACCAAGGCATCCCGACGCTGCTCATCAAGTTGCTCAAGGTGAACCAAATGCTCCTCCAAAGGTGAAGTGTCTGGTAAGAGTTCCACAACTAGCTTTAATGAAGAAATCTTACATTCAACTAGAAATATAAAATCCACTCCATGTACTAGTTGATATGGAGAAAAACCAGTGGCAGACTTAACAGCGGTTCGATATGCCCACAAAACCGGGTATAACATAATGTGCCAATTCGTCTTGCTTTGTGCGATGGTTCGTTGGAGAATGGATTTGAGTGATTTATTCACTGCCTCTACCTGTCCATTCGCTTGAGGGTAGTAAGAAGAGGAATGCTCTTGCTTATACCCTAACTTGGATGCCAACTCTTCCATCATACGGTTCTAAAAGTGCAAGCCATGGTCAGTGACAAGCTCTTTCGGAATCCTGAACCGAGTAATAATTTGGTTGAATACAAAGCGGGAAGTTGTCTCACCATCATATTTTACTGTAGGCATAGCCTAATCCCATTTCATGAAGTAATCAATAGCCACTATAATATGATGGTGCCCCCCAGCTGAAGCTGGGTTGCAATCCATAAAATCGAGCCCCCACTTAGTGAAGGGACTGGTGGTGATAATGGGATGTAATGACGCACTTTTTGAGTGCATATTATGTGTGAACACCTGGCAAGGGTGGCACCTCTTGACCGCACAATACAATCCTTGAAGATCGACAGCCAGAAATAAGCCACTCTCAAAATCCTGTAGAAATCCCAGATAAATGACCACCACATGCCCCTCCATGGAAATCATTCAGCACTACCTCAGCCTCATCATGAGTTAAAAAATGTCGTAAAATGGAATATACCCCATGGCGGTACAAAGTATTTTCCACTATGAGGTAGTTCTTCGAGACGTGATGTAATCGTCGTCATTCATCTCTCGAGAGGTGAGTAGGGGTCCTCTGCATTTGCAAATATACTATGATATTCCCATACCATGGGTCTAACATTTAGATTAAGAAGATGTGTTCATCAACAAACATATCTTCACAAACCAACTCCTCGGCCTCACTCGAAAAATCCGATATAAGCTATGCAAAGATTAAAGATTTCTTCGATTTTTCCAAAACAAAGTCGAGATCAAACTCTTGCAGAATGACAATCCATTTATTATACTTTCCCCCAATCATCCTACGGGTGAGAACGAACTGAAACGGATTGACATGGGCCACAACCAAGGTTTGGAGAAGGAGAATATAATGTCTCAAATGTTGAACCGCATGAATGGTAGCTAAAGCAAGCTTCTTGACATGAGAATAATGAATCTCTGCGTCAATAAGGTTTCAGCTCAGATAATATATGACATGCTCTTGGAGCTCCTCATCCTCTTGAACCAAAACCATACCAATCATCTCTAAAGACGCGACCACATATAATAATAAATCTCAGCTATAGTCCGGGGGACTAATCATCGCGGCTGATGCCAAGGCTCGCTTGAGTGCATCGAAGGACTCTTGGGCTCGCTCATCCCATTCAAAGGGAGTATCCTTCTTCAAGAGATGCATGAAACCTCTAGGCAAACACTAAAGATGACGAATATTTTTTGGGGGAGACAACTGAAGTATTGCCTCAACCTTCAAAGGGTCGACTCTTATTCCCTCTTTCGAAACGATGAATCCTAACAAACGACCCGAATTCAAGGAAAAGATGCACTTGTGAGGATTTAATCTAACTGAATAGTGCTGGCATATTTCGAATACCAATCTCAAGTGATAGGAATGACGCATTCTTGTACGAGAATGAGCAGTGAGGTCATCCAAAAATACTTCAATAATAGACTTGAGATCGTGGAAGATCAAGGTCATCGCCCGCTGAAACGTAGCTCTGGCATTTTTAAGGCTGAAAGGCATTTTTTGATATGCAAATATTCCCCAAGGACAGATAAATGCGGTCTTATGTTGGTCCTCAGGTTTAATCTAGATCTGATTGTACCCGGAAAAGCCGTCCATGAAGGAGAACACCTCGCTACCTGCACACTCATCCAAAATTTGATCAATAAATGGTGTGGGTAAGTTATCCTTAGGACAGGCATGATTTAAATTGTGGAAATTGGTACATATTTGGATCACTCCCTGCTTCTTATCCACTGGAACGGGGTTTGAAATCCACTTTGTCATGGGAACATGATAAATGAAATTGGCTTTCAACAGCTTCTCTATCTCTGCCTTAATGGTGGGTGCTTTCCTAGGATTCACCACGCGTAAATTTTGTCGAATAGGCTTAACGTTGGGGTAAGTATTAATCTCATGTTAGACAATCCGAGGGTCAATACCTGGCATCTCGTCGTAAGACCAAGAAAAAATATCATGGAATTCCTTAAATAGCTCAGTGTATTCAAGAATCTTAGCTTGTGAACATTCCGCCCCATTATAGACATTTTCTATTGTGCCAGGATTGTGAGAAATGTTGATAGGAATTGTTGACGATATGTTCTCCATGTTTCCATCAGCCATCGGACCAGAAGAGCTTAATGGAACCATAGGAATACCAACTTTCTGACTAAGAATTGCCCTAAACTCCTCACACTCTAAGCGGTCAAGCTCAGGAAGAAAGTATGATCTATGATGGAGTTCCTCCCATGGTGGCTCAACTCCTGACATAGCCTCGATAATCATTTCATCTGAAGGGAAAACCATATCAAGGTAGTCGTGGGTGTGAAAAGATTGTACTGCCCATGACGGTAGCACATAAGGGTCCTCCTCCTCCGTTTGTGAAGAGGAAGGACTAGGCTCTGCAACAGACTTTAGATTAGCTTGATAAGTTATCATAACTGCAGGCAACGGTATGCTAGTCTCGACGGTCTCACTAAAAGTACTTGGTGTAGGAAGAATCCAAGGATCTTCCATATTGGTCATGTGAAAAGACACCGAGGTCATATATGTTGAAGCCTCATCGAAACTAGACCCTATCAAGAGGATCGGTGCAGAACAACTAAAGCTTCCCATGAGGGATGGATACATGCCTACACCCACACTCCTAGTTGCCGGTTGAGAGTGCTCAACGATCAGGATCGAAGCTCCCAAAGATGTGATAACAAACGGATTCTTGAATGCCATTTTATCAATCGTTACAATCTTCCTGTTATGTGGAAAGCATACAACGCAGAACAAGGAAGAAGCAATGGCTTGCATACTATACATCCAATTCCTACCCAGCAAGAGATTGTAGTCAAGGGGCGCATCAACCATGTTAACCTCTATCGCAACAGTCTTCCCCCCCAAACGAAATTTAAGGGAAGGAAGGATACCGTGCGGCCTAAAAGATATCCCATCAAACGCAGTTAACATAGTCACTGATTTAGATAGCTCGGAAGAACCCAGACCCTTCCAATAGGACAAAGACATCACAGAAGCAGCAACTCACTCGTCAATCACAGTACACTTGACGATCATATTAAGACATTCTACGTCCACCAAAAGAGACACATAGTAGGGAAAGCGAGGCTGTTGTCCTGCGGTTTCAAATTTGATCACCGAGGAAGAATCATCTCCGTTCACACCAAGGGCAGAAAGCAACGCCTTCCTTTGCGAATGACAACTGTAAAGCACTTCCAATGCAGACATCACATAAGAAGTGTTGCCCAAATCCTCGACAACTAAATAATTTTGGGCAGCTTAGGCATTTGGATTATGCCTTCAATGCTTAAGGACTCCCTTAGGAATGCGAGGTGCAACCTCAGGTTTATCCACAGGTTTCTCAATGTGCAAAGGAGACCCTAGTGGATCAGGCTCTTTTCCTAGGCTGGGTTGTGATGAAATATAATATTTCACACGTGTCACAACTTTTGCAGCACAGACCATGTTAATGTACCCACGACCACTACCCTCAGGTGAATCATCATCACTATACTGGTCATGGGACTTTGAGTTCATATTCTCGTTATGCGGTAAAGGGTTCGTTAACACAGCTGGGCCCTGTGCTAAGAATATCGAAGCTTCTTCGATCCGAGGGCGCACATAAGTGAGGTGATCGTCCTTACATAACTTGCAAGGGAGCTTAACCTTATGTTTAGCTTGCTTGTCCCCCCCAGCATTTCTACCATTCTTTTCATTATTGTTAGCATTCTCATTCTTATTCCCACCCTTTCGATTATTATTTTTACCTTTTTTTCTATTCCGTCTGGGCTGCCGGTTACCCTTCTGGTCCAACGATTGCACAGAAAGTACATTCGTCGTTTCAGCAGTTTGAGACGAAGCCGTAGCTTGTCCTGAAGCAGATTGGTTGGTTGACAACTGACCAATTTGTTTTGCAATTGAATCCATAGGTTTCACACTTGCACAACCCATAATTCCATTAGCATGTGGTCCAGGTTTGACTTTGGGATCGAAACTGGAATGAGGAGCATTGGGAATAATCTCATACAAAAAACCGGACTGAGCATAGATCAAGTCCAGTTCCTGCGCCCTAAATATCGCTTGTTCCTCATTCTGCACTCTGGATGTAGAAACATCCTTCGCTATATATGGAAATAATGACTTGAGGAACCGCTCAAGGAGGAACTCTGGTGGTATAAAGGCTTTAATTAATCTCTTCCATCTATGCCACTCTTGAATATGATCAGAAATATGGGTGGCTTTATCTTGCCGAAATGTCGACAAGAGTTCAGTACCAATGTCATAACGCAATGGTAGCTGGAAATGATTAAGAAAATTCATCGCAAGGTTGTCAAACAAGATGAAAGCTCCCCTAGGTAACTCTATATACCATTTCGCAACAGGCCCTGTGAAGGTGCGTTGAAATAGTCTCAAATGAACTGAGTCCTGATGTAATGAATTTGAAGAGCACCATAGGTGAAATGTAGTAACATGTTCACTTGGATCCTCTCCCTGTTTTCCTTCAAACTTAGGTATGTCCGAAGGAATCTTGGTAGGGACAGCCGGCCAAGTCGGGTCATGAGCCACAAGATCGTTGGTAAGTCTTGATAAGTCATGAAGTTTGAGCGTCGCAAGGAAAGGGAGCCTAGGATGATGAGGTCAATGGACCGCTCCTTGGTTCATATAGGGTTGATTACCACCATGGCCTTGGCCATAGTACCCTCCTCCCATATGACCCGTATAGGGTGGCGTGGAAGCACCATAATGAGGTGGACCTTGACTAGTAGGAGCTACAAAGCCATAATTAGGAGAGTAAGCAGGTTATTGATACCTGCCTCCATAAAGTGAAGAACCCTGTCCGTACTACGCCCCATAATAGGGTCCATAGGTCATCGCTTGCGATGCCCCATGAGACACTCCGTAGGTAGGAAGATACGTTCCGAAAGTAGGAATATACATACCATAAGTAGGGATATATGCCACGGAAGTAGTAGTCTTACCTCTAGAAGCATGAACATAACCTCTCGAAGCAACGAGCGGTATGTAGACTTGAGACACAATTGGTCTAGTAACCGCAGTACGGACCTGACTCATAGCCATGTGCCAACTCGAAGGACCACGTGAATAAGGTGGAGGGTGGACATTTGAAGAACTAGGGACTGAGGACGAAGGGATTTGAGTAATCTAGTATGTATTATTCCCTATCATGACTCATCTCGGATTTGGTATCCTAATAGGATCGCTAACCCTAGACCTAGGAGGAACATAAGATGTAACTTCCACCACTGGGACTGAAGGTACAATGTGACTAGTGCTCCCAAACCTCTCTGCATGGTAAGGAATGGGATTGCCCCCAGGCATAGTGTTAGGCTCGAAGTCAGATTCGACATGAAATGTCAAATAATGCATAGGAAAACCGGTCATACCATAAATACCATAGCTAGTAGTGGTGGGTTCAAAATGAGTCTCGGCATCCTCCGGTATTCCATACCTATAATGGGTCAAAGGAGAATCAGCCCTAGAGTGAGTAGGTCCATAATGCATGGCTCCTATCTCAAAAATCACAGGACCTAAATCAGCTAAGTCTGGTGAAGGATCGTAAGGAGGAGTAAATTCTCCATCGTCTACATGAATGGGAGGAGGTGGTTAAGGAATACCTTCCGAAGAATCTCCCATGGTGTGTGAATCAATGTGTGACATAGTTTTCCTAGACTGTATAGGTCTCTCTCCCAAAGGAGGAGGAGAAGTAGAAGGCGGAGGCCCTACTAAACGACGAGAACAGCGCAGAACCGCACCTGAATCCACAATGACTCAAAAAAATAGCAAAGACTCTCTATTTATGTCAACCCTAGGCCAACTAGCGTGCACAGAGCAATCACTAATAAAATCTAAATCCAAATGCAAGCAAACAATGGATGGATAAGTGAGCTCCCGAATGAAGCAGGTATATCTCTCCTAGGAGAGGCTTGAGACTCCCATACACAACAAGCGGAGGTACGTAACCAATTATTGTGGTCCTCAGCTTCAACGCGTAAAGCGACTGTGCTGTCTGACCCCAACCTGACCGAGACACCTGCAGAATAAACCCTACATAGTACCCCCTTGATATCCTAGGTAAGGCCACTAAGGTCACCTCAATATACTCAATGCTCAGGCGGACATTCACAGGCGGGATTGACCGTATGGGCAAGGTAGCAAAGCCCAAAACTCTTGAAACAACCCCCAGATATGAATACAATCCTGGAAATATTTCTAGTGCTACTCAGTTATGACTAGGGGTCATTCCAATCAATAACCGCTCACACTGCCTCGTTCTTAACTCCCTTTTGAGAGGAGGATCCTGAGAAACACTGGTTATACCAAGGATTTCCCATACTCACCTGGACAAACATCTAGATGTTGTTGTTTAGTGATCTTGGAGAATTGACTTACAATGAACTATTCCAAGATCCTAAAACCTAAGCTTGTTGGTGCACCCTAGAAAAGAAAAGAGTGTAATTCATTTTAATTTAGCGTTGATTTTAGTTGGCTTTATTACTCAAAAATAGGATATGGTCGTGCAACTAGTGGTGTTATGACGCAACAAGAAGTAAAATGCACACCTAACAATCAATGCAAATGCATTGTATCCATGAAAACAGGGTATGCTACTATGTGAAATGCACAATTCTTCTTCAAATGATGAATGCAAAATTTTACTATATGAAGTCCTAACTAGTACTCCAAGCAAATCTAGTGCAAGTACAATGCAAAGTGCAAAATGCAATGCATGATGACAAGCAAATGTTTTTGGATTTTTTGAAAATAAAAGAGATGCAAAAAGCAAAAGAATGATTCTACAACCCCCAAACTCTACAAGCATACATAAACGACATTAAAGCAAAGCACTAAGGTAAAAGGACTCTAATGCACTAATCTCAAACAAAAAATCGAAAATTCCATTTCAAGAACCTTCTTAAAAAAAGAAAAAAATTTAGCCTAAAAAACGTTTCTGGTCAGAAATAGAGGTATTAACAGACTCAGGTACTGCCAAAGGAGACTCAACAAATATCAGAATTTACCCAGTAACCAATTATATTCCACAAAAAGGAAAAATCAAGGGTATACGCCACTGTTCACAGTAAACCCACATGTATACACGGAAATTGTAGAGGAAACCACGTACAGGAAGAAAAAGTCAAAAACCCGCGTATAGGAAGAAAAAGTGCACAAACTCAAGGAAAACAGATAGGATGAGACTAACTTCACACCAATCAAACTCTACCAGGAATACATGCCCCCATACCCGACACAGAAACAAGAGAGAAAGAGCAATTCAAATACATTGAATGTCGAGAAATCAACTCCCAAAGGACAACTACTAGGAACTCCCTAGCGGAGTCGCCAATTCTGTTACAGAGAGAAATTCCTATGGCTTGGGGTACCACAACAGACAGCTTGACTCCAGAATTAAATCCTTTCCAATATGCAATAGAAATTAAATGTCTAACACTAAAGGATCAGACCTCGTACCTTATTCCAGACGGTTGAAGTAGATCCCCGTTGAGCTTTCCAACTTCAGCTTGAATTGATAGATTACTTTCTCAACAACAAGTAAACAATACAAGCATTCTATATATCATGGTGTTATATCTATTCTAGCATATATAATCAATAATGTAAAAGCATTTGACATAGTCCAATGGATACAATATTCATTCAAACACACATTATTGGACAGGAAAAGATAGTTCTTATTAATATAAATCAGATATTACAAGATACAACCTCTTTCGACATGTCTGGGAACTGGAGAAACTGAATCCCCCACTTGGGCCTCCACCACTTCAATCCTCCATCACTTAGATAACAAGCTCACAAGTAAAAGGAAAGCTTGGGAAGAACACAAAAGTGCTCCAAGGGACAAAGGGATGCAGACTCAAGCATAAGTTCCGGAAACAATGGAATATAATTTCGATGCTCTCAATTCTCTCTTATTCCTTCAATGTACCAAGGGGTTCCTTATATAGATTTTCAAAGGGGTAATGAAGGGTCGAATCCGAGTGATCTCAAGGCATATGGAAGGCTAGGAGTCAAATGAGTCAGATCCATGTCAAGGAAAATTCCAAAAGGATTTGGATTATGCACACATTCCGATGTACGCAGTTATATGGGTCAAACCCGCATATGTACGCGATTATAAGTTTAAAAGCCGCGTATATCATTTTTCATATGTTTTTAGGGATGATCAAGGAAACATCAAAGGACAAAAAGTGGTCCATGGGGTCTAATGAGTCTGAAGCGGGACAGGGGAAGGCCATACAATGTGTGATTCACCTGGAGTGGTGAAATCCGCTATAACACCATGTGGGGCAGAGTTCCAGGCGGGGTAGAGTTCCAGTGGGGTAAAGTTCCCACTGGGCAGAGTTATAGGCGGGGCAGAGTTCTTAGGGATCAAAGGTCATGACAAGGTACCATTATAAGGATTTGTGCACCAAGAATGGATCTTGAGGCATTGATAAAGGCTGAAGAAGAAAATTAGGGGACTTATATGATAAATGAAGCTTCCTAGACTCATGGGCCACGATGAAGGCCTTGAATCATCACACATCCTCTAGATGGGATCATTGGCCATTTAATGGGATATAGGTGGCACTAGAAGGTTTTGCACAATAACGATTTTTCTGAGGGCCTTGCCCATGATAAGGGAGTAAAATATGCATCGTGGACAAAAAATGAAGCTTCTATGGTTCATGGGCTATGGAAGGGACTCAAAACACCACATAATCCCTCTAGAGCAAACCTTTGGCCTTTGAGTGGGATGTGGTTTCCATTAGGAGATTTTATACACATGTGATAGGTTTCAGGGATTTGACCATGCTAGGGGAGGAAATAAAGGGCTATAGGATTTCAGGAAAACAACAAGCTCCTAATCTTCTTATTGATAATACCTCATAGATGGTTTCTGCAAAACAAGGAAATCCATGCAGGGAAGAGTTCCAGGCAGGGCAGAGTTCCAGCTGGGGCAGAGCTCCAGCTGAGGCAGAGTTCTATGCGGGCAGAGTTCAATGCAGGGAAGAGTTCTAGGTGGGGAAGAGTTCCATCTGGGGTAGAGTTCTATGTGGGCAAAGTTCCAGCCAGGGTGGAGATCTTAGGGCTCAATGGTCATGACAATGTACCATTACAAGGATTCGTGCACCAAGATTGGGTCTCTAGGACTTGATCAAGGATGAAGGAGGAAATGAAGGGACTTATATTCCAAATGAAGCTTCCTGGGCGCATGGGTCACGATGAAGGCCTTGCATCATCACACATCCTCTAGATGGGATCATTTACCTTTGAATTGGATATAGGTGGCATTAGAAGGTTTTGTACAATAGGTATTTCTTTAAGGGCCTTGATCATGATGAGGGAGTAAAATATGCATCATGGACACAAAATTAAGCTTCTATGGTTCATGAGCTATGGATAAGGACTCAAAACACCACATAATCCCTCTAGAGAAAACCTTTGGCCTTTGAGTGGGATGTGATTTCTAATAGGACATTTTATACACATGTGATAGGTTTCATGGCTCTGACCATGCTAGGGGAGGAAATAAAGGGATATAGGCTTTCATGAAAATAAAAAGCTCTTAATATTCTTACTGATAATACCTAGTAGATGGTTTCTCCAAGAAAAAGAAATCTAGGTGGGGCAGAATTCCAGGCGAGCTGGAGTTCTTAGGGCTCAAAGGTCTTAACAAGGTACCGCTACAAGGATTTTTACACCAAGAATGGGTCTCAAGGGATTGATCAAGGCTGAGGGAGGAAATAAAGGGACTTATATTCCAAATGAATCTTCCTGCGCTCATGGGCGATGATGAAGGACTTGAATCATCACACATCCTCTATATAGGATCATTGAACTTTGGATGGGATACAGGTGCCATTAGAAGGTTTGGCACAATAGGGTCTAAGGGCCTTGACCATGATAATGGAGGAAAATATACATCATGGACACAAAATGAAGCTTCTATGGTTCATGGGCTATGGAAAAGGACTAAAAACACCACATAATACCTCTAGAGCAAACCTTTGGCCTTTGAGTGGGATGTGGTTTCCATTAGGACATTTTATACACATGCGATATGTTTTACGGATTTGACCATGCTAGGGGTTGAAATCAAGGGCTATAGGCTTTCATGAAAACAACAAGCTCCTAATCTTCTTACTGATAATACTTAGTAGATGGTTTTTGCAAGACATAGAAATTGAGGTGGGGAAACGTTCTAGGCGGGGTAGAGTTCTAGGAGGTGAAAAGTTTGAGGCGGACAGAGTTCCAGTCGAGGCAAAGTTCCAGCCAGGGAAGAGTTCTTAGGGCTCAAAGGTCATGACCTTTGAATAGTATGTAGGTGGCATTAGAAGGTTTTGCACAATTGGGATCTATCTAAGGGCCTTAACCATGATAAGGGAGGAAAATATGCATTGTGGACACAAAATGAAGCTTTTATGGTTCATGGGATATGGACACGGACTCAAATACAACACATAATCCCTCTAGAAAAAACCTTTGGGCTTTGAGTGGGATGTGGCTTCCATGAGGTCATTTTATACACAAATGATAGGTTTCTATGATTTTGCCATGATAGGGGAGGAAACCAAGGGATATAGGATTCCAATGAATATTCTAGGGTTCATGGGCCATGAACGAGATTTTAGACCACCATATAAGTGAAACAAGAAAGAGATTAACAAAACAAATAGATCAACTAGATACCAAGAAGAAATTGACAAAATAGAAACTCAAGCATTTCCATTATGCTATCAAATATATATCTTCTCAAAGTTCCAACCAGGGCAGAAATACCACCATTGAGGTTGAGGTCAATCATTTTATCCAAATTATGAGAAAACAACAAGCACCTAATCTTCTTGCATATAATACCTAGTATATGGGTTCTGCAAGACAAATAAATCCAGTTGGGGCAGAGTTCTAGCCGGGGTAGAGAATTGACACAGCAAACCAGAAACCCCACATGCATCAACCTGGTTGGTCCCAGACCAAGAATTCCAGGAGAAAACCAAGGGCCCTAGGGTACCTTATAGGTTCTTACTCCACCTTAATTAACTGAATATGCTACCATCCTTCTTGAGAATGGGTCTCGCATCTAGATGAACTTTAACAGTTGTTAGCCCTAATGTTGTCACATACAGTGTACTTATGATGGCCTTTACAAAGAAGGCAAGTTCAACATCGCAAACATGCAAGTTTAGGTGAAGGTTTCTAGTCGGGGAAAAGTTCCAGTAGGGAAGAGTTCTAGTTGGAGCAGATTTCTAGCAGGGAAAAGTTCCAACCCGAGCAGAGTTCCAGCCCAGGAAGAGTTCCAGCTGGCCCAGAGTTCCAGCTGGGACAGAGTTCCAACCGGGGCAGAGTTCTAACCAGGGCAGAGTTCCAACAAGGACAAGGTTTCAACAAGACGGGGAAAATTTCTAGCTGGGCAGAGTTCTAATCGGGCAGAGTTTTAACCTGAGAAAAGTTCCAACCTGGGCAGAGTTCTAGCTCGAGCAGAGTTCCATCCTCGGCAGAGTTCTAGCTTGTATTATCCAATGCAATCCATACACATGGACAAAAACTTGGGAAGAAATGAAGCATGTATCTATTGATCCCTCTCAAGCCAAGTTAAGCCAAGCAACATAAAATAGGCCACCCTTCAAAAATTCTTTGATAAGCTAAGCTACTCCAAACTATTCTATATTCACTTCGATGAGGTAATTTTGAATAGTTATGGTAAGACAATTTATTTTTTATTTTCAGTAATGTGAATTCATCCCCATCACTAGTCCTTATTATTTTCTTGGGGTTACTGGAATATATATGTTCCTAAGTATTAATGACAAGTTCTTATGACAATTCAGGCATTGTTCCATCAAACTACACAACTTATACAAAAGATAGAGGTTATTAAATATAAAGAGGTTCAAATAATTGTTTGAATACAATTTATGTATATACAATTAGGAAAGAAATGAATCCTTGCTCTAGTGAAGAGTGGTTGGAATCCATTAATATAAAAGGATCACCTCATACTGACTCTTTACATGGAACCTTTAGGTCAAGTACATAGGTGTAGCTGCTACATATAGTACACGTACATGAAGTGTAGCTCATAAATCAATATTTTCACAAAATTTATGGCCAGAAGATGAGCAATTAATCTACACGCAATTACACCTATATTCTCTCTTTAACACACACATACTTATGGAAGACCTTGAGTCCATGATGTGAAGGTGGATTTGCATGTCTATTAAATAAACATAATCAGAAAAATCAAGCAACTGCAATAAAAGATGTCGAGACATTGGAAACGCTAAATCCTAGGAACTTTGAAGTATATATTAATTTTTTTCAAGTAAATTTTCTTATCTTTTCATAGAAATCAACTTAGTGCACCACGTAGTGAGGTGCATGCATACAAATTAATATATTGCACCAAGTATTGTTATGCGACATTTGTCACATTACGTTCTTTATGTGGGCTCATAACTGATCTAAAATACTAAATAATTAAAATTTTCATTTAGTAAATATAAATAGGACCTATATTATCATTTACCTAAGGCTCATATCTCTCTATAATTACCAATATTTTTCCATACATATCAACCCTCTCTATGAATACCCTCGTCTTCTGGCATTTATCTCAACCCTATACCTGGCCTTCGTCTGAAGAAGTCTACTCGTCTCTACTTGTTTTTCTAATTGTTATTCACATGAAAGGATATCTATCCCTAGTGAAAAAAATATATAATCTAAAACTTTACTTATGCACTCCCTTCATATCCATGTTTAAGCAAAGCCTCATTACGATTTGTCTCGATATATCCCATAATATTCATCATCATTTGCTATGTTTTTTATTAATACTTTTAATATGTTATGTCATGACAAATGGGTTTATATTGCATATCCAACTTGTAACACACACTTTTCATTTACAAATATATATGCCATATACATTTTACTCCTTTGAACCTTCTTTGCAAGATCCTAATTACTATATCTAATTCCATACCAATACCTACTTACCTGAACAAAGAGTCCGTAATTACTATATCAAGCAATAAAAGAGATAAGGTTGTCCCAACTCTACTTTACTTTAGAGTTGAATCTTCTTTATCTTCCATTCAATCTATGTCTACATAATGAGACTTCCTATTCCTACTACTTATTATACTTCCTATCGTATTGTAGTTGTGAACATGTATTTAGTGTGGTAAGTAAATAGCATAGGTATGGTGATTAAAGGGAATCAATTATGGTATATAGGAGGAGATATGATATGTTAGTAGTGATTCCTTTCATTTTAGTATTTTCTTGTACAAAAAATATATCCTCATACTTTCAATAACATACACAATATATATATTATATAGACTAGCTCCAACACTTCATATACATTATAGATTGTATATATCTTGACTTTCAGCACACTAAACAACTAAAAAAGATACAATTATTCTATATGATAAAACGAAATACACATAATAATGGAGTCACTTAAAAGACTTTCTATATTCTTTGAAGTTGGAAGACTTGATACTATATCCATAACATTAGATCAGTATTGGGAAATGAATGTTTGTCCTCGTCAAATAGGGTTTTTCGACTAAAGAGGTAGAATCAATGTTATACTTAGCATTGAATGTCAAAGGAGTTCTTTGGCACTTAGCTCTTAAGGAAAGTATTGGTACCTACTCTTTCCACCATTGGATAGTAGACAGTCCTACAATAAATTCTGGAATTCTAATTTACAAAGATAGTGTTTTGAATGGATCTATCCTTGTTGATTTTGTTCCTTGTCGAGAATTAGGTGTAATGGAAGTATTGGTACCTGCTCTTTCCACCATTGGAATGTAGACAGTCCTACAATAAAATCCAGAATTCTAATTTACAAAGATATTGGTTTGAATGGATCTACCCTTGTCGATTTTCTTCCTTGTCAAGAATTGGGTGTCATCTTGTTGAAGCTCTTTATTGAAACGAGAGATAGTTTTTGTCCCACCTGTCTAGAAAGTATTGGGTTTTGATTTTCTACTGTGTTAAGACATTGTTCTTCTATTCTATACATGGCTAATTCTTTGGGTAAGTAAGCTAACGTGGAGAGAGATTATGAAGTTCAAAAACATTTGGAGAATCTCGAGGCTAATATGGAAAAATTGAAGCAAGCCTTGGAAAATTAAAGCTTGCAAATCGACAATTCAAGAAAGAAACAAGAAGAAATGGTGGTCAAGTTAAATGAAAAAATCCCTAGATATAAGAAAGTAGATGGTCTCTAAATACTGCTCTTGATGGGCCCTAAACCTATGAATTTATGAATTTATGAAGGCACTCCTTATTTATGAATGTAGGCACTTCAAGAGCCTACAATTGCCTTATTTAGTGATGGAATGGAACGCACTTTGACTTATTTCTTATTCCTCATATTATTTTATTTAAATTGGTTCTATTCCTCATATTCTTCTAGTTACACTGGTTCAACTTTGATTTATTTATACCTAGATACATGTTATCACAGAGATTATACCTTTTTCTGAAATTACAAACAGAGCCGAGGATACAAACTATACCGAGAATTACAAAATAGGCTAAAGATACAAACTGAGCTGAAATAACAGTTGATATGTGGGCTGACCGGAGTCAACCATCCCTGTTAACCACTACAGTGTCTCCACGGGACTGGATACTACCTATTATCCATTTATCAACTATCAATTATTTTTTATGTTCTTTATTTTATCTCACATTCTTCTAGTTATCTACCATGGAGTGTTGGTTATTTATTCATCCTAATCAATTTAGATAGTACACTTATCTCATCCTGGTCTATAGATGAAAAAGCATAGGTCATGGACCACCAAAAATCTCAAATAAAAAAATTTGTCAACCTAACTAGGTTTGGGATGATAAGTTTGGTTCTAAAAATAATTTAGAAAAATTTGAAAATAAAAATTTTGCTAAAATTACTAAGTCTTTGCCATAAGATTTGCTTTAGTGAATGATATATTCTACATTATACTTTTACCAAGTATAGAAACATATTGACTGTATAGACAAAAAAACCATCTAAGAAAAGAAAAAATGCTTTACATTCTCGATAAGGAAACGACTAAGCTAAATAATAACGACAAAATAAAGATACAAGAAGATTCAGAACTTGGAGTGGTAGTGCAATTTAGGAAGATGCACACTCCAAAACAATTGCAACGCGAATCTATTGCTAGTCTCCTGCACCGGGTAAATTGTTTGATCAACTAGTTCTTTTTAGGGGGCTAAATTGTAAATTTCAATTACTTAAATTATATTTTTTAATACACATATAGATACATCTCAAATGTCCTTATTGATAGGTATTATAACTCCCGGTTCATTTTATTCCCTTGCTAATGCATATATTTATACAATTCATATGTCGGTTGTGATTCATGTTCCGACCAGCATATTCCTACATGACTATTGACATTCAAAATGTATTTACACTATTTACATATTATATAATCCTGACGGATTATATTCCAACAATCCCCCCCTTAATCCGAAGGGGTGTTAGTAAGTCCGAGCATGTTTCTGAATCTTTCAAACTTTTCTCGTCCAAGTGCTTTGGTGAAGATGTCTGCAACTTGATCATTTGTTGAACAATGTCGAAGATGGACTATCTTGGCCTTGATCATTTGTTGAACAATGTCGAAGATGGACTGTCTTGGCCTCTACATGATGTCGAATCAAATGATACTTTGTGTTGATGTGTTTGGTTCGATCATGGAATCTGGGATTCTTAGCCATCTTGATTGCAGAAGTATTGTTGATCAATAATGGAGTGGAGTTCTCTCGTTTTTCTTGCAAATCTTCAAGTATCTTCCTGAGCCATACTATTTCTTTCGTTGCTTCAGCTACAGCCACATATTCTGCTTCTATTGTTGAATCTGCCGGAACTGACTGTTTGCGTGATCTCCATGAGATAGCTGTTGATCCAAGACTCATAGTGTATCCAGAATTTGATACTCATGTCTCCTTATCACCATCAAAATCTAACTCTGAGTACCCAATAAGTTTGAATTCATCCACTTTAGAGTACTTGATTCCAATGTCTTGAGTCCCCTTCAAGTATCTTAGAACTCTTTTTGCAGCTAACCAATGTCCTTCACAAGGTTTATGCATGAACCTTGAAAGTATGCCAACAACATAAGAAATATTTGGTCTAGTTGTTGTAAGGTAGATAAGACTTCCTACAAGTTGTCGATACTTGGTCGCATCCTCAAATTCTTTTCCTTCGCTTGATGTGAGCTTCATTTTCTGTTCCATTGGAGTAGAGATAGGGTTGCATTTTTTCATGCAAAATTTGTTTAGTAGTTCTCCAACATATTTTTTCTGAAATAGGAATATGTACTTAGGATGTTGAGTGACTTCAATTCCTAAGTAATAATGGAGATGTCCCATATCTGTCATTTAAAAGATCTTTTTCAAATATTTCTTTATGGATGCTATATAGCTCTCATTGTTCCCTGTCATCAAAATATCATCTACGTACACCACAAGATACACAACATATCTTCCAACTTTCTTTATAAATAGTGTTGCATCATCAAGATCAAAATGTTCAAAATTTAACTTCAAAAGATGCTCGGTTAACTTTTCATACCATGCGCGAGGCGCTTGTTTTAGGCCATACAAGTATTTGACAACCTTGCATACCTTTTGTTCTTTTCCTTTCACAACAAAGCCTTCTGGATGAGACATGAAGACATTCTCTTTTAAGTCTCCATTCAAGAAAGTAGTCTTCACATCCATTTGATGAACTTTCCACCCTTTCTGAGCAGCTAAAGAGAGTAAGGTTCGGATGGTATCCCATTTTTCTATAGGAGAAAATGTTTCTTCATAGTCAATTCCTTCCTCCTGTGCATAGCCTTTTGCTACAAGCCTCGCTTTGTGCTTTTCAAGTGAGCCATCTGATCTGTATTTGTTCTTGTACACCCACTTGCAGCCAATTGGTTTGGTTCAAAATGGAGGGTCAACCAACTTCCAAGTTCCATTCTTCATGAGTGCATCATACTCATTCTGCATAGCTTCTTTCCACTCAGCTCGAGTAGAAGCTTCTCCAAAGGAAGTTGGTTCAAAGTTAGCATATAAATTAAATTCACAATCAAATGATGCATCCATGTCATCACCTGAATTATCTGCTTCTCCTCCATCTTCATGTCTTTTCGAACTTTTCGTTCCCGTCTTTCCAACTTCATCCAGATGGACACTTTCAAGTGTCTTTGTGGCCCATTTAGGAATCTTCCGTGATGGTCCTAGTTGATCAGCTGGTGGTGCTTCATCATTGATTGAGAGTCTTCCAATTCTCTCAATCACATCATCCAGTTGAACCTCTTGTTTAGGTGAAGTAGTAGGAATTTCTTCATGCGGGGGAGTTGGTGCTTCATATGGAAATTCCAAAGGTTGATCCAGAATAGGAATCCCCCCTTCAAGGTTTGGAATTTCATATTCCTTTTTAGAATATGTCTTTGGATGAGGATATTTTTCCAAATGATCAAGCTGTCTCTCAATGGACTGGTCATTTTTATTAGTCTCAAGAAAAATGACATCTCTGGAAATAACAAACTTCTTGTTTACCTCATCATACAGACGGTATGGCTTGGAGTATTCTTTGTACCCCAGGAAAATGCATTTTCTACTTCGAGCACCAAGCTTGTTTCTTTGCTCCTTTGGAATTAAGGCATAACAGGTGGAACCAAAAACTCTGAGATGCCTAACTAAAGGGAGATGGCCAAACCACATTTCATGTGGAGTCTTGTTATCAAGAGAATTTGAGGGACTTCTGTTTCTCAAATAGGCTGCACATTTCACTGCATCACCCCAAAACATTAGTTTTACATTCTCAAAAAACATCATTGAGCGAACCATATTCATTATGGTTCTATTCATTCTTTCTGCTACACCATTTTATTGAGGATTGTAGGGAACAGTAGTCTGATGTGCAATTCCATGTTGGCGAAGATAATCTTCAAAAGCATTTGAAGTGTATTCTTTCCCATTATCAGTACGAGGTGTACCAATTTTTTATTGTGCTTGTTTTTCTATCAATGCATGAAAGTCTTTCAATGTTTGAAATGCTTCTGATTTTGTCTTTAAACAGTAAATCCAACACATTCTTGAGTAGTCATCAACAAATGTCATAAAATACTTATTCCCATTTGCAGAAGGATTTGGCATTGGGCCACATAGATCAAAATGCACTAATTCTAATTTCCTACTTGCTCTGAAATTAGATTCATGGAATGGCAGCTTACTGTGTTTCCCTAATATGCATGCATCACATTTGTTCTTCTCTTTGGGAATGGTGGGCAAACCAAATACACCATTCTTTCTCAACAAACAAATACTGTTATAATTTAGATGACCAAATCTTGCATTCCATAATGAACTAGATGACAAATTACCTTCTCCATGCTGAGAGAGGTAGGCATAGTTCTGAACTCTTGTAGATGAACCTTTTAGCTTCAACAGCTTCCTATCTTCGTATCCAATCATGATGACTTGGTTGTTAGAGGAATTTCTTATTTCTACGATTCCATAAAACATGTGGATGGAATCTCCACCAAGGATATCAGGCTTCTCTGCAACTCTGGAAGATAAAGAACATTCTTCAAGAAGAAATCAGGGAATCCAGGCATATTCAGTCGAATGGTGCCCATTCCTTTTGGTTTAAGACTTGACTTATCTGCAAAGTACACTATGCCATTTATTGTCTCAATAAGTTCTTCAAAACAATCTTTTCTAAAATTCATGTGTGATGTTGCACCAGTATCAAGCAGCCAACAATCTTTGTAATATGAAAGTGAAGTCATTTCATTAATTCCAAGATTACAATGTGCAACAATACAATGAGCAGAATCGGAAGATTTACTAGCATCTTGGTTTTTATTGTCATCTTTATTATGGTTATGTTTGTCTTTGATGGAGTCCCACGAAGCCCAACACTGATCTGATGTGTGTCCAGTCTTTCCACAATGCTTGCACTGCAAATCTGATCTTTTGCTGGAGTTGTTTCTACCTCCTCTACCTCTGAAGTTTCTTCTTCCTCTCTTGTTGCTTTCTCCTTTGGAATGATCTTTGCTGTGGTTCTTTGCTTTTTGGGCAAAGCAAAGTGATTCTATAGATGCTATAGATTGCATCTTTTGCAACTATTAGTGTAATTTACAATAATGAACTTAATATGACAGAGAGAAATAGAAAAATAATAACCTTGTAGGTCTACAGTCTCTGCCAAGGTGAATACAATGCAAGTTTATAGCATACACAGGCTTCTTCAATACAATTGCTTCAATATATCAGTCTCGTAGCATACATTATTTATCTGACAAAAATAACAAAGACCGTGGATAATACTATTAAACCTTTTTTTTAATACCGCAAGCAAGCCTACTATATAGAGAAAGCGAGCTGTATTGCCTGTAAACGAAACAGTCAGGAATTTGTCTATATCCTTTTGTGCTTGTTATACTCTCGAGAGTTAAAAAAGCTAAACCAGAGCTTAAAAACTGGTTTAATCCCTCTTCTCTCACACATAAAAGAATCAATTCTTCTCAATACGCCTCTCTCACACCACCAGAGATGTTATGTTTATGTAGAAGAATCCCTCCGAAATGGCAATCAATGGGTGTAACGTAAGACAAGGGCAGGATTAATTAAAGATTAAAGAACAAGCTAATGGGCAGTAGTGGAACCAATTCAAGAGTCTTCAACACAGTCTTCAACGCAGTCTTCAACGCACGCAGTAGTCTAGGGTAAATTTAGGGGTTTTTTTTTTTATTCCCAACGGTCACCAAAGTTTTACCTCCACGCTCTTAAAAAAGGCTTTGAATATACACTGTTAGTCTTCAGTCACTAAACTTCAAAGAACTCGCAGCAATTTTCTTGGTAGGTCGCAGCACAAAAACGTAGATGGAGGACGTCTTGGCCGGTGGCTCACGGCATAGCTCCAACACGTACCACACCAACACTTCAGCAATCTTCTTAGTGGTGAACAGAAAATAGGAGAGAACGCCCACAATGCAGGTCGTAGCTTCCAAATTGAGAGAACGCCCACAATGGAAGTATGCACTACAGAAAATTAGGGTTTCCACAAACTTTCAACGCTGTCTCCTCTTCAATGCGCGGACCTCTTCAATACACAGCAAATATCCTCTTCAATACCCAGGCCTCCTCTTCAATACGTAGCAGAATTGGACGCATATAAAAATATATGCTCAACGCAGTCATGGCTCATCAAAAACATCGCTCATACATCAACTCCACGCACTGAGTAATGGAGTGAATTTTCCACCAAGAATATTTATTCACCAGTATTTAAAGAGCTCGCATCAACAGATGAGCAATACAACTTCAAACAAAATCTCATATCAACACACAACATAAAATTAGGGTTTCTACATTCCCATACAACAGCAATATTTAAAATACTTCTTATAGCCTTATGAAAGAATATCAACCACATACAGAATCAACACAAATTCAATCTCGAGTGAATACAAGTTACAACAAAGTGGAAGCACTCTTAAATGAAGCGTTGATGCAGAATTTTAGGGTTAGGTATATAGCCTCACTAATTCAAATGTTCACGAAGTAAAAAATCCCTCAACAAAAATTGTAAAAGTGTTTTATCTCCACGCAGTTGAATGAGGGCGTGAATCTTCAGCTCATTCTCAATGCAGGCCTGGACTTGTAACGCCGACTGGCAGACTGACGGAGCAGGCAGTCTGGCAATGGACTGGCAAGCAGAATGTCAGGACTAAAATGCAGCTAGGAGTTATGGCAAGCAACTCTGATACCACTGATAGGTATTATAACTCTTGATTCATTTTATTCCCTTGCTAATGCATATATTTATACAATTCATATGTCGGTTGTGATTCAACTTCCGACCAACATATTCCTACATGAATATTCACATTCAGAATGTATTTACAATATTTACATATTATATAATCGCGACGGATTATATTCCAACACTTATTAATACTTGTAATTTAAGTACTTTTTCTAAAATTTTATTGAATTTAGATTAAAATTGATTAGAAAAATACAAGTGAACAAAATTCAATATTGAAAATCACATATGTCAATATTGTTATGTTTTTTTATTAATTTAGACTTGATGGTGAGTATTAGCTATTAAACTACTGCTTTTCAATTAAAAAATTTAGATAACTATATGCCATAACCAAATAGTCTGGCATATATGGAAATTGGGTAGAAGAAGAATGGTTAAAAGTATAATTTTCATTCTTAATTGCTGCAAATCGAGCATTTGGTATAGGATATATATTTGTGATTTTTGATATTCTATAAATTTAAATTGCAATCTCTAAACAAGATGTGTCGTTCAAATACCTTAAAACAGCTACCTGCAGCAAATTTAAACATAGCTTTTCAAAATTTCAAAATTTTAACCAAATGTACACAGAATGTATGGAAAAAAACATAAAATCTCAACGCAGAAGTTCAACTACTCAGAAAACCAAAACCCACACGTCTCTCACACAAACACAGATTCACATCACCCTGACTACCACTGGTTTAAATTTTTAACCAAATTTAGACCTAAAAATTCTACAAAAACTGGCGAAATCCTCCAATATTTAGGCTACGGAGCCTAGATTTAATAGGAATTATGCTGAATAAAAGGGCGCAACTCTAATTTCTATAAAAAAAAATTATTACAAACTTGTAAATAACTTGAATTTCAAACGAAATGGTCGCATCGGTAGCTGAGAGATAAGATTGTTGCAGATGGGTACACAGTTGATAATGAGCTAGTTTATCTGAATGGCCAAGCTGGCACTTGCTATAAAATCACAAGGCTATGACGATGGAGCATCTTCCTAGCTATGCCGCCAAGAGGGAGTCTCAATTGAGGAGCAGAATAAATATCCAATAAATAGAGTTTAAAATAGTTGGGAAGAAAGCCCTTTTTATCTAAAGGATGCCTTTTTATCTAAAGGATGTAGTAGCCACTAGGAAGATGGATTAACAGATTCAGAACTGTGTATAATCCATTTTGGGGATTCATAAATGTGTATAGCCTGTAAAAGCTAAATGCTGAAGGGGAAAAGAAAGATACACTAAGATTCAGAACCTTCACTCTACTTTACAATAAGTTAAATGTTGAAGGGCACAAGAAAGATACAAGAAGATTCAGAACTTGGAGTGGTAGCTCTATACAGGAAGATGCAAACTCCTCCAAATCAACTGCAACGTGAATCTACCGCTAGTATCCTGCACCAGGTAAACGGTTCCTCATCAACGAATGAGCAAAAAGGGATTTCAAATGCTAAGCTCAATTGGCAGCCGGCTCTCGGGTATCATGGGAAGAGAATGGAACTTCAAAAAATGATGGCAGGTGGACTGCAGTTGGACCAACTTTGGTGGAACGTTAACGAAGACGGAGGTGGAATGGGAAGCCTGGGATGGAGAGGACGATCGCCTACGGAGGTGGAACGAGAAGCCTGGGATGGAGAGGAGGGTTGCCGGTGGTCGCTGGTGGTTGGAGTGCGGGTGCAACTATTGCGACTGGGCAAAATCGTTGCATGGGTAGTTTACTCTTAAGTACTCCCACAAATTAACGATATGGGTTTACACATTTTCAATCATCTGCGGATGATGGATAATCTAATTCTGCATTGGAAGTACTGGTAATCAAATTTTGTAGTGGAAATACCCCACATATTTACGATTTCATCCCCGTGTTTATACATTTCGATCACCTGCGAATGATGGATAATCTAATTTTGTAGTGTAAGTACTGGTAAATTAATCAGGGATCAAATTTGAAGGGCAGGGTCCTATTTCACTTTGAAAGGTTCTCAAAGATTAAACCCTTCAATGTTAAAGTGTAAAAATAATTCATTCTTTTCATTTGAAAATGTGATAATATATAAAAATTTCATTATATACAATGTAAATGAATATCAAAAATAGAAAAAAATATATACAAAGATCTCAATTGCTTTATATGTAACTGAACTTGAATTAACAAATAATGACAAACAACTTAAAACTTGTACAATAAAAGTATCTTTATGGGTAAAATCTATGATTTTAGTTTTAAGTTTCATTTTCACTACAGATGGAATGCCTCTCATGATTTATGGAAGGTTCAAGACTTTTTTCATCTTCACAAAACCAAAACCTGGAAGACATTGTTTTAAATACATATGTAAGTAGAACAAAAAACTTACATTGATCACCATATGTTTGCACATAATTGAGCTTGCTAAACAACCACTCCACAACTCAATGGCTTTTCTGCACCAATCTTTCTGTCTTCAATTACATTTATTGTCAACTCGATGAACATAGTAATAATTGGGCATACAATAACCACCTTATTTACATTTGGACTGAGGATGCCATTAACCTCAAGAAAAAAAAGAAATTGTCATATTAATCTAAAAACAATAGTGTGCAAACCAGTGGATACATTATGTTTATGCTTCTTTTGCTTGAGCCCTTAAGTATGTTTTGGAAGAACTACATCCAAGTTGTGAAATGATGTTTTGAAGAAGCTCTACACTTTGCTGAGATGTGATATTTTGAACATGAAAAAGATAATGATAACAAGCCATATTTTTAAATGAGATTATGAGCCAACCATAAATATGAGTGAATATTTTTAAAGTATTTTAATAATTATTTAATTTAAATAATATTTTAAATATGAGTAAATACTTTTAAACTATTTTAATAATTATTTAATTTAAATAATATTTTTAAAAAGATGTGGTTCATTGTTTGCTTTTGAGGAGAAGTTCAAGACAATGAATGAGATATTAAAACATGCTTTTGCTAATAAGGTGAAGATTAAAGGCAAAAATGAGAACAAAGCTCAATAACAATATTGACACCGAAATTATTAAAGTGAATCTAACTTAAGAGGTGGAGGGAGGAATTTTAAAAGAAGAGGTGAAAGGTAATGGATTAAGAGGTTATTGAGGTAAATCATCTCTCCAATCTTTTTATTAAAAGAGGAGGTAAATCATCTATCCAATGTTTTTATTAAAGGAAGAGTTGAAAGGTAGTGGATTAAAAGGTTGTTGAAGCAAATTATTTATCCAATGCTTTAATTATAAGAGGAACAGATAAGTATTTTTGGTTAAAGAATTATAGATATGGAGAAGAGAGAAGTAGAGAAATAGAAATAGATAAGTAACATTTTTTTCTTAATTATTGTGATTTTGGACAAAGAGGAGTAGTATATAGACTTTAAATGTTTGATGCACATAATATCCAAAAAAGAGTGGTTCACTAATTTGGATGATATCCATAGAGGCAAAGTGGATTCCAAACTTAGTGTAGAATAACTATATTTGTGAATAATAATTTAGGGGAAAACAACATAAAGATAAGTTCTCAAGAGGAAAAGTGCAGTGAGCTAAGAAATAACTAAAACTCCTCACTTGGATCTTTGTGGACTTGTGGGGGCTCTTTTTTAGTAAGGGAAAGTACTTCTTGACTTTCATGGATGATACTCATCCATGTAAAACTTGGGCATTTAAAATAAATGTTTAAAGTGTTTCAGTACTTGATCCAATTCAAAACATTAATAGAAAGGCAAAGTGTCAAAATATTTTGACCCTAAAATCATATCATGGGGAAGAATATAAATTCAATGAGTTTTATTGATTTTTGCAAGAAGTTTGGAATAGAAAGAATTAGTTCACAATTCTTGTACTCTCTAACCAAATGGTGTAGTTGAGAGGGAAAATATAACCATTCTTGAGATGGCCGAGAGTATGTTCAAGAACAAACATCTTAATAACGAGTTATGGGAAAAGGGATAGTTTTGTATATCTTAAATATGTGTCTCACCAAATCAATTATAATTATCACTTCCAAGGAGGTGTAACTTTTTGACTCTTTGAAAATGAAAGTCTTGGTAAAAAAAGTTGTAGTGTATAATAAGAATGGAATATATTAATAGGATCTAGCCTAGGTTGAGTTAAGAAACAACAAAGGCATTGAGGATCAAACACATGAAAGCCCTAGCTCCCATAGAGATGAATTATTTAAAAAAAAAAGAAATCCCAAGTGGATAGAGAAGAACCATGCAACTAATGACATGTTGGATACAAAATTTAACAAAAGAGTTACCCATTCACAAAGTAGAAAAAAATTTAGTTTCTAGCTCCCATGGATATGAATTATTAAAAATCCTAGGTGGATACAAAAGAACCATGCAACTAATGACATGTTGGATACAAAATTTAACAAAAGAGTTACCCATTCACAAAGTAGAGAAAATTTTAGGTCAATGTTTCAAGTAATGAGAAACAATGAGCCACACATCTTTGAGGAGAGCGAGGGCTAGGATGAGTGGAGATCACGTCATGCATGATAAGAAGATTTTCATTCTTTCTAAAGAAATGAGACATGTGACTTGATACAATTGTGTGAACAAGGATTTCACCAAGTGGGCTTATACAAATAATTATGATGGGTTTATTTACACATATAAGCTTTGTTTAAGCTTTGTTTAGTTATTAAGGGATATGATTAACCTGCTCGGATTAAATACACAAAGACGTGTACCAATTGTAGGATAAATACAATCAAGCATATAGTTGTAATTGTTGTATAAATTAAATGGACAGTGTATTAGATGGATGTAAAATTTATGGTTTTGTGTATGAAAAAATATATGTGAAAAAAATGGAAGGTTTTGAGTTAGTATGTAAAGAGAATATGATGTAAGAAACTATATGGTTTCAAGATGTCATATAGGGCATGGTATTTGAAGATTGATTCATATTTTAAGATAAACTATTAGTAAAGAATTCTTTAAATTCTATTATGATTTTTATATAATTATATGAACCATGAGAAGAAAAAAATGTAATGGTAAAATAATATGAGCCCATAGAGACTTTGATAGCTTTAAAGAATAATAAATATTAATCATAACAATCTGTCAGTTTCTACTACTTGTCCTACATGTAGACTTTTAACTATTGCCATTTGAGGCCACATCAAGTACCATTTTTCTTGCTTTATTTGTTACAATAACCCATAGAACATGAATGCAATGCAGCATAGAGTCGTCTATCTCACAAAAGAATATATATTCCTAGCCCTTCTGCCATCTCTTCCTCTCTATTTGGAATGTCCAGAATTGATTAAGATCTATTGGTTTTGCAAATAATCAAAATCCTCAACAACTTTCTGCACTTTTGATTTGTTAAAAGGTAGCATTAGCATTGTCAAGAAAACCAATTTAAGCAGCACACAAAGTACATCTAGATAGATGCATTTTTGTCAAATTTATATTCCCGAAGTGAACTAACCTTTCTACTCCTTCTATTTCAGTCTTCCCTGATAGGGAGTTGTAGAGTCTTCCAGAAAAACAACTCCTTTTGCATCAAAGTTATCAAGTGTTCTCTTGCTCTTTTTTTGTCTTCCCTTACCCTGGTGATGAGGAAATGGATTAAAATGCAAACACAGCAATGGAAAGAAACCAAACGTAGGTGCACTGGATGGAAATAATAAGAGAGATGTGTTATCCAACTTTTTGTACCATAGTTGGGTTACCTGAGGAGCCGCCGGTTGAAAGACTTGTTCAAATTCTGATTCCACTGTGTCAGTTGATCCATCTGCTTGTCTAGCCAATATTGGCTAGTCACTTTTTTATTTGAATAATTTTGACCATGGCCTCGACGGGTTTGTAATAAAATGTGCTAGTAGGATATTTTTGAGTGGTTCGGTCTCCTGAGACGTATAATCTCAAATAGGGTATTCCAGGGAGTTTTTTGCCCCTGACAATTATGCTTTGCCTTCAGCCGAGTATAATTGACGAGGTTTTCTCTCGCTTCCTCCAAAGCTGGAATGCCCGATGTTGAATTCTGGGCCTTGGGGGGTTATTAGAGCCCAACTAAGTGTTATAAGCCTACTAGACATTATTTAGATAGATCATGGTCATGTCCTAAGTCATCTGGAAACATAAAAAAATTTCGAAAAAATCTTTTTCGAACAGTGAAAAAATATTTTTTAATTTTTTAATTACTTTTCCTAAGTTTTTTGTGTTAATTTTTCCATAAATTAAATGGAAAAAACCCATTCGTGATCCGGACTCAGAATTTAGTGATTGAAGGCTCTAACCTTAAGCCAAAAATCATTCTTGATCAGCCAGCCAGTCAGAACCAGCTTTCAGATCAGCAATCGGACACATAACGCCTTTTTACTCAAAAACGTCAGTTTTGAATAAAAAATGATTTTTAGTAAAAAAATGATTTTTTATTAGAAAATAATTTTTATTAAAAAAAATGATTATTTTGGAGAAAACTAAAACTCTCCAAATTAATCCAAATTTAGTAAAATAAAAGACTAAATGACATCTCATGGAACACTTATGATGATTGGAGTTATCATAACTCAGCTTCAGTCATCATTAAGAAGAGAAATTAATTTATTATCAGTTATCAGACATGTCATCTCTAGCTAAAGATGATATGGAGAGCTCTCATTGGTCCGGTGATTTGATCGAGGTGAAGACTGAAGCTTACACCATCAGTGGGCTTCCCAAACCTAGTTCAAGCTCCTGCCAGACCTATAGGATGAGCTTACCTACATCCAGACTCACACACGTGGCCTCATCCTTGGCTTGTTTTCAGTGCATAGGTTTGGAGTGGGGGCGCCTTGCTTGGGTGGAGGCCTCCCCTCACTTCCAGTTCTCCATTTTAGGTCTGGGATCTTTGTTAGGTGGCTAAGCTGGTTAGGGTTGGTTTTTTTGTTTTAGGGTTTTAACACTCTCTCATTTGTTAAAAAGAGGCTCTTTCAGCTCTATTGAGGATGGACTTTTGTAGCAGAGTTACTCTGAGAAATTGTATCAAGCATTTGCTTTAATTGGTTAATAAAGATCAAACTTTGGAGGTCCATGAGCTCTTGGATGTGGTAGTTTTTTGCAATTGGTTGAGGTGATATTGTCTCTGACCCCTATTTTCTGTAATGCTTATGTGAGATTAAATTGTTTATTTGTTAGCTCAAGAGGGCCATTGTTGGCATAGTAGAACAATCATTTGTAGTTCAACTTGATTGTTTATGCGAAGTAGATTAGTATTTTGATGAACATGAGTAATCAGTATATACGTAATGTCGATCATGATTCAATTTTCTTAGCATACTAGCATGTATTTTGATCTCACGTTTTGTGTTGAGTTGTAGTGTGTTTTCAGGCTTCATAGGTTGAAGAAGGGTGTGAGCTCAGCTGCTTCTATCCCAGGCTTCAAGCAACCTTTTTAATCTAACACTTTCATTGCAGGACCTACAAAGATCTTCTTCTCCAAAATAGAAAAAGAAAGCTGGGAGTCTAGCTCTCTCTCTTGGGTTCCATCCGTAATTTCAAATTCTTTTAGTTACCGGTTACTTAGGAAGCCCTTAGTTTACTTCTTTCCATCCTTTGGCTTCCCTTTCCTTTCCTTGTTTGGCTCACCTTTCATCCTTCCTTTTCACAGCCCTCTTTTTCCTCATTGTGGACAACCCCCTTTTGAATTTTCGCTGCCCTTCTTTTTACTGTTTTACAGCCCTCTTTTCCCTCCTTGTGGACAGCCCTCTTTTGACTGTTCACTGCCCTCTTTTTACTGTTTTACATCCCTTTTTTTCCTCCTTGTGGACAGCCCTCTTTTGACTTTTCGCTGCCCTCTTTTTTACTGTTTTACAGCCCTCTTTTTCCTCCTTGTGGACAGCCCTCTTTTGACTGTTCGCTGCCCTTTTTTTAATTTTTTATGACAGCCATTTGTTTTCTCTTTCGCTGTCCCGTTTTCTTAAATTTTTGTCTTCCTTTAGCTTCATAGTTGGCTGCCCCTTTTTTCCCCTTCTTTGGTTTTGATCCTCCTTTCGTTTTCTTTCCTTCTTCCCCTCATCTTCCTTTGTTTCAGCCCTCTTTTCACT
>LPNX010077664.1:185490-234050 GCA_001517045.1 Pseudotsuga menziesii | reverse complement strand
TCTATCGGAGAGTTGTCTTTTCATTGTTTAATAAGTTAATCAATTAATATTGAAAGTCTCTTGAACTTGCCGTAATCCAAGTCAAGAGCACTCTCTATCGGAAAGCATTCCCACTACATATCCTTACATCAAGCATATAGATTAACTAAGTCTCTTGAACCACTGTCATAAGACAAGGTCAAGAGCACTCTCTGTCAGAGAGTTTTAATTAATTAACTTAATAAAATTCGCAACTCACATCCATTTAATTAATTAACCCCCTTCCCCCTTTGCCAGAGTATGCTCTAACCGATCTTCGATCGGAATACCCAGAAACGGCATTGGATCTTTAAACCCCACAAGAGGAACTTAACTAAAACTTTTCCCCATAACCAACGCACCGGCGTTGTTCGATAAATACCGAGGCATGTGGGAAAATTCCAAGTGTGCGCGTCGGGATACCTAATCTAGGCACTGGTAGTTAAGTTATTGAACACTTACCTTTGACCCCAGACAGGTCCATCATGTCTTCGAACGGAGCCACTGAAGGTATTACCAGTTAGGACATCCAGCCACCATAAGTGAAGATCACAAACAAAAAACTCGTAAAATCTACCAAGAGCACTCGCATCACCTAACATTCACTAGCTTGATTTCTAGACTTGTGTTTAATTCTCTGGTGCATTTCAGCTTCATTGACTCCATAAGGCACTGGTCCTTTTTAATTTGCATAATCATATTATTTGATCAATGGTCTATGGTTTATCATAATTTCTTTCTTTGAATGCACTATTAAAGTCTAGAATTTTTGCTTATCTTTGTAATCTCTTGTTAGCAACGTGGATTTATTTTGATTTAGTGTCATATTCATAATAAACAAACACTTCAAATCATAAAAACTCCTAAATAACACCCATCTACATCGGCAACTAATCAAAACACTTTAACAACTTAAGAGCCATAGAAACTCTTTTGTAGGGACGACCCCCGTTGGCTTCATTAGGAGTTAGCCTAAACGGAGGAGCTAGGAGTAGGTGACAGTACCTAGCTCTGTGCTTTCCCCCAAGGTCACACCTCTCCCACTTTCTCAAGTGAGGAGACAGATTTCGGAAGATTTCTACTGCTGGTGTGCAATCGGCGGACAACATCTTTTGGCGCCGTTGCCGGGGACAAATATTTTTGTTCCTCGACGACCTTTGTTTCTTTTAGTTTTTACCCTTTTATCCTTTTTGGTAGATTTTTAGTCCAATCACTCTCTGAAATTAGACTTAAGTCCACCTGGCGACTCCACTGTCAGTTAACACCTCAAGGTATTCTACTAGAAGAAACTCTATAGGTTTGGTCGATTTTATCCCTGACCCCGAAAAGGTCTTAAGGAGGAGATTAAACAAACTATCTTCTCGCAGGATCCTTGCAGAACTTGGATTTGAGTCTGTTTCAGACATCCACATTTTATTTCTTGAAAACACTAATACCATTGTTTCTGACATAATGGGCGAGTATTTTACTCAGCTTGACTTTTCTCAGATAGCAGGTCAACCCCACCGTCTTCCAGACAAAGCTGTCGAGAAGCTCCCGATGTATATAGGCACTGATGCCATTACCTCCGCCATGCACCTCAGGAAATTTTCTAGGTGTATCAACGCTTATATAAATGATCCGGTCAACCAACATGATGATGTGTATATGAATTTATTTTCTCTATCTCTGGATGGAAAGGCAGGCGACTGGTATAGCAATTTACCAGACAATTTCTTTAATAGTCTAGCAGCTTTCAAAACTTCTTTCACCAACAAGTTCGGTGAAAAGAAAGAACCTCGGCATCAACTTGCGTCCTTGACCAACATAAAGAAGAGAGACACAGAAACAATGGACGATTTCAATACTAGGTTCACGGAATTGTCAAATGCCATCCCTACTGAGTATACCCCAACTAAACCAACCATCCTGGTCTATTACATTGAGGGACTTGGTGGCAAAATGCAGTACCAGATCAGAGACAAGGAGCCTGCTAACTTGCTCCAGGCTCAGGAGATGGCAATCAAGATTGATCTGAACATGCAGTCATCTGGTGATTCTAACCTCCATGGTTATTCAAGGTCTTCAAATCCGTTGAAAATCAGTGAACCAAAAGACAAGGATCCTTTATCAGCTATGAGGGATGCCTATGAAAAACAAATGATGGATATGAAGAAAAATATGGAGGAGGCAGAGCAGAAATGCTTAGCACAGTTAAAATAAATTCAAAATAGGGTGATCACAATGGAAAGAACCCAAACTCTATCCACTCCTAGAACCTTTCTTGCCAAGCCAACTTGGCAAAGAAAGCCTCCCAACCATGATCAGAGGCCTCCCCATCAGCTAGAGGCTGCTAACATGGTTGAGCAGTATAAGCCATTTTGCAGGGCATGTGAAGACCTTCATGAAGAATCTTCTTGTTACTATGCATGCTATGTTCAGGAGCATGGTTTTCCAGAGGGTTGTGCTCCTAAAGGCTTGAGTACATAAACTGTGTAGATGACATGCATGATATTTCCGAAGAAAGTTGGAGAGAGACAAAACAATATTCAAGAGAGCCTGAATACACTAACACAGTTGGACAACTCCATTCTTTCACCATAGAAACCTGGGGTCAAGTTGAAGATTATAGTCAGTAATTGGATGATCTCATTAAAACCTTTAGCACTAATCCTACTAATGAGCATAATGATGATAGTTTGGAAGGTTTACTACCTTGTGACCTTTTTTCTAACGAAGATGACTATGATCACGAGGAGGGATATAGAATTAGATGTGATACAAGTGAGGAAGAATCCCTTACATCTGAGATGGATGATAACTTTGAGACTTCAATTAAAAATCAAATCTTAGATGTTTCATGTGATGAGATTCCTCCATGCACTCCATCGGATGACAAATATTTGGAAAGTTGGGTCCCCTGTGATATCTTTGAAACCCATCTTTTTGAAGAAGATGGTTTTGAGCAAAATGAGAAGTACATACACGGACTTGATACCAGTGACGAGGCATCTCTCATATCCGACATAGATGGTGATGATAACTATTGGACTTTTATTGAAAATTCAACCTATGATACCTTTGAGAATATTTTTGAGAATCTCATCTATGATATGTCCAGCAAGGGGAGTTGTTATTCTGAGACTTATGAAAGTTATAAGGAAGAGCAGTCAGAGTTTTCATATGATCAGTCAGAATTGTGTCCAAGTATCGGTAATAAGGATTTGAAAAAGCAGTGCAGTGATGAATCAGATGGGATACAACTAGTTGGAGTTTTTTCTTAGCCATGGTCTTCACGTATAGATGTTCCTTATGTTTTGGAGCACCTTGGGGCTTATACAATGAGTTATTATTTGATAAGCCTTGATGATCAACATGATGGAGTAGTCGACTTGCTGCATTATCCCGATTTGTATATCAGCGCTATCCAGTCACGGATAGAAGCAGCCTGTGCAAGTATCTACCAGTTTGGGAAGAAGTTTGATGACATTCTTCATGCCTATGATTCCCCATCCAGCCCGCCCATTCTGGATCACCACGCAGGTTTGCATTTTCTGGAAATTGTGTCCTTACTTTGGCTCGTAACCAAAGACAAGGAAAAACCTTTTTATATTAATAAAATGCTTAAGTGGCTACATTGGATTTATGATTATGCCTAACCTTTTTTGTATCATGCTTAGAGTAGGAAAATAGGCTCCTTAAAGTGAGCATTTACTTTAGCATTTTCTTTAGAAATAAATAAAATTTTCAGATAAGTTTTGTTATTTTTTTGAATAAAATAACTTTTGGATCATTGGCTCGTTTTCATAAAACTTGTGCTACTAAGGTTTTGTTGTCAAGTTGAGATGTTTTTACAGGATATGGAAACTAGAGATTCTGGGGTTCTCGTGTGCTCTCCTTGCATAAGAGACTAGATCGAGCACACGTCCCGCAGTTGGAGCCAGATGTTATCCAAATTTTTGTACCATAGTTGGGTTACCTAAGGAACCGTCGGTTGACAGACTTGTTCAAAGTCTGATTCCAGTGTATCAGTTGATTCGTTTGCTTGTCTAGCCAATATTGGCTAGTCACTTTTTTATTTGAATAATTTTGACCATGGCGCCGCGGGGTTTGTAATAAAATGTGCTAGTAGGATATTTTTGAGTGGTTCGGTCTCCTGAGACGTAGAATCTCAAATAGGGTATTCCAGGGAGTTTTTTGCCCCTGACAATTATGCTTTGCCTTCAGCCGAGTATAATTGACGAGGTTTTCTCCCGCTTCCTCCAAAGCTGGAATGCCCGATGTTGAATTCTTGGTCTTGGGGGGTTATTAGAGCCCAACTGAGTGTTATAAGCCTACTAGACATTATTTAGATAGATCACGGTCATGTCTTAAGTCATCTAGACACATAAAAAAATTTCGAAAAAATCTTTTTCGAACAGTGAAAAAATATTTTTTAATTTTTTAATTACTTTTCCTAAGTTTTTTGGGTTAATTTTTCCATAAATTAAATGGAAAAAACCCGTTCGTGATCCAGACTCATAATTTAGTGATTGAAGGCTCTAACCTTAAGCCAAAAATCATTCTTGATCAGCCAGCCAGTCAGAACCGGCTTTCAGATCAGCAATCAGACACATAACACCTTTTTACTCAAAAACGTCAGTTTTGAGTAAAAAATGATTTTTAGTAAAAAAATGATTTTTATTAAAAAAAATGATTATTTTGGAGAAAACTAAAACTATCCAAATTAATCCAAATTTAGTAAAATAAAAGACTAAATGACATCTCATGGAACACTTATGATGATTGGAGTTATCATAACTCAGCTTCAGTCATCATTAAGAAGAGAAATTAATTTATTATCAGTTATCAGACATGTCATCTCCAGCTAAAGATGAGATGGAGAGCTCTCATTGGTCCGGTGATTTGATCGAGGTGAATACTGAAGCTTACACCATTAGTGGGCTTCCCAAACCTAGCTCAAGCTCCTGCCAGACCTATAGGATGAGCTTACCTACATCTAGACTCACACATGTGGCCTCATCCTTGGCTTGTTTTCAGTGCACAGGTTTGGAGTGGGGGCGCCTTGCCTGCATGGAGGCCTCCCCTCACTCCTAGTTCTCCAGTTTAGGTCTGGGCTCTTTGTTAGGTTGCTAAGCTGGTTAGGGTTGGTTTTTTGGTTTTAGGGTTTTAGCACTCTCTCATTTGTTAAAAAAAGGCTCTTTCAGCTCTATTGAGGATGGAATTTTGTAGCAGAGTTACTCTGAGAAATTGTATCAAGCATTTGCTTTAATTTGTTAATAAAGATCAGACTTTGGAGGTCAATGAGCTCTTGGATGTGGTAGTTTTTTGCAATTGGTTGAGGTGATATTGTCTCTGACCCCTATTTTCTTTAATGCTTATGTGAGATTAAATTGTTTATTTGTTAGCTCAATAGGGCCATTGTTGGCACAGTAGAACAATCATTTGTAGTTCAACTTGATTGTTTATGTGAAGTAGATTAGTATTTTGATGGACATGAGTAATCAGTTTATACGTAATGTTGATCATGATTCAATTTTATTAGCATACTAGCATGTATTTTGATCTCACGTTTTGTGTTGAGTTGTAGTGTGTTTTCAGGCTTCACAGGTTGAAGAAGGGTGTGAGCTCAGCTGCTTCTATCCCAGGCTTCAAGCAACCTTTTCAATCTAACACTTTCATTGCAGTACCTACAAAGATCTTCCTCTCCAAAATACAAAAAGAAAGCTGGGAGTCTAGCTCTCTCTCTTGGGTTCCATCCGTAATTTCAAATTCTTTTGGTTACCGATTACTTAGGAAGCCCTTAGTTTACTTCTTTCCATTCTTTGGATTCCCTTTCTTTGCCTTGTTTGGCTCTCCTTTCATCATTCCTTTTCGCAACCCTCTTTTTCCTCCTTGTGGACAGCCCTCTTTTGACTGTTCGCTGCCCTTCTTTTTACTATTTTACAGCCCTCTTTTTTCTCCTTGTGGACAGCCCTCTTTTGACTGTTCGCTGCCATCTTTTTTACTGTTTTATAGCCCTCTTTTTCCTCCTTGTGGACAGCCCTCTTTTGACTTTTCGCTGCCCTTTTTTTTACTGTTTTATAGCCCTCTTTTTCCTCCTTGTGGATAGCCCTCTTTTGACTGTTCGCTGCCCTTTTTTTAATTTTTTATGACAGCCATTTGTTTTCTCTTTCGCTGTCCTGTTTTCTTAAATTTTTTTCTTCCTTTAGCTTCATAGTTGGCTGCCCCTTTTTTCCCCTTCTTTGGTTTTGATCCTCCTTTCGTTTTCTTGCCTTATTCCCCTCATCTTCCTTTGTTTCAGCCCTCTTTTCGCTTTGCTCTTTCTCTCTCTTTCAAACTTCCTCTTCCCTTTTTTTTTGAAAAGTATTGAGAAAAGTTAAAAGTAAAAGTAAAAGTACTCTCTTTTTTTTTACACAAGTCCTAATATTAAGTATAGTGATTTTGCTTTCATTTGAAAAGTCCTTTCAAGGATTAAAATCCTTAAGGCACTTTGTATAAAGTTTAATAAAAAATATCGTGTTTGAGTGGGGTTTTTAAGTCCCCACTCTCATCCTCCCCTATTTGGGGAGGCTTGTGTTGTGTGTATGCTTAGATTAGTGCTTGTTTTCATCATTGATTATAACTCATGCATAGATCACTAATTGTTTATTCATCACTTCTAGATCATTAATTAAGTTGATTACTCTATTTTAAATTGTCTACCATTCTAAGTAAATCAACTATGCAAATCTCTTGAATCACACCATAAGGTAGATCAAGAGTGCTCTCTATCGGAGAGTTGTCTTTTCATTTTTTAATAAGTTAATCAATTAATATTGAAAGTCTCTTGAACTTGCCGTAATCCAAGTCAAGAGCACTCTCTATCGGAGAGCATTCCCACTGCATATCCTTCCATCAAGCATATAGATTAACTAAGTCTCTTGAACCACTATCATAAGACGAGGTCAAGAGCGCTCTCTGTCGAAGAGTTTTAATTAATTAACTTAATAAAATTCGCAACTCACATCCCTTTAATTAATTAACCCCCTTCCCCCTTTGTCGGAGTATGGTCTGACCGATCTTCGATCGGAATACCTAGAAACGGCATTGGATCTTTAAATCCCACAAGAGGAACTTAACTAAAACTTTTCCCCATAACCAACGCACCGACGATGTTCGATAAATACCGAGGCATGTGGGCAAATTCCACGTGTGGATACCGGGCTACCTAATCTGGGCACTGGTAGTTAAGTTATTGAACACTTACCTTTGACCCCAGACAGGTCCATCATGTCTTCGAACGGAGCCACTGAAGGTATTACCGGTTAGGACATCGAGCCACCATAAGTGAAGATCACAAACAAAAAACTCGTAAAATCTACCAAGAGCACTCGCATCACCTAACATTCACTAGCTTGATTTTTAGACTTGTGTTTAATTCTTTGGCGCATTTCAGCTTCATTGACTCCATAAGGCACTGGTCCTTTTTAATTTGCATAATCATATTATTTGATCAATGGTCTATGGTTTATCATAATTTCTTTCTCTGAATGCACTATTAAAGTCTAGAATTTTTGCTTATCTTTGTAATCTCTTGTTAGCAACGTGGATTGCTTTTGATTTAGTGTCATATTCATAATAAACAAACACTTCAAATCATAAAAACTCCTAAATAACACCCATCCGCATCCGCAACTAATCAAAACACTTTAACAACTTAAGAGCCATAGAAACTTGTTTGTAGGGACTACCCCCGTTGGCTTCGTTAGGAGTTAGCCTAAACGGAGGAGCTAGGAGTAGGTGACAGTACCTAGCTCTGTGCTTTCCCCCAAGGTCACACCTCTCCCACTTTCTCAAGTGAGGAGACAGCTTTCGGAAGATTTCTGTTGCTGGTGTGCAATCGACGGACAACAAGATGAAAGAAGATAAGAGTAAACTAGAGAATTGCCATTGTCAAAAAACTTATGCATGTAAGCAAACAAAATAGATATAGATGGCCATACTTTCGTCAAATGTATATTTCCAAAAGTAAACTAACCTTTTTACTTTGTTCTGTTTCATTCTTCCCTGAGAGCAGATTCGAGTTTTCCAAAGAAGCATTGCCTGCATCAAGCAAACCAACCCTTCTCTTCCTCTTTGACTGCCTTTCCTTGCCCTAGTGAAATGCATCATGATCCAATAATTATTCCCATTGCAGTAGCCAAATGTATTAAAATGCAACCATGGATATGAAATGAAACCGAAAGTGCCTAAACCAGATGAAATTCAGAGAAAGGCAAAAATAAAGAGCATAGTAGAGAAAACAAACTAATGGAATTCACATAATTTGTTGACAAAGCATTCAACAACACTTGAATGACTTTGAATTCATTTTAGAGAAAGTGAAGCTACATTATATGAAAAACTTAGACAATCATTCAACATAAACATAACTGACATTGTATACTAAATAATCACAAATTACATTATGCTAGGTAATTATTATACCCATGAACTTAGAACCTATCACAAAATAGAGTATTAAGGTTTCAACTATAATGATATGACTAGAATCTGAATTCAACATAAACATAACTGACACTGTATACTACATCATCACAAATTACATTATGCTAGGTAATTAATATACCCATGAACTTAGAACCTATCACAAAACAGAGTATTAAGGTTTCAACTATAATGACATGACTAGAATCTAAATGCATTTTAGAGGAAGTGAAACTACATCCTAAGGAACAACTCTGCCAATCATTCAATATAAACACATTTAACATTGTATACTACATATTATATTATGCCAGGAACTTATTATTCCAGAGAACCTTAGCACAACAGAAATTATAAGCATCCCTTTCCACCTAAATGAATCTAAACTTGAAGAGAGTCTAAAGTGTACAGCACCTAAATGGAAAGTTGCTCCTTTAGCTTTTTCTCCAGCTCAGAATCATCTAACAATAATGAAGCTACATCAACTAGAGCCAACTCCTCACTGTGTGGACGCTCCTCCCCTGCCATGACAAGTTGTTGAACTCTAAATTTTTTGTTAGCCCTTTATAAAATCTTCTCTTCTACAGTCTCCTTGCAAATTAATCTGTATGGTGACCTAAGAGAGAGAAAAAAATTAATACATAATAAACCTAAGCAATCAAATGTATAATCAAAGGCCTATGCTCTCAACTCTCAAGGAAAGGAAGCTTGTGGAAGAGTTGGTCTTAAACCATCACTTAAGAGTTAAATGTTAAAATTTTATAAAGAACTTTTAACAGACCTCCCTAGTTTGTCCAAGTCGATGTGCTCTATCCATGGCTTGTAAATCTAAGATTGGATTCCAATCACTTTCATAAAATATAACAGTATCATCTGCTGTTAGATTAATTCCCAAACCGCCAATTCTTGTGCTTAACAAGAAGATAAATATATCTTGCCTGAATAAAAAATAAACAATGTAAATGAGTTTAAAGTTTAATATAATGCATGAGCTCCTCGAAAAACCCAGCTTATTCACAGTTACCATACTTGCATGACTCACAACTGCAAGTACTCACAAGTGTGCCGAGTATGGCATCTGGATAAGTATTGGGTTGTCAATACTCAGAGCCATAATCATTAGTAATGGCTATAATTTGTGAAGGATGCCAAGTATTTTCTGAGTCAATACTTGTCATATTCATGCACAGATTTTCCTCGTTAAAAGGGATTTTTGGCAATTTTTTATTCTGCTAAGTAGCCTGATTCACCTGCCTCAGCAAGTACACCTAAAGTACAAGTACAGCAACTATGATCTGACTAAAGATACTAGTCTACTGTAGATGAGACTAATAAACCAGTCAAGCTTATCAGATCCCGTAAATTAATGCAGAGTACCAATCTGATTCTAGATTATAGAGAATGTCTGCCAAAATGGTAATCCTACTTGTTTTGAAAGTTTTTAACCATGTCATGATGATCTGTTATAGCTGTAGACCCATCCAGGCGAAGATACTTATACTTCCTATAAATCATATAGTCCTGTCCAAGATTCAGCTTGTCAACTGATTATGAAAACAAGAAACAAAGGAAATTCAAGACATTTTGGCTCATATGCCAATACATGCATCGAGACCAAATAGCTAAAAACACTTGTAACATGATCCTGATCATAGAACATCAGTTCTATATGCTCAGGCACAGCACACTAATCAGACAATTGTCTTGTATGTGCAGCTTGCATAAGAAAGTTGAGAAGTTTATAAGAGCAATTAAACAAAAGATCACATCAGAGAAAAACATTGAAAACAACTATTAAGTTCTTATCAATTAATTATTTTGACTCCCACCTCAAGAATATTAAGCATTTTAGTCATTTGTGTAAACAGGAGAACCCAGTGCTTTTGATCAAAGAGCTGCTTCAGTAAAGCATCCAGTGTCTGAAGTTTTCCAGAATCCTGTAACCATTTCAGAAAGCATAATTAAAAGAACATGAAATAAGAAGTTTTATTGCTTTTGAACTTCATTTTGTTGAATTCAAGGTTGAGATAAAAGACAGGAAACTAAAATAAAATCTGAAAGTGATAATATGGGTTTAGAATGCAAATTATCTCATGCTTTCATATCCTTCTAAATGCATTTTCTAAGTGTATAAACCAATAAAAATATTAACCATTCGGAAGTTTAGGTGCTTACGGTTAGCATTTGTGCAACATCAACACGTTTCATAGGGGGTGATGATCCAAATATCATATTAGTAAGTTCAAGGATTGGCCTATGATTAGGCAATTCTGAATCTGAATCTATTTCTTGAATTAGATGATGAGGATGCTGTGGTATGGCTGGACCATTGAACTAAGATGTGCGGGCAAATCCCACTAATAGCTTTTTAATCCATGGATGGTGAAGTTCTTCTGTTCTCTGATATGCAAATCCGCTATCCAGACATACAATATCAACCTACAAAAAAATGTACAGGCTTTTCAGTGAACCTCTACCATCAAAAAGCCATGCATGTTATGTATGCAAAAAGTAAAAGTGTAATTGACAAAAATAACAAATTAAACTAAAAAATCAGTAACCAAACTAAAAAAAATAAGATGTTTCTTTGCAATAGAACAATATTCAAAGGAGAAAACTTACCGAAGGAGCATGAACTCGTGGAATGAAAAAATAAATAGCTTTTAGCAACGCAACATTATTGAGAAACCGGTCATAATGGGAGATAACCAATTTCTCATAGGGTGCATTTTCAGGCATTTTGGGAACTCAAGTCTGCAAACAACTTAGGACTCAGGACTCAGGGGCGTGGGACGAAATTGCAAGGCATGCCTGGTAAAATAGATTTAAAAGGACGCCTGGTAAAACTCATTACTTGACATTACACTATAACCCTCCGCGGAGAAACCACAGTGCAAAGCCCAAGACAACCACCCATCTACCGCTAAGTTCATATTAAGCAATCCATCTATAAACTTTAAATGAAGCCGTGGGAAGCCCTAAAAAACAAATTTGAAATCCTGAATAAGATGGATAAAATAGTGTACATAACTGTAACTTCATTTTTCCGCTTAGCCAAATCACATTCACCAATTCTTGCTTCACTTATTTCGATTCCGAGTGATCCCAGGCTCCCAGAGTCCCTGCAAATTGGTTTATTCTGGGCTGTTTAGAGCTGCCAACTGCAAATTGAAATGGCTGGGCAGTGGGTGGGTTGACTACTTGATCTTCGAACAGCCGGGCCAAAACACAAACCTAGAACTCCCCTGCACCAGCAACTCGAAACCCCAGGTCCAAAATGCAACTTTCCAACAACAAACTCCAATCTCCCTTGACCAGCCAGAACAACACGTTACACAACCTCTCCAGTTCAACAATTCACACAAGAAACCCCACCAAACAGGAACTCTCAACAGTGGAAACTTAGAGTGCAATTCCCATCCACAGGAAACCGAGAGCTCCAGGTCGTAAATGCAAGATTGAACCCCAATTTCCTTCCATGGACCAGATTGCAACTCCTCTAGTCCAACAATTCCAGTGAGAAATGTCACGACACAAAAGAATAAACCCGTGAACAAGGATCAAATAAAAGCCAAATGAAAACCCTAAATTCTAATCCTATGCAAATTGCAAATTTGCAATCCATATTATCCATTCCAAATTCCAATTCCATCGAAAATTCGAAATTGTACCAAAGTTAACAATACCCACTGCCACTACTACATTGATATCACAACACTGTAGCCTACAAGATCCATTTAAAACCAAAACAGTGGAAGCTGTGAGCGGACTCGTCACTCGGGGGAGGAGTTAATATGAAATGATAGATTACCAAATTCCAATTTACTGATTACACTGATTTAAATTAGCCTGATTCACCGAGGTCCGAAATTCGAATCACTGTATAATTGTATTAATAATTTAATATTATGTGTTTCAATTTCCGGGCTGCCCCAGACTCAACCCACTAAAAAACTATTGACGCGCAGATTTTGGATCAGCCCTTCCAGTGAAATTTTTAAAAACATTTTACCATTTCCTGATTGACCGGCATATTCAGTAATTGAATTTATTTCGCATGTTAAAAAAAAAATGGGTCTTCTATAACGGGTAAAAGGGTCCTTGACGGGCCCTGAAGGCTTCAAATTTGGAGCCTTTGTAATCTTCTCTTTTACACACAATGGTACTAGTAATCTAATCTTGAGAAAAAGTACTACCATAAATTTACGATATCATCCCGTGTTCATACATTTTCGATCACTCGTGGACGATGGAGAAAATTTGTACGGGTTAGTGTAGTCTAGGGATATAGAAAGGGCCAGTCCCATGACTCAATTTTACATGGAGAAGATAACTAAGAAACAACAGGTATGGAGAAGGAGATTGATGGGTTTTTATTTTTCTCATTTTATATTAAATTTTAAGTTTAATTAAGTAAGGGACTACTAGGTTTGTGTATATCAATTATTCTCTTTTGGTTTTTAATCTATTTTTTTTAGGAGATTACATTATGGAGGCTTAATAAAAACTTTTGCATTAAAATCATAACGGGACTAGTTAGTAGATTTATACCTTGTTGGGTTGGGAAGGTATCAAATTTGACAATCACACATTCACACATTTTTGGCACCTCCACGGAAAAGGAATCCCCCATTTTCTGCCTCTGCCTAAGAGGAATCGTTGGTTAACATATGTGCTGACGTCCATTACCAAATCTGCAACATGGGTTTTGTTAGTTGGTGATCCCATATGGTGATTGACCCATCAAATTCCAGCCACGTAATTCATTGGCCCATGGAATCTTGGCCCTAATTTCAGTTGAAGAACACTAGCTGTCTCAAAATCAACGCCTACATCATCAAAGCAGAAATTTGGTGATTTAGGCCAGTAACCGATTTGTAATGAATATGGAATTGAAATTTCTATGTTTAGTTGGACAATTGCTATCTTTGGGGGATCTGAATCTTTTAAATGATTGATGTTTCCCCTTTGTTTATTATATATATATATATTCCTGTAACTCATTCAAAATGGAGATGCTATCTCTAGGGGATCAATCATTTAAGTGATTGATGTTTCCCCTTGTTTATTATATATATGCCTGTAACTCATTCAAAATGGAGATGGAGGAGAGTTGGCATAAGACTGATCATTCTGTAACCTTGTTTCCATCTAATGAAGAATCAAATTTCCCGAAATGAGATTCGGTATATAATTTGTATAATTTGTGTGTCTGCATTGTGAAATTCCTGGGACTGGCCATCCTATGGATTGTATTTCTATTTCTCTTCAGCAATTTCGTTTTCTGCTTTATACACGTACCAATTTCATTTGGAAAAATCGTTTTATAGAATCAGTTGTTAAGCATAGCAACTGTTAATTGGATGAAAAACCTTATTATTCTGTAAACTTTAATTTGTATAAGCCAAACCCATTGTGAATATATCTTATAATTTTTAGAGGTTAATTATATAAGTTTTTCCTTTTCAAATTCATTGAGCGATTTCCTCTTTTAAATTTTTGCAGCGCTGGTGTAGTTTATATTTTCCTATTACAGCTAGAATCCATCATTCGCTGGACCTTAGAATTTACTTTAGTAATTTCTTTTTATTTGCATAAACGATTTCTTTTTCCACAATGTTTTGCGCTGCAGTTTTGTTTGGTGTATCTGATTAACATTTTAGTTTGAATGTTGAGTAACCCTAAAATTCATTCAATAATTTGTATTTCCAGAATACCATAGCGATTTTCCCGTCTTCAATATGTTTGCTCTGTAAAGAAAACGGTAGTTCGCTTGATCTTTTTAACCGAGTATTTCAGTTTCAGTTTAAGGATTGTGAAATCGAATTTTATCTCCAGTTGCATAGCCTAAAAACTTAGTGGGAAGCATGCTCTCATCATTTTACCTAAGTTGCAAGTTATAGAGGAAAAGGGAAACTCCTTTCCAAAGGCTTGGGGTACATGTTTAAAGTCTCTAGAGTGGAAGAAGAACCCTCTTCATCAGTTCCGTACTTCAGTAGCAGTAAGCAGGTTCGTGACCAATGTCACGTGGCGTTTCTTATTTAAACATTAGACTTCACGCTTCTCCGAAGGAAAGTACTCTAGGGTGAAATGCATTTGTATTATAGGGTATTTTTTTATGCTTTAATTCATAGTAAAAAAGGTTTCTAGCTCAAATAAATTTTTTACTTTGTTATGATGTTTAAGACTAAACAATTTGTGGTATTTTTTTATGCTTTAATTCATAGTGAAAAAGTTTCTAGCTCAAATAAATTTTTTACTTTGTTATGATGTTTAAGACTAAACAATTTGTTATGTTCAGAGGCATTTAGATATTAAATTAAATTTAGATTTTGGATTTGTTTGAAAAAATTATTAAGATCAACCAAATTGTAACAAGTATAAAGCATGGATTTAGTTTATGGTAATACTATTTTGTTATTCTTAAATGCATTTTGATTAAAAATTAAATAAGCTTTAGTTAAAGTGTGGTAAAAAAAGGGGGTAACAATTTGTTTTTGTTTTCTCATATCATTTTTTTTTCTTATTAAATATTATTTGTTTGGTGCTTATATTAATTCTAACGATCAGTATGAATAATGGATATAAAATTAAATATTTTAACCTTTATTTAATAGCTAAACATCTCCACAAAACTAAGTGGCTGGCTGAATCTATCCACATTCACCAACCACTTTAATTATAAGTGTAGTAGTTATTATGTTAAAAGAATTTTCCACTACTTTTCCTTTTTCCTATGATGTTAATTTTTTTAATAACATTCTAAGAACTTCTATCAAAGAAGTTGTACTATATTGAAATACAAGAACACCTTTTATTATTAAGAAAATCCTTTTATTATTTGGACTTCTTCGCAAAATGTTGGAGTGTTGTGAAGTTGAAAAAAGAAAAACCCTTTTATTATTTGGACTTCTTCTCGGAAAAATTTAAAAAAAATTCAAAATAAATATGAACTTATAAATTTAACAATTTTGTAAATGAGCAAAATGTTGGAGTGTTGTGAAATTGGGAAACTAAGGTCAAGTCTTATTATTAGTCCCTGCCCCCGGCTAGCAGGGACTATAGTAATCGGTTTGCCGTCATTTTCCATTAAACGGCACAGAATTCAAAACATTTAGTCGTAAGTTTTAACTTCTTTCTGACAATGACTTGACAATGGCCTTTATCTTGATCAATCTGTAACCAGAAACCGTTTTTTCAACAAATCAAACAATTTGGGCTCTTATTTGGCCTCATATCGAGGCAAGGTGATTCTTTTTGGGTTTGAAACTTATGCAATTCATATAATGCAATCCCTTTGTATCCCTTTTTAAACTAATGCTACGATGATGTTGTTAGCATTAGTTAAAATACATTTTATGTTAGACATTCATTAGTTCAATACATTTTTATAGTTTATAAATTAGATTGCTAAGATTTTCTTAAATTTACATGTCTCCGTGCAATTCATGTGTTTGCTTGAACAAGTGTCAAAGCAGTGCATGTGTCCCTTTGATGTCAAAGCATGCGGGTATGCTTTAAACATGTGTCAAAGCATTGCATGTATGCTCTAAACATGTGTAGATGCAGATGTGTGGCCTTCTTTGCCACCACCAGCACATGCAACTATGGGCTATAAATTTGGACACTTAATCTCTTGATCTGGAATGTTGCCAAGAGAACCCTAATGCTAATGTGCACAATTTCATGAATGAAACAGTGATCATGCTTGAATTTCTACTCTCGGTGCGTGTGACTGCAGTGCAAAAAACTGTATGCTTGAATTTCTACTCTTGGCGCATGTGACTGCAGGGCAAAAAACTGTATGCTGTATTGGCCAATGTCTTTTTTTTTCTAATATTTGATGTTCATTTGTTGCAATTTTCTTTATACAGCTTGGACATCTTCACACTGCAATTCCATTAACATGCCAAAACTCAGTATAATAGTCTACATAAATCAGTATGAAAATTTTGCAGTAATTACAAATTATACTTGCAGCTTTGAATCGCTTTAGATGAATAATATGCCTGAAAGGAGACCTGATTTCCTTTTGGATTGATTTCAGTGTTTTGGGTACATTGTTTGGGTTCAGATATTACAGCAAATGGATTCCTATTCCGTAATTTAACAATGTAGAAACCAAAAATTATTAACTACAAACATCTTCTTCGGCATAAAAGGACTCAATTATGTGTTCACACTATAATAGTTAAGATTTATGCTAGATCTATTGCATAAGACAACAAAACAACATATATTTTCATGGAGAGGTGTATTCAAACGATCCCAGGTAAGGAGAGTTGTGCAAAGAAGAAACAATTTGCTTACATAAGACTTGGGGGTTCTGATTCGTCAAAAGAATGGCGATAGTATTTAAATCTCGACCTTAAACTGAAAGGGATGCTCGTCACAGAATTGGTTTTGTTATGGGTGCTTTAACGGAATCCCAATTTCTATTTAATATAAAGGGTTTCCATCTCGAACCAGGCCTGTTGGATAATCTGCATCATATCTTGTCATCCTACCATCCAACACCATCATTAGGGAAGCTCAAGCCTCTATGTTCAAACCATTTCCTCTGGAGTAGGCCTATATGTCTTATTAACAAAAAAATATATGTTTTTTTCACGAAGAGGTGTACTCAAATGATCCTAGGTAAGGTAAGGTGAGTTGTGCAAACAAGAAAACAATTTGCATACATAAGACTTGGGGTTTCAACTTCAACAAAGTTCTGAGGTAAACGTCTAAATAGCCTATAACACAACAACTCAAGATAGGGAAAGCTCTAGATAAGAGGCCACTCAGCGAACCAATGGTTATTATTTATCATACAAACAAAAAAACTCTGTAAATGGTTTCGTTTGAAATGGACCCGTCAATACATAAAACAATGGTCCTATAAATAACCATGCATAAACTTATCTTCATTTTCTGAATGCAATCTTTAATCCAATGTCAATTCCTCCTCAAACTTCAATCGTCTAGAGCTTTGCCAAATTATCAGTTAATACTCTGAATCCTTCAGTCGACGCCGCTACAACGCTATCAGCCATGGAAGTGTACTTAAACATTGGAATTTTCGTGGGCAACGAGATAGGCTGTAAAGTTAAAGACCGCTTGGAAGAAACAGAAATATTGTTCATCATGATGCCATAATTGGTGCATCCAATAAATGAATTTGCCAATGCAAGTGATTGCGCAGGCTCCATTCAAAAAGATATTTAATAAAATATGGAATTTCGATTGTAAACATATCTTTTTAAGACAAAGTATAATAGGATTAACCAGCAACATGACCCACTAATCAGTCAATTCCCCAACTTTAGACGGCCTCATCAACATCTCGTATAGCATCTAAGCTATCAGTTTATTCCAGCAGTTTATGATCCAACCATGAAAGTAATAGCAGTGAAGATGGCTATAAGAATAGTTGCAATGAAAGTTTGTCCATGAAGGTTGCCCTCTTTACTTGTCTAGTCACCTCTTCTTCCACCATAGAGATCAACCATAGAGATAAGGGACTCGACGCCCCTTCTTCAGCCATAGAGATCAGGGACTGTGTGACTATGAAAAAGTTATTTCTATAGAATAGAACTTAAGACCTCATTCTTTCTCAAATTGCATGAACGAAGTTGAGGTCCCAAGAAATTTTCAGAGCAACATCTGGCTATCCAGAGAGAGAAAAAAAAAGACACTAGGCTACAATATAAACCAAGGAGTGGACTCGGAATCACTTGGCATACCATCTGTGACAATTGTAAGTGCATGCAGAATCTAATAGGTTTGCGTTTATTGGGAAGAGATCCCTGTGTAAAACCATTTGTTCAGTCTCCATCTATCACCCAAGAGCTCAAGCTCCGAGAGAACCAGGCTCAGCGATGCAGAACATCCAGCTCAACGCAGGAAAAAACAGAAAACACGTGGATACCATAGTCTAACCACTTTGGGGAACTACTGAAAATGCAATTTTAAAATTCATCTATTATTATTATTATGAATCAAATAATATGAATCAAATGTGGTCAGCCATTAGCATCATTAATATGAAACACATACATACTTTAGTGTGCATTTCTTCAATTTCAAGGTTGCGCGGGAAAGCTAAACTTATAGCAATCAGAATTGGGCGAAACCAGTCATCGAGTGAACCCGGTAAAAAGGTCAAGCGAAATCCTGCAAATAACGAAAGGAAAATTAAGCAATTACAAGACAAATCAAATCTTTGTCATCCAACGACACTAAGAAAAGAAAAAGTTCTACACTTACAAGTGGGAATGAGCGGTAAGTAAAGTTAGGTAGTTATAAGCTAGTATCCTATGATTTAACAATTGTATTATACCTGCCACATCCTTCATTGAAATTGAGAAATCTAACAAATAGAGAGAATAACAATTCTCACCCATAGAAAACTATTTTTTTCATCCACATGCAACCTACAAAAACATATAGTCTTCCTCTATTTTACATCAGTTCTTCTAGTTCTCGAACATCACCCTTAAAAGGGTTCTTAGTTATCATGGAGCATTCACATAGGTAGCTGACATAAATAGAAAACAATCCATGGTTTCTACAAAATTTACATTGTAGAAACATTGTAATACATATTGCTTCATATAGTAACTTCAGTCACCACCAATATTTTTATTTATGGTATAACACTATCATAACCGCTAAAGATTTTATCATCGCTGAACGTCGTGAAAAAAATTTACGACTGTGGATGTTAATGTTAACGGGCACATTGATGTCGGGAAGCTATAAGGAATCTAGGTGAACCTAATCATCCCTACAATAATTCTATCACTGGACAATCCCTACATCAATCAATGGCCCTACATCACCGACCAGTGCTCAAGGATTTATATCGATTAATGGGTATATAGAATGGACCGATGCCAAAGGACCCATATCACCGGTTGATTCCCAAGAAACCAATGAATAGGATGAGCATCTCGAACTTTTCAGTGCAAAAGTTACCTTGCTTTCCAACTATAGCTATATTGTTACACCAATGATGCTTTCACGACTTTTTTTACTTGGCAGGGACTTGCTGCTCTGCAGCCTTTCTTGTTGTATTATAAGGTCAGGCCTTCTTGTATGAATATTTGCAAATAGTTTCCTATGTATATTACTTAGTAAGGAAAATGGCCACTCTATTTTACCTCCGAACCACTATGGATGCATCACATGTGCTCCAATGATGATTATTAATATATTTTATTCAATGAAATTCTTGTATGAATATTTGCAAATAGTTTCCTATGTATATTAGTTAGTAAGGAAAATGGCCACTCTATTTTACCTCCGAACCACTATGGATGCATCACATGTGCTCCAATGATGATTATTAATATATATTATTCATTCAACAAACCAAAATAAACGAGAGCAGTTAGGTCAATGAAATTATTGAGGTAGTCTACAGCATGAAATATAGTAAAGCCCAGCCGCTTATGCTCTGTATATGCAGAATAATAATAAAATTTGTAGTAAATCACGAATTACGAGAATCTTCGTACTCGGTACTCGGAGTCGATTGGAACACATAGTGGCTACAGTGAGAGAAAATTTACATATTCAAGATCAAGTTAGTCTGCGAAAACTGTGTATATGCTATTGGAAAACAAAGTATCTTGCCAGATAAACTTTCCTAGCAGGGACTATAGTAATCGGTTTGCCGTCATTTTCCATTAAACGACACAAAATTCAAAACATTTAGTCGTAAGTTTTAACTTCTTTCTCACAATGACTTGACAATGGCTTTTATCTTGATCAATCTGTAACCAGAAACCGTTTTTTCAACAAATCAAACAATTTGGGCTCTTATTTGGCCTCATATCGAGGCAAGGTGATTCTTTTTGGGTTTGAAACTTATGCAATTCATATAATGCAATCCCTTTGTATCCCTTTTTAAACTAATGCTACGATGACGTTTTTAGCATTAGTTAAAATACATTTTATGTTAGACATTCATTAGTTCAATACATTTTTATATGTTATAAATTAGATTACTAAGATTTTCTTAAATTTACATGTCTCTGTGCAATTCATGTGTTTGCTTGAACAAGTGTCAAAGCAGTGCATGTGTCCCTTTTATGTCAAAGCATGCAGGTATGCTTTAAACATGTGTCAAAGCATTGCATGTATGCTTTAAACATGTGTAGATGCAGATGTGTGGCCTTCTTTGCCACCACCAGCACATGCAACTATGGGCTATAAATTTGGACACTTAATCTCTTGATCTGGAATGTTGCCAAGAGAACCCTAATGCTAATGTGCACAATTTCATGAATGAAAAAGTGAACATGCTTGAATTTCTACTCTCGGCGCATGTGACTACAGTGCAAAAAACTATATGCTTGAATTTCTACTCTCGACACGTGTGACTGCAATGCAAAAAACTGTATGCTGTATTGGCCAATGTCTTTTTTTCTAATATTTGATGTTCATTTGTTGCAATTTTCTTTATACAGCTTGGACATATTCACACTGCGATTCCATTTACATGCCAAAACTCAGTATAATAGTCTACATAAATCAGTACAAAAATTTGCCAGTAATTACAAATTATACTTGCAGCTCTGAATCGCTTTAGATGAATAATATACCTGAAAGGAGACCTGATTTCCTTTTGGATTGATTTTAGTGTTTTGGGTACATTGTTTGGCTTCATATATTATAGCAAATGTATTCCTATTCCGTAATTTAACAATGTAGAAACCAAAAATTATTAACTACAAACATCTTCTTCGGCATAAAAGGACTCAATTCTATGTTCACACTATAATCGTTAAGATTTATGCTAGATCTATTGCATAAGACAACAAAACAACATATATTTTCACGGAGAGGTGTATTCAAATGATCCCAGGTAAGGAGAGTTGTGCAAAGAAGAAACAATTTGCTTACAGAAGACTTGGGGGTTCTGATTCGTCAAAAGAATGGCGATAGTCTTTAAATCTCGACCTTAAAATGAAAGGGATGCTCGTCAAAGAATTGGTTTTGTTATGGGTGCTTTAACGGAATCCCAATTTCTATTTAATATAAAGGGTTTCCATCTCGAACCAGGCCTGTTGGATAATCTGCATCATATCTTGTCATCCTACCATCCAACGCCGTCATTAGGGAAGCTCAAGCCTCTATGTTCAAACCATCGCCTCTGGAGTAGGCCTATATGCCTTATTAACAAAAAAATATATGTTTTTTTCACGAAGAGGTGTACTCAAATGATCCCAGGTAAGGTAAGTTGAGTTGTACAAACAAGAAAACAATTTTCATACATAAGACTTGGGGTTTCGACTTCAACAAAGTTCTGAGGTAAACGTCTAAATAGCTTATAACACAACAACTCAAGATAGGGAAAGCTCTCAGATAAGAGGCCACTCAGTGAACCAATGGTTATTATTTATCATACAAACAAAAAAACTCTGTAAATGGTTTCGTTTGAAATGGACCCGTCAATACATAAAACAATGGTACTGTAAATAACCATGCATAAACTTATCTTCATTTTCTGAATGCAATCTTTAATCCAATGTCAATTCCTCCTCGAACTTCAACATCTAGAGCTTTGCCAAATTATCAGTTAATACTCTGAATCCTTCAGTCTACGCCGCTACAACGCTGTCAGCCATGGAAGTGTACTTAAACATTGGAATTTTCATGGGCAACGAGACAGGCTGTAAAGTTAAAGACCGCTTGGAAGAAACTGAAATATTGTTCATCATGATGCCATAATTGGTGCATCCAATAAATGAATTTGCCAATGCAAGGGATTGCGCAGGCTCCATTCAAAAAGATATTTAATAAAATCTGGAATTTCGATTGTAAACATATCTTTTTAAGACAAAGTATAATAGGATTAACCAGCAACATGACCCAATAATCAGTCAATTCCCCAGCTTTAGACGGCATCATCAACATCTCGTATAGCATCTAAGCTATCAGTTTATTCCAGCAGTTTATGATCCAACCATGAAAGTAGCAATGGTGAAGATGGCTATAAGAATAGTTGCAATGAAAGTTTGTCCATGAAGGTTTCCCTCTTTACTTGTCTGGTCGCCTTTTCTTCCACCATAGAGATCAACCATAGAGATAAGGGACTCGTTGCCTCTTCTTCAGCCATAGAGATCAGGGACTGCGTGACTATGAAAAAGTTATTTCTATAGAATAGAACTTAAGACCTCATTCTTTCTCAAATTGCATGAACGAAGTTGAGGGCCCAAGAAATTTTCAGAGCAACATCTAGCTGTCCAGAGAGAGCAAAAAAAAGACACTAGGCTACAATATAAACCAAGGAGTGGACTCGGAAGCACTTGGCATGCCATCTGTGACAATTGGTAAGTGCATGCAGAATCTAATAGGTTCGCATTTATTGGGAAGAGATCCCTGTGTAAAACCATTTGTGCAGTCTCCATCTATCACCCAAGAGCTCAAGCTTCGAGAGAACCGGGCTCAGTGATGCAGAACATCCAGCTCAACGCAGGCAAAAACAGAAAACACGTGGATACCATAGTCTAACCACTTTGGGGAACTACTGAAAATACAATTTTAAAATTCATCTATTATTATTATTATGAATCAAATGTGGTCAGCCATTATCATCATTAATATGAAAGACATACATACTTTAGTGTGCATTTCCGCAATTTCAAGGTTGCGCAGGAAAGCTAAACTTATAGCAATCAGAATTGGGTGAAACCAGTCATCGAGCGAACCCGGTAAAATGCTAGGGAGAAATCCTGCAAATAACGAAAGGAAAATTAAGCAATTACAAGACAAATCGAATCTTTGTCATCCAACAACACTAAGAAAAGAAAAAGTTCTACACTTACAAGTGGGAATGAGCGGTAAGTAAAGTTAGGTAGTTATAAGCTAGTATCCTATGATTTAACAATTGTCTTATACCTGCCACATCCTTCATTGAAATTGAGAAATCTAACAAATAGAGAGAATAACAATTCTCACCCATAGAAAACTATTCTTGTCATCCGCGTGCAACCTACAAAAACATGCAGTCTTCCTCTATTTTACATCAGTTCTTCTAGTTCTCGAACATCACCCTTAAAAGGGTTCTTAGTTATCATGGAGCATTCACATGGGTAGCTGACATAAATAGAAAACAATCCATGGTTTCTACAACATTTACATTGTAGAAACATTGTGCTACATATTGTTTCATATAGTAACTTCAGTCACCACCAATATTTTTATTTATGTTATAACACTATCATAACCGCTAAAGATTTTATCATCGCTGAACGTCGTGAAAAAAATTTACGACTGTGGATGTTAATGTTAACGGGAACATTGATGTCGGGAAGCTATAAGGAATCTAGGTGAACCGAAGAGGTGAACCTAATCATCCCTACAATAATGCTATCATTGGACAATCCCTACATTAATCAATGGCCCTACATCACCGACTAGTGCTCAAGGATTTATATCGATTAATGGGTATATATAATGGACCGATGCCAAAGGACCCATATCACCGGTTGATTCCCAAGAAACCAATGAATAGGATGAGCATCTTGAACTTTTCAGTGCAAGAGTTACCTTGCTTTCCAACTATAGCTATATTGTTACACCAATGATGCTTTCACGACTTTTCTTACTTGGCAGGGACTTGCTGCTCTGCAGCCTTTCTTGTTGTATTATAAGGTCAGGCCTTCTTGTATGAATATTTGCAAATAGCTTCCTATGTATATTAGTTATTAAGGAAAATGGCCACTCTATTTTACCTCCGAACCACTATGGATGCATCACATGTCCTCCAATGATGATTATTAATATATTTTATTCAATGAAATTCTTGTATGAATATTTGCAAATAGTTTCCTATGTATATTAGTTAGTAAGGAAAATGGCCACTCTATTTTACCTCCGAACCACTATGGATGCATCACATGTGCTCTAATGATGATTATTAATATATTTTATTCCTTCACCAAACCAAAATAAACGAGAGCGGTTAGGTCAATGAAATTGTTGAGGTAGTCTACAGCATGAAATATAGTAAAGCCCAGCCGCTTATGCTCTGTATATGCAGAATAATGATAAAATTTGTAGTAAATCACGAATGACGAGAATCTTCGTACTCGGTACTCGGAGTCGATTAGAACACATAGTGGCTACAGAGAGAGAAAATTTACATATTCAAGATCAAGTTAGTCTGTGAAAACTGTGTATATGCTATTGGAAAACAAAGTATCTTGCCAGATAATCTTTGATTCAAGATGTTAGCCAAAACCAAGTTGACTAAACTTGGGTTTAGGGCTCAGTTGATATTTGAAAAAAATTAATTTCCACTTTTCAGGCCCACCACATTTTTTTTCACCTGTCGGGTGCAACTTGTCTATGTCCGACTAGACAAGTTCTTCGACTAAGTAGGCTCACTACTTGCCTTGGACTAAGTCGGCTGACTCAACCGACCACTCAAGTCGGCTTACACAACCGAGCACTCTAGTCCGCTCCCTTTGGTCGAAATCTGCAGAGTATGTTTCTTAGTCTAAAGACTTAAGAAATTAGAAATGCCTTTCACCTATGACTAAGATGAAGTAAAATAGACACATTTACAAATCCAAATAACTTATAAAAATATATCCCCTAATATGTAGGAAGACTTGAGTCGACCAATGTGCCGTAAAATCTGGAACTTTCACGCAGTGAAATTTTTATGTGTTCTTTGATCTTTCACTTAACATTAATTGTAAACGACATTTACAGAAGTAACTCTGGAAATATGTGCGGCTAAATAATCATGCATTCAACCACAAACTATTTCATATATTAATTATACGAAAATAAGAAAGTATTACAAACTTGTCGGTTACAAACTAATCGGTCCAAACTTGTCGGTCTACAGAGCTTCATCTCTTGGACTAAATCACATGCACAGAAGCTTGAGTTTCGACTTCTCTTTCTCACCCTGAGTTCCTCTACTGTCTAATGTCTGTGTTGTCTGTGTGTAAACTGATTTACAATTTGCTTCTTCTATTTATACGCAACCTGAAGATTGCTTCTACATGGGCCGACTGACTCACCATTAAAGACTGTAATAACTATTTACCTAACAACTTAGGTTATGAAATAAATTCGACTAGTTTACATTGCCTACTGGTGGACTCTTCCCACTTGTCAGAGAAGATCTTGACTTGTACAGACTCTGACAGAGTGGGTTGGAAGTCAAGTACAGCTCTCCGAGTAATTACATTTTTCCAACACAAGATCGAAGACCATCAATCTGCTTGATCGATTTCGACAAACACAAAGAGCGATTGACAGTAGTTATAACTCTGTAGCGCCGAGTGAGCCGTAAATCTCCTGAGGTGAAGAATCAACGCTCGATCCTGTAGCGAATCTCTTGCTTGATGTGGAAGCTTCACCAAACCGCTTGGAATGAAGAGCCAATGGATCATCTTCTACATCAGATACGACATTCAGTGTTCTTGGCACAAAACGGTTCCACCAAATATTTCATTACGTTCTGACAACAATTCGTAAAATTACCTTTTGCGATGCGTCACCCATACAATGGAGGAACCCATCAACTTTCTTGCGAGAAACATTAAACCCTACCATCAGTGTGTGACACCCCTGTCATGTCCAGCCTCATAAACCATGTGCAATACTTTTATCCATGCTTATGATAAAATGCTTTTATTTATGTTTATAATAAAAATCAGTCTAAATAAAAAGTAATCTATTTTTAAACCAAAATTGTAATTTAAACAACCAAAATTGTAATTTAAACAAGAAAAAATATATTTTCAATTATAAATTATGTTGTTAGATTTCAACTCAAACTCACAAAAAAAATGTAAATAGTCTACACTCTAACATAGATTTCTTAAATTATATCAATTCAAAAGCATGCTTCTGTGTTATTTGGTTCCTTCACTAATTTTGATAATGATATCTGCTTGTGTGTTATTTGGTTCCTTCACTAATTTTAATAACATTCATTATCCTTCACTAATTTTGATAATGATATCATATGTGAAATATAGATCATATCATGCTAGAATTATTTAGCCCGGTATAGACCAATTAAAACTACCAGTTATAAACATGGTGTCCAACATGTACAATGCCTACTAAGGCTGCATTTATTGCCTGAATATTGATAGCAATCCTTCCTGTTTACACATTTTTTTTCATTCATCACCCGTGGATGATAAATAATCTAATTCTGCAGTGGAAGTACCTATAATCTAATTACGAGTCAAAATACTGCCACAAATTTACGATATCATACCGTCTTTACACTTTTTCGATCTTTTCGATCTTCTGTGGAAGATGCATAATCAAATTCTAGTAATCTAATTTGTAGTGGAAGTACTGCCACAAATTAACAATATCGTACCGTGTTCACACATTTTCAATCATCTGATGATGGATAATCTAATTCTGCAGTGGAAGTACTGGTAATCTACTTTTTTTTTACACACAATGGTACTAGTAATCTAATGTTGTAGAGGAGAGGAAGTGTTGGAAAAATGTAATTACTCGTAGATCCATACCTGACTCTCAGCTGACTCAATGAGAGTCTGTACCAGTCAAGATCTTGTCTGTCAGTCTGACAAGAGGGAAGAGTCCACGATTCGGCAATGTAAACCAGTCGAATTTATTTCTGAAGTTAATTCGTTAGGTAGATAGTTATTACAATCTTTAATGGTGAGTCACTCGACCCATGTAGATGCAATTTTCAAATTGCCTATAAATAGAAGAAACAAATTGTAATTTAGGTTAGAGACAGAGAGAGTCAAGAGATATTACAGACAATAGACATTGGAGAAACTCAGGGTGAGAAAAAAGAAGTCGAAGCTCAAGCTTCTGTGTAAGTGATTCAGTCGAAGAGCTGAAGTTGTGTAAAGACAAGTCTGGACCCACAAGTTTAGACCAACAAGTCTAGACCGACAAGTTTAGACCGATAGGACCGACAAATTTGTAATACTTTGTTATTTCCGCATAGTTAAATATATGAAATAGTTTATGGTTGAATGCATGATTATTTGGCCACACATATTTCCATATTTACTTGGGTAAATGTCTTTTATAATTACTGTTAAGTGAAAGATCAAAGAACCCATAAATTTCTGACCGCATGAAAGTTCCAGGTTTTACGATCGCTCGAGTCTTCCTACATATTTGGGCATATGTTTTTATAAGTTCTTTGGATTTGTTAATGTGTCTATTTTACTCTATCTTACTCACACGTGAAAAGTATTTGTAATTTCTTAAGTCTCTTAGACTAAGAAAAATACTCTGTATATTTCGACCAAAGTGAATCGACAAGGTCGGTTGTGTGAGCCGACTTGAGAGGTCAGTTATCGAAGAGGTGAGCCGACTTAAGAAGTCGAAGAAGTCAGCCGACTTAGAAGTGACAAGTGGTCGAGGTAAAATCAATCGGTCGAACCAACAAGTAAGTCGAAGTAAATTTAGTCGAGTGGAAAGACCGACTAAAATTTATAAACTTTTCTAGTTGAGAAATAAACAAGTATCACCTGACAAGTGAAAAAGAAAAAGAGGTCGACGTGAAATGTGAAAATTAAATTTTAATATCGAATGAGCCCGAAACTCAAGTTTAGTCGGCTTGGTTTTGGCTAACTGGTATCAGAGCAAGGTTATATATCAGAGCAAGGTTTACATCAGCCCAAGATTTAGGAAAGAAATATTGTCTTAAAAGGTGGAAATTATTTTTCTAAGGAAAGTTAATTAAAAAAATTAAAATGGCTTCCACTTCTGGTTCATTGCAAACTCCAATTTTTACAGGAAAGAATTATGAATATTGGTCTTTAACAATGAAGGATTTATTTTGAGGTCAAGATGTCTCGGAGATAGTCCATCATGGTTATGCAGACCCAGCAGACATGACAGCATATAACAATGTCACACATGCTGAGAAAGATGTCTTGAGAGAACAGAGGAAAAAAGATGGAAAAGCTCTGCTTTTCATACATCGAGCTATGCATGAAAGCATACTCCCAAGAATAGCAGCAAAAACTAATGCTAAGGAAGCATGGGATACATTGGAGACTACCTATCAAGGTTTGGATAAGGTAAAGACATCCAAGCTACAGATTCTGAGAAGAAATTTTGAATCTCTGTCCATGAAAGATTCAGAGAATGTAGACACATTCTACACTAGAGTTGTTGGGTTGATAAACCAACTAAAATCTCATGGAGAACCCATATCAGAACAAAGTGTTGTTGAAAAATTATTAGAAGTCTTCCCCCAAGATTTGATAACTTGGTTGTGACCTTAGAGGAACACACAGACATGACGACATTTACCATTGATGAGTTGCAAGCTTCACTCATTAATCATGAGCACAGACTCAGCAGATCACAGACATCATTGGAAGGTGAATTTGTAGCACATTCATCCATAAGCCGTGATAGAGGCAGGGGAAGAAACAACTTCAGAGGCAGAGGAAGAAGTTCTTCAAGAGGAGGACGAGGCAGAAGTCCTACAAATGTCAGTGGTAGAGGAGATAACCAGAACCCAAGTCAGCCAAGTGGCCAAAGGTTTGATAAATAAAAAATTCAATGTCATTACTGTAAGAAGTTTGGTAATTATGCATATGAATGTAGGAAGAATCAATATGACCAAGGAAGCCAAATCCCAAGTCAGTCGACCAACACCAACACTTCGACAAGCGCAATGTTAATGGCATCGACATCTCCAATCGAATGCAATGTTGTTCAAGAAAGTTCATATGACATATGGTACTTAGATTCAGGCTACAACAACCATATGACTGGTAATTTAAATCTTTTTTCTAGTCTAGACAATTCAGTTAAAATTGATGTTACACTTGGAAATAATGTCCAAGTTACTGTCTTAGGAAAAGGCACTGTTGATATTCTAACCAAACAGGGGGAGAGTAAGTATATCCCTAATATCTATCATGTCGAAGGTCTGAAACATAATTTTTTAAGCATTGGATAGTTGTTACAAAAAGGCTACAGAGTCTACATGGAAGATGAACACTGTGTGATCAAAGACAAGCGTCCAAGCGATCAGCTGATAGCAAAAGTGCCAATGACAAGCAACCGCTTGTTTCCATTGAGGATAGTTATTGACATAAAAGGAAAGGAAAACTCAGGAGTTGCATTCAAGGCAGAAAGTGAAGAAACAGTCGAGCTCCTTCACAAGAGAGAAAATTGCAGCGCTAATTTGCAAGCTGCATTTCAGACGGAAGATCAGGATGAATCCTGGTTGTGGCATTTCAAATTTGGACATCTGAATTTTGGTGGGCTGAAGCTACTGCACACAAAGAATATGGTGAAGGGATTACCATTGATCAACATACAAGAGAGGGTTTGTGAAGGCTATATTTTTGGAAAGCAGCAAAGAGAGACTTTTCCAGTCGGAAAGTCCTATAGTGCACGCATACCACTTGAAATTGTGCACTCTGATATTTGTGGTCCAATGCAGACATCATCCATTGGTGGTTGCAAGTATTTTCTAACCTTTATTGATGAATACTCAAGAAAAACATGGGTATATTTTTTGAAACATAAATCTGATGCATTTAGTTATTTTCAACAGTTCAAAGCACTCGTGGAGAACCAGAGTGGACATCACATCAAGATTTTAAGGACCGATAGAGCTGGTGAATATGTTTCAAATGAGATTTTGAATTTTTTGCGAGACCCATGGCATACAAAAACAATTCAATGCACGGTATACACCTCAGCAGAATGGTATTGCCGAAAGAAAGAACAGAACCATCATAGAGATGGCACGCAACATGTTGGCATCCAGGCATTTTCCAAATGAGTATTGGGGTGAAGCAGTCGCAACTGCCATATACATTATGAACCGATGTCCGACAAAGAGTGTGAAGAACAAAGTTCCCCAAGAAGGATGGACATGTATCAATCATAGTGTTTCACATTTAAAAGTTTTTGGTTGTGTTGCATATGCTCATGTTCCAGATGAGCTGAGAAGGAAGCTAGATAAGAAGGGACAAAAATGTATTTTTGTCGGCTATTTTGAAGACACAAAAGCATACAAGTTGTATGACCCTGTCACAAGGAAAGTGATAATCAATTGAGATGTTCAATTTGTCGAGAATGAATCATGGGATGGAACTGTCGACATAAATGTCAACATTGCATCGAACGTCAATAATGATGATATGGAAGAAGAAGTGGTTCAAACACCACATGTAAATCAACCGGCCGCAGCACTGTCGACTACCATGAAACCAAGACATGGTTTAGCACAAGAACCATCAACACAAGTAGCAGCTCAAGCTACATCGACAAGTACACCAAGAGGACAACAGATTCCATCAAGCATTTCGTTTAGGTCGACATCGACAAAATCGGTGAAGACAAGAACTATGCGAGAGATATATGAAGCTGGTACACCTAATTCATTCTCTCTCTTTGCATTATTTTCTCCTATATATGATCCACTAACATTTGAAGAAGTTGTTGAAGAAGAAGTATGGGCACAAGACATGGATGAAGAAATATAATGCATTGAGAAGAACCAAACATGGGAACTGGTTGATGTACCAAAAGGAAAATATGTAATCAGTGTTAAATGGATTTATAAGACAAAGCAAGATGCTGACGGGAATGTGCAAAAGCACAAGGCAAGAATGGTAGCAAGAGAGTTCACACAGCAACCCGGCATCAACTTCAATGAAACGTTTGCACCTGTTGCACGCATGGATGCACTCAGAACAGTTTTGGCCATTGCTGCACAAAACAAATGGCATGTTCATCAAATAAATGTCAAGTCAGCATTCTTAAATGGCTATGTAGAAGAGGAAGTATATGTGGAACAGCCACAAAGGTATGAAGTTATAGATCAAGAGCATAAAGTGTACAAGCTAAAAAAGACATTATATGGTTTGGAGCAAGCTCCTAGAGCTTGGTACAGTTGGATTGATTCCTATCTCATTGAAAATGGATTTCATAGAAGTGAAAGTGAACCGACTTTGTACACTAAAGTCGATGAGAAAGATAAGATGTCAATTTTCTTCTTGTATTTAGATGATTTAATATTTACTGGTAATTATGGCATAGCATATTTTAAAAAAGTCATAGAAAGTGAATTTGAAATGACTGATCTGGGGCTTATGAAGTTTTTTCTAGGCATTGAACTTCAGCAGTCTAAAAGTGGTATTTTTATATCATAGACAAAGTATGCAAGTGAAGTTTTAAAAATATTTAACATGTCTAATTGCAAGACAGCCCCAACACCAGTGATAATATGTTTAAAATTGAACAAGGATGATGAAGGATCCACTGTCGATCCTACACTGTTCAAAAGGCTTGTTGTTAGCCTTATGTATTTGACAGTGACAAGACCAGACATTATGTATGGAGTAAGTCTGATCTCAAGGTTCATGGAGTCACCAAAAGACTCACATTGGCAAGCAGGTAAAAGAATTATAAGGTATGTAAGTGGCACAAAAGACCTTGGTATTATGTATTCAACCTTAGAAAATTTTAAACTCATTGGTTACACTGACAGTGAAAATGGAGGCAGCATAGATGACATGAAGAGCACACTTGGGTACACATTTCATTTTGGTACAGGTGTTGTTTCACGGTCTTCAAAGAAACAACCCATAGTAACTCTATCTTCAGCTGAAGCAGAGTATGTTGTAGCGACAAGTGCTGCATGTCAAGCTGTTTGGATGAGAAGAGTCTTAAAAGACTTATCACAGAACCATCAAGAACCGACAACAATCTTCTGCGACAACAATTCAGCCATAGCATTATCAAAGAATCATGTGTTTCATAAGAGAACCAAGCACATGGACACAAGATTTCATTTTATAAGAGAGTTGGTAAACGACAAGGAAATTTGTTTGGAATTTTGCAGGTCTGAAGACCAACTTGCCGACATCTTTACGAAACCATTGGCAAATGATACTTTTCAGTATCTGCATAGTTTTCATGGAATGACAAGTTCTACACAATGAACTCTGTCATAAACAGAGCATGTCTAAGCTCTGAAACATTTTGTAAATTTTGTTTTTAAAAATCCCCATCTGCTTGTAATTAAGGGGGAGTGTTGGAAAAATGTAATTACTTGCATATCTGTACTTGATTCTCAGTCGATTCAATCAGAGTTTGTACCAGTCAAGATCTTGTTTCTCAGTCTGATAAGAGGGAAGACTCCATGATTCGGCAATGTAAACGAGTCGAATTTATTTTTGAAGTTAAATTGTTAGGTAGATAGTTATTACAGTCTTTAATGGTGAGTCGGTCGACCCATGTAGATGCAATTTTCAGGTTGCCTATAAATAGAAGAAGCAGATTGTAATTTAGGTTAGAGATAGAGAGAGTCAAGAGAGATTACAAACAATAGACAATGGAGGAACTCAGGGTGAGAAAAGAGAAGTCGAAGCTCAAGCTTCTGTGTAAGTGATTCAGTCGAAGAGCTGAAGCTCTGTAAAAGGACAAGTCTGGACCGACAAGTTTAGACAGACAAGTTTACACCAACAAGTCTAGACCGACAAGTCTTGACTGACAAGTTTGGACCAACAAGTTTGTAATACTTTGTTATCTCTGCATAGTTAAATATATGAAATACTTTATGGTTGAATGCATAATTATTTGGCCACACATATTTCCAAATTTACTTGGGTAAATGTCTTTTACAATTACTGTTAAGTGAAAGATCAAAGAACCCATAAATTTCTCACTGCGTGAAAGTTCCAAGTTTTACGGCACATTGGTCGACTCAAGCCTTCCTACATATTTGGGCATATGTTTTTATAAGTTCTTTGGATTTGTTAATGTGTCTATTTTACTCTATCTTACTCACAGGTGAAAAGTATTTGTAATTTCTTAAGTCTCTTAGACTAAGAAAAAAACTGAGTAGATTTCAACCAAAGTGAACCGACAATGTCGGTTGTGCGAGCCAACTTGAGAGGTCAGTTGAATCAGCCAAAGAGGTCAGCCGACTTAGTGGTCAAAGAGGTGAGCCGACTTGAGAAGTCGAAGAAGTTAGCCGAATTAGAAGTGACAAGTGGTCGAGGTAAAATGAGTCGGTAGAACCGGCAAGTAAGTCGAAGTAAATTTAGTTGCGTGGAAAGACCAACTAAAATTTATAAACTTGTCTAGCTAGGAGAGAGACAAGTTTCACCCAACAAGTGAAAAAGAAATAGAGGTCAACGTGAAAAGTGAAAATTAAATTTTAATATCGACTGAGCCCGAAACTCAAGTTTAGTCGGCTTGGTTTTGGCTAGCTATATCTACAAATTTACAATATCATCTCATGTTTTCACATTTTCAATCACCCGTGGATGATGGATAACTTAATTATGCAGTGAAAGTACTCGTAACGCTATACTAGAGTTATATGAGAGTTAACCTAATTAGTAAAAGTGCTGCCACAAATTTAACGCTATACGAGAGTTTAAAAGAAAAAATCTAGGAAAGTTTACGCGAACGAAGACAATGGAAATGCTCGATAGGAAATGAAACCAGGAAGGATGTCATTTAGAAATTGCTTATAGAAAATAGGACAAGCTAATTTCGTATGGTAACGACCTTATTCACCCAAGTATAATAAAACCATAAACGATAACTTTGGCATTTACATAAGTCAATCACTCATGAATTTACATTGATTAACTAGATGTTAATTTCTTAAAGAGGTCGATAACTAATTCTAATTATATAAAAAGAGTAACGATATAGCATATCTGAATTGGATTTTGCTTAATTATATTTAAGCCTGTACGTATTTTAAATATTTTGGTAGTGCATTAGCACTATGTTTTTCTAAGATTAGAATATAGAAAGATCAAATAATATACTTTTGTGTGTATATATGTATATATATATTTATAACTTAGTTAATATATGGATAAGAGATAGTTGATAAAAAAAATACTTTTATAGATACATAATTAACATACATTTGTGATAAACAGCCTAACAAGTATCTAAACAAGTTTTGAAGATATATAAAGTAGGTATATACACTTACCATCTCCACACATTCTTAATTCCGTATAAATGAATAATAAAAACTAATTTAAAAACATAGATTTTGACCATTCAAAACCAAAACAAACTCTAGAAATTGGATTTATTTATATTTAGCACACCCCCATTAGTTCAACTTTGAGTTAACCATGGCTAGCTACATGTTATCACCCACATTTTTACTTTATCAATTTATCAACTATTAGTTTTTTTATATTTTTTTCTTTAACTCACATTGTTATAGTTATCTCCCATGAATTGTTGGTTATCTATTCATTAACTATAAGTTATCCATTCATCGTTATTAGTTATGCATTCATTAACCACAAGTTATATATATAATAAAATTATCAAATAAAAATATCTATCCACATAAATATCAACATATAATAGCTCAATTGATTGAATAATAATATGAAATAGAGACTTAAAATGCATAAGTTTTGGGAAGAAACCATGCATGCAACATACCAAAATCAATTGGATTCTTGTAAAGAGTTTGGAATTTCCTTTGGTAAACTATAACAGTTGACTCGAGATTTCAATACTGAACCATAAAAACAATTAAATATTGAAGAAATGAATAGGGACATTGTAAAACTTTCTTGAATACGTCACCTCCTTGGCAAGTTTGAATATTAAAAACCATGCATGCAACATACCAAAATCAATTGGATTCTTGTCAAGAGTTTGGAATTTCCTTTGGTAAACTATAACAGTTGACTCGAGATTTCAATCCTGAACCATAAAAACTATTAAATATTGAAGAAATGAATAGGGACATTGTAAAACTTTCTTGAATACGTGACCTCCTTGGAAGTTTGAATATTAAAAATTTGTTCAAATCAATATGTTGTTTTTCAAGAGAAGGATTGAGTGTCTAAAATATATTTCCCAAATGCCACTATCGATCTATTCAATATTGTCCTTTCCTCTTGTAGTTTCTCAACCAAATAATTCTGTTTTGCTCTTATCTTTATCTGCTCATCTCTCAAAGTCTTAAGGATATCAATTTTGGGCATGGTTCAAACTACAACTCCTATCTTGACCTTCTTTGGAAGTAATTGACGTCACTGTGTACCAAGGTCAGAGTTTGCACTTATCTTCATTGATCTTCACACCTACACCTAATGTTGATATTTTTTTGTTTGATAATAACTTTAGATCCATAAGCTGGCATATGTGAATTGCGAGTGACTGAGAGCAATATGACCGTCTGGCCAATTGGATACTTTCCAATGACACCTTCCTATGCTTCTACCATGATAATATCAAGAGGTTGAACGAGGCCATCCATGGATTATCCCTTTTGTGGCTTTACAAAATTATGCTAGGGCCTTCCATTTATAAGAGGGTGCTATCCATCGTTAGGAAATGCAAACATTTATACAGTTTATAACTTCATCGGAGAAAACAGATTTTTCGAGCTCAAAATAAAGGAAGGAATGCCTTACCCATTGAAATGTGTCTGTGATGTTACTTTGATCACCATGTTCTTTCGATATTACTTTCGCTTGATGCCTTTTGAGTGTTTCAGCTATTATTTTGGTGAATATTTTCTACGAGACATGGTATGTTTCCCCTTTGCATGTTTGATAGTGACTGTCCATGCTTAGGGGGCTGTTTTTGAGAGTATAGATTAAATGAGAGAAGCTTTGTGAAATAATGAAATATGAAAATTCTAGGATTGATAGGACACTCTGCTTTGTGACATAATGAAATATGAAAATTCTAGGATTGATAAGACACTCTTATGAGGCGTAACATCTTAGTTTTACAAAGTGGTAAATGCTTTATAGTCTTTTTCATTTAATTGCATTTTTACTCAACCCCATTATGGTTTCACAAGAAACCAAAAGTAGAGGTGATGTTGAAATTGAACATGTTTATTAGTAGATGCTATTATTGGGAAAGTTCATGAAATCCAAGGGAAGCTTTGCATATGAAGATTGTGTACATAGTAGAGAACAACTTGTATCAGTAGAATTATGGATACAATATGGTACAGTGACTCCGTTGCTTTGCTAGCTAGCTATTTGTTCACTTTAACATGTATATTCAACAACCAATACATCTAGTGTGTTCTATAGTTTAAACACTTTATTTTTATTATCACTTCATACTTTTTTCCAAGTTTTCAAATCTGCATTGTTAAATTTAAACTACATAATGTTAATTTTACTTCTTAGATGGCTAGTTCTTCTCCATGTGAAAAAAACTAAAGTGAATATGCTTTTATCCATTTGGCATTGAGGAATCACTTAAGCACACAATAGGTACAAGATTTGGTGTTTGTACACTCAAATATACACTTGTTATCTGAACAACTACTAGTTTACCAAATAGGGCCAAGTAAAATGTGGAATTATGACAATTCACGTGAGGATGGAGATGATGACCATCCACTTGAGGTGTTGTAAGACAATGATGAAGACATTTAGATAAGAGTAGACATCATGTTGACCAAAGTAGTGGCTCTATAATTGTCTAAGATTATCCACCATTCTAGCAACTGATCTTGAAAATCTAGATTATTATGTTTATTTGCATTTTCATTGGACCATCCTTGCTAAAAGAAACATTTGAGATATGTCTATAATCAACATAATATAAGTAATTATTGATAGTGTTATTCTCATAGATTTTTTCTTTTGTTATACTTCATTGTATTAGTGCAAAATTTCAGCATATTATGATGGTTCCATTTCATTCTTTTTGGACATGTACTTTTAAGTTTCATTACAGGATTTGTATTTTAATTAGTGTTTCTTTTGCAATTTACTTTTGAAGTTAGTTGGGTTTTTTTATAGGTTTGAAACTTTAATATGCACTTTGAAGTTTTAATATTTTGATTACTGTTTTTCTTACAACAATTTTTTATAAGGCTAGTACCCATGGAGTTTAGAAGCACTGACCTTACATAAAGAGTATTACACATATTCACTGTATATTCTACATCTCATAGGCATTTGCATTTTTCTTGCAATTTACCTTAAATTTTGTTAGATTTTTTTATAGTTTTAGTCATAAAAAAACAAGACTAAATTTTAAAGTCAAGAAGAATAAATATTTCAACATAAAAAAGGCATATATTTTGTAGGAAGGTATCCTCTTATAAGCTTCGTAATCCCTTAATACATTTTTATATATCTCTCCTCCAATTATGCAAATACATATGTACATTTCTGATTCATTCATTAAGTATAATAGTTTTGAAAAATAATTATAACACTTCTGAAAAATAACAAGAAGAATTTATAGACATAACAATTTAGAAAAATAAACCGATGAATAAAATATTTCTCATGATTGACATTGAACAAATTGGCCATTCTGTAGTATGTGGACCACAAGCAACAATTATTGTTCCAAACTCAAATCTGGAAACAAGATTGTTCTAAACCTAAATCTGAAAACATGGTATATCACAAAATTGATTTGTTCACTATGACTGAATTTATTCATTGCATACCTGTGAACCTTAATTGGATCATTATAACTGAATTTTTTCATTACAATCCTGTGAATTTTCAGTTTTGAAAAACAACCTCCTTGTTTGTTATTTTATATGCAAAACCTGTAAACTTTGTTTCTGGTACCTTTCCCGTTTCTTTTAACACAGATCATACATACAAGGGAGTAGTCACTTTGCACAACAATCCTTTGGTTTGAGACTCCGAATGCTTTCTTTCGAATATAGGATTGAACTTGGGAATTGTGTGGCCATTGCAAGTTGCAACACCTGGATTCCAACAGTTCTTGCAATACCTTTTATCTCACAAAATTTGATAATTAAAAACTAAAACAAAAAGGAATGAAAAATCCGGGCGCGCAGAGGGTGCGTTGTAGCTAGCGAAACAGTGCAGTGCAGCCTCAGCCTCGACTGATTTAGGGAGTCAAATCCATGGCTATCAATCAACCGCTGCATTTATTCATTACTGATGCGGTGCTGGGGAAGCCAATTGGAACGGCGAACTTGGGACTTGCATCTTGTCTGCAAACTGGATAATTATGCCTTTTCTGGAACCAGTGCTCAAGACAGTCTTTACAAAATAAATGACCACATTTTGTTACATGTTCCTACGGTGCAGCGTTTCTCAAACATATACCGCACTCAGGAGATTCTTCTTTGGTGCTGTTGCTGCTATAAATTGCAAAAATCATCTTCTGACAGGCATGGAATTGGCATACTCGACATTACCGAGTAACGTGGACGAAGGGATTCGCAGGTATTCGCACAGGACAAGCGGTGCCCTTTCTCGACATCCATCGCATGTTAACACCAAATGTTGCTCAGCTTCTTTTTGGGCTGCATCCACCATTTCCACGTCGCCCTCTTCCATTTTTATCTATGTCATTCTCTCGTGTCACGTTTTCTGAAACAATATATTGTAGGCCTAGGTTATGGCCTTTTGATAGGTTCGAATACTTTGACATGCATATATTTAATAATGTGTGTTTTTTTTAAATTTGTCATTAATTACTTGTGTTTTAATTACTGATAACTATAGTTCAGTTTCATAGTTATTGTATTATTTGTGAAAATGTGTTAATTATATTTAATAGTTCATCATAGTTAAAGTTAAGTTTATAGTTGTATGATCATTGGAATTAAGTTAATAATTGTATGTATTAACAATAACTATATGAATTAGCTTACACCGGCATAGTTTGTGATTGGATCAAGTTTATAGAGATCAAATGGTACAATTTGATTTTTTTATTTCTCATATTTTTCTAGTTAAAGTGGTTAAACTTTGAGTTATCCATGCCTAGCTACATGTTATCAAAGACACTCTACATGTTATCAATTTATCAACTATCAATTATTTTTTATATTCTTTATTTTATCTCACATTATTCTAGTTATCTACCTTATTTTTTATATTTTTCTTTTTATAATTTATTTCGAAGTTTGAATCACTACCATAAAATTAATCTCTATAGTACACTTGTCTCTTCCTTGTTACTAATCTCAAATAAAAACATCTATCTGCTTAATAAGTTTATTAATTTAATTCTAAGTTATATGATTTTCTCAAAAATAAATGAAACATAAATTTAAAATTACGGTTAATGGAATTGTTGAAATCAATTATAATTATAAGAAAACATTGGTAATTTCAATGCTAGAAAACATTCATTATTTTAAAACAAATTCTAGAAATTCGATTTACTTATAATAAGTTTACTAATCTAACTAAGTTATATTTTTTTTTCAAAAATAAATGAAGCCTAAAATAAATAGTATATTTAATGGAATTGTTGAACTCAATGATAATTATAAGAAAACATTGGTAATTTTAGAAAACAGGGAAACCATTTTTATAATTATAACAAGAAGGCCAAGTAGCAAAGTTATATGTTCCTTCCGAGTGAGGTTTTAAATTGAATTGCAATCAGATAAAGATATCTCATTGTGCATGCATCAGCTTAAAATTTTGAATTGCAATCACATGGAGATTTGTCATTGTGCACATCAAATTGTTCTTGCTATCAAGCTTGAAAATTGAGTTGTGATGAGATGGAGATCTCTCATTGTGCAGATTAATTTGTTCTTGGCCTCATAGAAAGTAATCCATGGTTTTGTACTTATTTTTTATATATAGGTTAATGAATACAAATATGTTATGATGTTGATGTACCAAAGGACTATCAATTGCAGTTGTTGAGTAATATCAATGTCTAGTTTCAAATATCCATTTATATAATTATTTGGGAGCTCCTAAACCATCCAAAAATGAGCATTAGTAATTTTTCCTCCGACCTTTCAATGTAGTGTGGTATTGGAAGCATAACGATTTGTTAGCAATGATCCAATCTAGCGAATATACAAGGTTTCATGGTGTAGTATTACGTGAATAGTGTTAAAGTATTATAACCTCAGAAGATATTCCAGATGTATTAATTGTATTGCTCCTTCAAGAGATGAGTTTGGTCTTGTTATTATCATTGAAAGAATCAATGTAAACCTTGAGATGTAAGTCAATTCAATAGTACCCAAGTGTCAATATAATAAATGTTATTTTTGGTGTCAGTTGGACAAGTTAGCCGAGTGAGTTACACAAGTCATTCCTGTTAGGTTAGAGGTTAAATCAACTGAAGAATATAAATAGGGAGGTGCTCCCCTTCATTTGCACTCACTCACTCAAGCTGTGTTGCAAGAGAGAGAAATATTAGTGCACCAAAAAGAAGAGAGAAGCATTTGTTTGGGCTTTACACTATTGTGGTTGAGTTCTATATTGAGGAAGTTCCATGGGGTTTTCTCCCTTCTGGTTTCCCAAAGGAAAATATTTGTATTCTTGTGTTCTTATGCTTTTGTGCTTGTTTTTATTTGAGTGATATACTAGTAACAATTTGTTTTAAGATATCATCTAAGCAGAGTAAGAAAATTCAACATGGTATCACAACCACCATGAAAGGAAGCACTACACAGTTACGGTTTTTTTACTACGAACAAATACCTCCACATATCAACTAGAAAATAGGGATCTCTCAACTTTCCCCTGAAGAGAATATATTTCTGTGAAGATAGAGCTGAATTCCAACAATTTTCAATTTTCGACTAGATACTGTTGTCGGGACAAACTAGGGCTTCATTTTTCCTGATACTTCATCATAAATATAAAAGAAAGGAAGATATAGTCTACCTCACCCTAGGGAGGCACATCTTCTCTACCTCATATCTCTACTTGTGATGCCAACTGAAAAATTACAGTTTCCGCATCAAACCCCAGGTCATTTAGAAGGAGGTCACTCACGAGGTGTTTTCTTCAAATACATATTATTCCTATTTATTCCATTTGAAGTTCTCAATATTTTAAAGATGAAAAAGAATACCAAGCTAGATGAAAATCTTGAAGGTGTTGAAAACTTCAGAGCATGGAAGTATAGGATCATGCTCATCCTACAAGAGAATGATCTAGATAAATTTGTAAAGGAGGAAGTGAAAGAACTAGAAGAAGTTGAAGCTAAGTCGAAGTATAAGAAGGATATGATCATAGCTAAAAGGATCATAGTCAGCTCCATCAAAGATAACTTGATTCCTGAAGTATCCTCAAGGGAGACTCCAAAAGAAATGTTTAATTCTCTATCTCGTCTATTTGAAGGAAGAAACACTAATAGGAAAATGACCTCTAGGAATCAACTCAAAAGTGTAAGAGCTCAAAAGTGAGAGACCATGCAGTCTTACTTTACAAGAGTATCTCAAATCAAGGATCAGATAGATGACATTGATGATATGGTTGAATAAGCAAAGATTGTGACGACAAGCTTATATGGTCTTCCAAGAGATTGGGAACCGTTTATCCGAGGAATTTGCTCAAGAAGGAAACTAACCAAATTTTGAAAGTTATAGAAAGAATGTGTCAACGAAGAAGAAAGGATAACAACTACAGAAGAAAATATAAATGACAATGAGGATGAAGCCTTGGAAGCCCATCCTAAATGAAAAAGGAAGAGTCATGACAATCCTCATAAGACTCAAGGGTTTAAGAGTCCCAAGAAAGACTTCTCAAATTTTGGATGCTTCACTTGCCACAAGTTGGGACACAATGCCATCAAATGTCCGATGAAAGTAGAGAGAATAAAAAAGATGATAATATTTCAGGCCCATGCTGTTGAAGATAGTGATCAAGAAGTTGAAGAAGAAGCAAAGAAGGATGACGAATCTAGTGAAGATTATGTTTTAATCTCTACTCTAACAGGATCAGTCTCACTAGGAAATGATAGCTGGCTAGCTGATAGTGGTTCCTCCAAGCACATGGCAGGTTACAAGGAATCACTCTCATGCCTTGAACAAAAGGAATATCCACACAAGGTAATGCTTGAATATGATTCCCAATACCCCATTAAAGGAATAGGAGAAGCATCCTATAAGTTAGATTAAGGAAAGCCTATGAAGATGAAAGATGTCCTATATGTCCCAAGACTAAAGAAGAATATTATTTCCATTTCATCCTTAGACAAGAAAGGATTCATACTTTCTTTTGTGGATGGAAAAGTTCTCATGTGGACAAGAGGTAAAACCATAGATGATGCAGTAGAAATTGGAGTTGAAGAAGCAGGTCTCTACAAATTGAAGGGGCATATAGATTTAACATTAGCAACCAGTACCATAAACCCATGTGAGCTATGGCACATAAGGCTCACTCATGTTCACTACAAATCTCTACCAATTGTAAGCAAGGTTGTGACTGGTCTACCAGAATTTGAGATAAAACATGAAGGAGTGTGAAAAGGACGTGCACAAGGAAAGAATACCAAGAATCCTTATCCAAAAAGTGACAGTAAAGAAAAAGGGATCTTAGATATTATCAACTTAGACATATGTAGGCCAATACAAACCATTTCACCAAGAGGGTATGTCTACTATGCTTCTTTTATTGATGACTACTCCCACAATACTTGGATATACTTCTTGAAAAAGAAGGATGAAGTGCTTCAAAGGTTTAAGGAATTTAAGTCCCTAGTAGAAAACATCTCTCAGAAGAAAATAAAGATATTGAGGCCAGATAATGGTGGAGAGTTCACATCAAATGAATTCCATGATTACTGCAAGGAATTTGGGACTAAGAGGGAGCTCACCATTCCCTATAATCCACAACAAAATCGTGTGGCAGAAAGAAAGAATAGATATATCATGGAAGATGTGAAATCTATGATCCATGATCAATATCTATCGATGTTCCTATGGGAAGAAGCAACCAGAACAACACTATATGTACACAATAGAATTTACCACATTTCCCTTGGGAACAAAACTACATAAGAAGTGTTTTCCGGAGAAAATCCTAAAATAAATCACCTAAATATATTTACTTGTCCTGTATACATACACATTCCCAAGGAGAAAAGAAAAAAGTTAGATCCTCGAGGAAAGAAGGGATTGTTCGTAGGGTATAGTGAGCAATCAAAAGCTTATCAGATCTATATCCTAGGATACTATCAAATTGAACTTAGCATAGATGTCACATTTCATGAAGATACAACCTTTAGGAAGTGAAATAAAGACAAGGAAGATGAAGAGGAGCATGAAACTCCAAAAACTACTGAAACTCCTAAACATGTTAGGAACAAAGAAGAAGTCTATATGTGTGAGGATCATGATATGATAGAACCTCAACTACCTGAATAATTACCTAGTGAAATAATTTCTTGAAAGAGAAAACCCCTTTGGGCCCATGAAGTAATCAAATAAGAAAAAAGACATGGTGCCCCAAAAGGAACCTGTTGCTGCCGCAACCTTTCTCCTCGATTTTTATTTTTCACTTAAAACTTTGGGACCCCTCCTCATCATTTGTTGCTTGGATTGATTGTTAAAAGCTTGGCACCCTCGAAGATATCTATTCGTTTTATCTTGAAATTGATTGTCTGATATTTTGTTTGCCTCGTTCAGTTTAGATTGGGTCGTGTGGTCTGTTCTAATACCCGTAGAAAGTGAAATTTTGCCTTAGCGAAGGAAAAATGTTCTGGATGCAATCGATCCTTTACGCTGTTGGTTTTCACTTTGGATCGGGCCTCTTTCGGAAGATACTGAGCCTTAACTCACCTGCCGTCGCGGCTCCTCAATCAAACTTTACACCCGATTGAAGTTTCATCCGACGCCCGATTCGTTGTTTCAACTGCTTCCTCCTAAGTTTCTAATGGCCCGCCGTTGCGGCCGAAAGGATAAAGTCGGCTCCTGATTTGCGTTTCACCCGACGTCCGACTCCTTGCTTTTTTCTCCCGCCTGCGTCGCTCAGCCTTCGCATCATCCGCCGTTGCGGGTGGCAGATCAATCTAGCCTCCGATACATTCCTCTCCGGCGTCCAATTGCTTTATCGCCCGTGTTGTCGCTTACCACTTCTTATGCTCCTCCGCCGTTGCGGCCCCCTGAGGTCTTGCCCCGTCCGATGTGCAAGCTTACCGATCTCCGATCATTTTTTTTTGCCATCCCAAGCTCAAGCAAGTACTCGCCCGGATAAGTCAGGCCAGCGTCTTGTGGACTTATCATTCTGATTAGAAACTCTAAACACTTAAGATCTCAAGCCCATAGATAATGCACCAAATTTGTATGCAGGTGAAATCTCACAGATTGTTGAGGCAGCCTAGAGCGGAAGAAAGGACAAAACGAACGAATAACAGAAGCACTGACGAGTAAGTCTCATCAATTACTGGTCAGAAGATAAACGCTCATAAAGAATGATTAGGGAAACGTAGCAGCCAGAAGGAGAAGCTGAAACGTCGAAGATGCTGAAGGGTCACACGCTGAGAGGCAGCCCAAGGGGCAGGAAGTGTAGTTTAAATATTCGGAAGTAGGACTGAATTGAGGGCTTTTTCCCTTAGAAAATTTTGTAATTGTTGGCTTGTAAGAGGAACTACTTCATTTTGCTAAGTGAATTGCAATTTTGTCTGCTGGAAAGAGTAAAGAAATGGAATGTACCAATGCAATTTGATGAATAATGTTGAAGAGGAACTATTTTGTTTTCAGCTGTATTTCATTTGCTGTAAGAATATTTGATGTTTTGAACCTACGTTCTTGTTAAATGTTCTTCAGTAGTTTTTCTGGGATATATTTTCACTAAGAGCAATAAATGTTGTTATAGAATGATCGGCTATTTGGTTATTTGAATATTTGTAAGCGTTCATGTGCTTTAGGAGAAGTATCAGCTATCTGTGATTTTTCTTACTGTATATGATAATGTATTGCTTAGCCAAAATGATAACCATGCTCCCTAGGGATAGTGTAGATAGTTAGCTTATTTCTTTTGTACCCGGTTGAATGCTTGTGAGCAAGACGAAAGGTAAGAACCTGCGCATCACTTTGTGACTGCTCCCTGTTTTTGACCAGCCTGCATTTAGTTAGGCACGTGCATATCATTCTTTTAAGTCAAAATACAAAAACTCGGTGGGCCGAGCCGCAACTGGTAAAGCCTTTGTTGTTACTTTGACCTACGGTAGCCGGACCGTAAACCAGACGGATTCCCTATACCAAACAGTCAGCGGGCTAGTTGGGAATGCTGATTGGGGAGAATCCCTTACTATTGCCGCCTGCGATTTTCCAGGCCTCAACAATTTTGGCGCTAGAAGGAGGGACGCCAGTGCATGGCTGGCCGAGGAAACCCGTTTTACAGATATTATTCTGCTGGTCACAGTTCTGAAAGTAGTGGACCACTAAATCCAATTCCAGAAGAAGAGAACAGAGAACATCTATATCATGTTCGCAATGAAATTGTAAATGATCTAAGAAGACATACTCGTGCATATGTAAAGAAGATTGGAGGGTTGCCAATTATCCCCGAGTTTCCTAGAAGAGAGTACAAGAAGAAAGACCGTCCTATAATAGAAGATTCGGTGTTGGTTGGAGACTGGCAAGAGCTTGTGGAGACTGCCTTACAAGAGATTGAATTTCCTTTGAACCAAATAGGCCCAGACGCTCCTGACACCTCTCCTGTTCACACCCCTGTTGGTTCACATCCTCCCACCCCTGTTGTTTCACCTCTGCATTCTCCACCCCGACTCATGGCCGGTGTTAACGCCAATCAACCCCCACCTAATCCTCCACCGCCCGCATGGAAATCCAGATCACCTCTAAATCTGACCCCACCTCTGCAAGACCTACCTCAAGCCTTCGAAAAGTTATTGCCTAAGTTTGATCCCAATGAGAAGATATTGGTAGATGACCACTTGCAGAGTTTTTATTTGGCTATAGAAGGATTAAGGGCAGGGGAGCATGAAGATGTGGTTTGTAGACTTTTCCCACATACCCTCAAAGGAGCTACGGCTTTGTGGTATTTTGGATTGCCCGCCAATTCTATCCCAGATTGGGATACTTTCGAGAGAATGTTCAGAAGTAAGTATGCCGTCTAAAAGACTCACGCTGCCCTCATGAAAGGACTGTGTGCATTGAAGAAAGAGAAAAAAGAAAAAGTGCATAGCTTCACACAAAGGTTTGCAGCATATCTAAAAAACTTCTTCGAAACAGATAAGCCTTCAGACAAAGTACTGATCGAATACTATACTTCAGCGTTGGGTCCTGATTTAGCCATGTTCACAAAAGGCAGAGCCAAGCCTACATTGACAGAGACCTATGAAGAGGCAGAAGTGGTGGAAGAGGAGAGAGAAAGTGTGGAGGACTATCCAGAGCAATCAGGAGAGAGAGGTGCGGGAAGAAAAACCTTACTATTCACCAAGCCGAAAGAAGAAAAGACGTCAGACTATGAAAGTATGGCTAAAATGATGCAAAAGCTGTCCAATAAGATCATAGACTTAGAAAAGGAAAAAGAAACACAAAAGTTTTTCAGGCCATACTATAAGAAAAGAGAAGATAGCAACCAGACCCAAACTCCTCCTCAGAAAATGACATCCATGAATCTGACAAAAATAGGGATGGAAAATTTCTGTACTTTTCATCAACAGCCTCATTCCGAAAAAAAATGTTTGCAATGGATAAATTCTATGACATTGGTCATGAATCAGATGTTGGATTCGAGATTGACAGAAGAAGATGATGATGAAAGGAAATAAAATGCCGCATCCACTTCTACGAAAGATCAGGAGGAAGAGACTATGGCATTATGGAGTTCTGTCTTCGTACTAGACGCAGAAGAAGAAAATACACAGGGACACAAAGATATCAGGGAGGCTAACGTTACAACTAGGAGCAAAGGGGAGGTTAGTGATGACAGTCTTCTGCTCCCAAAGATTCGAAGGCTGCAAAGAAATATAAAAAAGAAATTTCAAGACCAATGATTGGCCGATCAGATTCCGGAATTTGCCATTACCAGCCAGAATCCGAAGCAAAACAAGACGCCGCTCAGGCCAAATGAAGAGAATGCGAACGCTGATAAATCTCAGTCCATTAGACAACTAATCGAATATGACGTTGTTGAAGATTTAAAGAAGATAAAGGCAAATGTCCCGCTGTTTGAAATGTGCAAAGTGCCTCAGCAGAAAGAAAAATTGTTGAAAGTGCTGGAAACATCAGAAGAGAAGTTGCCCATAGACAATCAGCCTCGGGAGGAAGAAGAAATCGGGGAAGCTAGTACTGGATGTAAGTCTAAAACCAAACATCCACCTTTCCTCTTGACGTTTGAAATTTTTAATCATAACGTGCACAATTGTATAGCGGATTCAGGGGCGTCAATTAATGTCATGCCCATATCAGTATGTAAGAAAATAAATGGGCAGCCCAAGCCAACCACGTGGAAAGTGGTGCAGTTGGATAGGACGGATGTCAAGGTAGTTGGCGAAATGGAGGACGTGCTAATCCGCCTGGCATCCGATGATAGAGTGTGCCAAGTCATCAACATTGTAGTGGCTGACATACCAGATGCTTACGGCTTGGTCTTGACCAGAGATTGGTCGGCCAAATTAAATGGGTATTTTGCCACAGATTGGTCACATCTTTGGTTGCCGTACAAAGGGAGTCCTAATCAGATCAAGGTTTTGAGAGAACCTCATATGAAGTACAATGTCACTCAATTGGATGGGAAGAATGTACCAGTTGAATCTGTATTGGGAAACTAATTTCTTGAACTAGAACCAGGGAATTATCAAGCAGAAGAGGCTAGTAGCACACCTAACACCCAGCCTGATCTCCTTCATTTTTCTCAGGCTGATGAGCTTGACTGTAAAATAGTAGATTTAGCTGTAGGAATAGATTCATTTTTAGTAGACAATGTTTTTTGGACTTTATATTTTGACGGCTCAAAAACATTAGAAGGGTCAGGGGCTGGCTGCATCCTTATTGATCCAAAAAAAAATAAATACTTCTTGTCCTGTAGGTTAGAATTTGAGTGTACTAACAATACAGCTGAGTATGAAGCATTACTACAGGGACTCAAGAAGGCGATTGAGCTACAGGTTTGTAATTTAAAAGTTTTTGGGGACTCAGAAATAGTTGTAAAGCAGATAAAAAATCAAATACACTGTATCTCCCCTCATTTGAAAGCTTACCAAAACGAGGTATGGGAATTGCTTAAGTGTTTTCATGCGTTTAACATTGTTTCAATTCCAAGAATAAAAAATGCAGCCGCTGATCTTTTAGCTACATCAGCTGCCAGGCTGGTTCCCACCAATAACAAATGTTCTATTGAATTACTTTTCAGGCCTTCAGTACCGGACATGATCACCAACCTGCGAGTATTTGATGATGA